>CANJKZ010000783.1:1797500-2359570 GCA_947471745.1 Closterium sp. Naga37s-1 | reverse complement strand
GGGCCTAGCGTGTGCAAAATAGCAAGAACAAGGGCCTACTGTGTGCAAAATTGCAAGAATAAGGGCCTAGCGTGCAAAATTGCAAGAACAAGAGCCTAGCGTGTGCAAAATTGCAAGACCAAGGGCCTAGCGTGTGCAAAATAGCAAGAACAAGGGCCTAGTGTGTGCAAAATAGCAAGAACAAGGCCTAGCGGGTGCAACATAGCAAGAACAAGGGCCTAGCGTGTGCAAAATGCAGGAACAAGGGCCTAGCGTGTGCAAAATTGCAAGAACAAGGGCTAGCGTGTGCAAAATAGCAAAAACAAGGGCCTAGCGTGTGCAAAATAGCAAGAACAAGGGCCTAGCGGGTGCAACATAGCAAGAACAAGGCCTAGCGTGGCAAAAAAGCAAGAACAAGGGCCTACCGTGTGCAAAAATTCAAGAACGAGGGCCTAGCGTGTGCGAAATAGCAAGAACAAGAGCCTAGCGTGTGCAAATTTCAAGAACAAGGCCGAGCGTGTGCAAATTGCAAGAACAAGGGCCTAGCGTGTGCAAAATAGCAAGAACAAGGCCTAGCGTGTGCAAAAAAGCAAGAACAAGGGCCTAGCATGTGCAAATTGCAAGAACGAGGGCCTAGCGTGTGCGAAATAGCAAGAACAAGGGCCTAGCGTGTGCAAAATTTCAAGAACAAGGGCGAAGCGTGTGCAAAATTGCAAGAACAAGGGCCTAGCGTGTGCAAAATAGCAAGAACAAGGGCCTAGCGTGTGCAAAAAAGCAAGAACAAGGCCTAGCATGTGCAAATTGCAAGAACAAGGGCCTAGCGTATGCAGAATTGCAAGAACAAGGGCCTAGCGTGTGCAAAATAGCAAGAACAAGGGCCTACTTGTGCAAAATTGCAAGAACAAGGGCCTAGCGAGTGCAAAATTGCAAGAACAAGAGCCTAGCGTGTGCAAAATTGCAAGAACAAGGGCCTAGCGTGTGCAAAATAGCAAGAAAAGGGCCTACCGTGTGCAAAATTGCAAGAACAAGGGCCTACCGTGTGCAAAATTGCAAGAACAAGGCCTAGCGAGTGCAAAATTGCAAGAACAAGGGCCTAGCGTGTGCAAAATTGCAAGAACAAGGGCCTAGCGTGTGCAAATAGCAAGAACAAGGGCCTAGCGTGTGCAAAATAGCAAGAACAAGGGCCTAGCGGGTGCAACATAGCAAGAACAAGGGCCTAGCGTGTGCAAAAAAGCAAGAACAAGGGCCTACCGTGTGCCAAAAATTCAAGAACGACGGCCTAGCGTGTGCGAAATAGCAAGAACAAGAGCCTAGCGTGTGCAAAATTTCAAGAACAAGGGCGAAGCGTGTGCAAAATTGCAAGAACAAGGGCCTAGCGTGTGCAAAATAGCAAGAACAAGGGCCTAGCGTGTGCAAAAAAGCAAGAACAAGGGCCTAGCATGTGCAAAATTGCAAGAACAAGGGCCTAGCGTGTGCAGAATTGCAAGAACAAGGGCCTAGCGTGTGCAAAATAGCAAGAACAAGGGCCTAGCGTGTGCAAAAAAGCAAGAACAAGGGCCTACCGTGTGCAAAATTGCAAGAACAAGGGCCTAGCGAGTGCAAAATTGCAAGGACAAGGGCCTAGCGTGTGCAACATTGCAAGAACAAGGGCCTAGCGTGTGCAAAATAGCAAGAACAAGGGCCTCGCGTGTGCAAAATAGCAAGAACAAGGGCCTAGCGTGTGCAAATTTTCAAGAACAAGGGCCTAGCGTGTACAAAATAGCAAGAACAAGGGCCTAGCGTGTGCAAAATAGCAAGAACAAGGGCCTAGCGTGTGCAAAATAGCAAGAACAAGGGCCTAGCGTGTGCAAAATAGCAGGAACAAGGGCCTAGCGTGTGCAAAATTGCAAGAACGAGGGCCTAGCGTGTGCGAAATAGCAAGAACAAGGGCCTAGCGTGTGCAAAATTTCAAGAACAAGGGCGAAGCGTGTGCAAAATTGCAAGAACAAGGGCCTAGCGTGTGCAAAATAGCAAGAACAAGGGCCTAGCGTGTGCAAAAAAGCAAGAACAAGGGCCTAGCATGTGCAAAATTGCAAGAACAAGGGCCTAGCGTATGCAGAATTGCAAGAACAAGGGCCTAGCGTGTGCAAAATAGCAAGAACAAGGGCCTACCGTGTGCAAAATTGCAAGAACAAGGGCCTAGCGAGTGCAAAATTGCAAGAACAAGAGCCTAGCGTGTGCAAAATTGCAAGAACAAGGGCCTAGCGTGTGCAAAATAGCAAGAACAAGGGCCTAGCGTGTGCAAAATAGCAAGAACAAGGGCCTAGCGGGTGCAACATAGCAAGAACAAGGGCCTAGCGTGTGCAAAAGTGCAGGGACAAGGGCCTAGCGTGTGCAAAATTGCAAGAACAAGGGCCTAGCGTGTGCAAAATAGCAAAAAACAAGGGCCTAGCGTGTGCAAAATTGAAAGAACAAGAGCCTAGCGTGTGCAAAATAGCAGGAACAAGGGCCTAGCGTGTGCAAAATTGCAAGAACAAGGGCGAAGCGTGTGCAAAATTGCAAGAACAAGGGCCTAGCGTGTGCAAAATAGCAAGAACAAGGGCCTAGCGTGTGCAAAAAAGCAAGAACAAGGGCCTACCGTGTGCAAAATTGCAAGAACAAGGGCCTAGCGAGTGCAAAATTGCAAGGACAAGGGCCTAGCGTGTGCAACATTGCAAGAACAAGGGCCTAGCGTGTGCAAAATAGCAAGAACAAGGGCCTAGCGTGTGCAAAATAGCAAGAACAAGGGCCTAGCGTGTGCAAAATTTCAAGATCAAGGGCCTAGCGTGTACAAAATAGCAAGAACAAGGGCCTAGCGTGTGCAAAATAGCACGAACAAGGGCCTAGCGTGTGCAAAATAGCAAGAACAAGGGCCTAGCGTGTGCAAAATAGCAGGAACAAGGGCCTAGCGTGTGCAAAATTGCAAGAACGAGGGCCTAGCGTGTGCGAAATAGCAAGAACAAGGGCCTAGCGTGTGCAAAATTTCAAGAACAAGGGCGAAGCGTGTGCAAAATAGCAAGAACAAGGGCCTAGCGTGTGCAAAATAGCAGGAACAAGGGCCTAGCGTGTGCAAAATTGCAAGAACGAGGGCCTAGCGTGTGCGAAATAGCAAGAACAAGGGCCTAGCGTGTGCAAAATTTCAAGAACAAGGGCGAAGCGTGTGCAAAATTGCAAGAACAAGGGCCTAGCGTGTGCAAAATAGCAAGAACAAGGGCCTAGCGTGTGCAAAAAAGCAAGAACAAGGGCCTAGCATGTGCAAAATTGCAAGAACAAGGGCCTAGCGTATGCAGAATTGCAAGAACAAGGGCCTAGCGTGTGCAAAATAGCAAGAACAAGGGCCTACCGTGTGCAAAATTGCAAGAACAAGGGCCTAGCGAGTGCAAAATTGCAAGAACAAGAGCCTAGCGTGTGCAAAATTGCAAGAACAAGGGCCTAGCGTGTGCAAAATAGCAAGAACAAGGGCCTAGCGTGTGCAAAATAGCAAGAACAAGGGCCTAGCGGGTGCAACATAGCAAGAACAAGGGCCTAGCGTGTGCAAAAGTGCAGGGACAAGGGCCTAGCGTGTGCAAAATTGCAAGAACAAGGGCCTAGCGTGTGCAAAATAGCAAAAAACAAGGGCCTAGCGTGTGCAAAATTGAAAGAACAAGAGCCTAGCGTGTGCAAAATAGCAGGAACAAGGGCCTAGCGTGTGCAAAATTGCAAGAACAAGGGCGAAGCGTGTGCAAAATTGCAAGAACAAGGGCCTAGCGTGTGCAAAATAGCAAGAACAAGGGCCTAGCGTGTGCAAAAAAGCAAGAACAAGGGCCTACCGTGTGCAAAATTGCAAGAACAAGGGCCTAGCGAGTGCAAAATTGCAAGGACAAGGGCCTAGCGTGTGCAACATTGCAAGAACAAGGGCCTAGCGTGTGCAAAATAGCAAGAACAAGGGCCTAGCGTGTGCAAAATAGCAAGAACAAGGGCCTAGCGTGTGCAAAATTTCAAGATCAAGGGCCTAGCGTGTACAAAATAGCAAGAACAAGGGCCTAGCGTGTGCAAAATAGCACGAACAAGGGCCTAGCGTGTGCAAAATAGCAAGAACAAGGGCCTAGCGTGTGCAAAATAGCAGGAACAAGGGCCTAGCGTGTGCAAAATTGCAAGAACGAGGGCCTAGCGTGTGCGAAATAGCAAGAACAAGGGCCTAGCGTGTGCAAAATTTCAAGAACAAGGGCGAAGCGTGTGCAAAATTGCAAGAACAAGGGCCTAGCGTGTGCAAAATAGCAAGAACAAGGGCCTAGCGCGTGCAAAAAAGCAAGAACAAGGGCCTACCGTGTGCAAAATGTTAGAGACTAAGGACGGAGTCTATGAAGATTAGGTGCCTAAATTTCTCAAAATCGTTGGTCCCTATTTCTGGATAGAATAGTTGCGCTCACAAGAAACGCCGTCGACGAAACGTGCACAGTCTAAACTTCACTAAACTCATATATGTTGTAGCCCTACTCTGTGGCTACAATTCTCAAGTTGAAACGTATCAAGAGGTGAAGTAAATCTCGACTTATCAATTTCGGCGCACAGGGGGGTATGCTGCCATAAGAACTTAACTCAATCACAAAGTTCACACAAGTTCACACAAGAGAATTAAAGTAGCACTAAACCAGGTGGAAGGGATGAGGAGGACGAGAGGGAACGTCCCAAGGAGTCCCCAACCAAAGGAAACTCCATGCCACACAATTCCCTTCCCCATAGGCAACCCAACTTTGACCTTTGTCACTATCCCAACCTCCACAATCCACCTCAACCCAACTTGGCCACACTTGCCAACCTGGTTTGGTTTCTCCCAACCATTTGGCAGCAACTACAGTAGAAAAGACGAATTTCCCAACCCCCAAAAGTCTGTACCCCATATTGAGTCAACCCCACAACTTCCCATAGTCACCACAACCAAATATCAAAAGCATACGAACTCCAACGTTCGTAACTTTCTAGTTCGTGCTCCGATTGAAGCGATACTTGGTTCCTCGGAAAGCTCTTGAGCAGAGGAGTCACTTCAGATATCTGCTCAAGCCAAATAACATTCACACACACACTCAGAAAAACCAAACCGCACAAAACACAAATTCTTGCACACACTCACAACACGCATGCAACGCACGAACATATGATGGGAGGCAGACAGACGTGAATGCGAATGGTAGCATCACTCAACAAACTCCCCCTCTGGCTGCCAACCATCATCCCACATGCCATAGCTCAAGCATGCATCCTCAATGCACACTCATCCCAGCAAGCTTCATGCCCTTCCAATGCTCAGATTCAGCCAGGCGCTTGGTGAGAATGTCAGCCGCCTGCTGATGGGTCTTCACAATCTCCAGCCGCACCTCCTTGTCCAGGAGCCTCCTCACCCAGTGCCACTTAGGCCTGATGTGTTTGGTCAGCCCATGAAGACAAGCATTCTTCGCTAGCTTCACCGCCGACTCATTGTCACAGAAAATCACAGTCGGCTCCCTCTGACCAACTCCAATCTCCTCCAACAAACGCCTCAGCCACACCACCTCCTTTGCCCCATGATGCAGGGCCATGTACTCTGTCTCACACGAGGACTGCCCCACCTCATTCTGCTTCTTACTGCGCCAGCTCACTGCACCACCTCCGAACAGGCACACATAGCCTCCAATGCTGGTGCCATCCGCTTTCACCGAGTTGAAGCTAGCGTCAGTGTAGCAGGTCAGGAGCATCTCCCCCTTGCTCAAATCAGCTGCACTCCTCTGCAGCCTCTGCCTCACAGCACTGTACTCCAAACCCACTGATGCCGTTGCACTCACATAGCGGACCAACCTCTTGGCCGCTTCCAGCTGCTCATGACTGGGGCGTGAAACCACACTGGCAAGCCTGGATGTTGCAAAGGCAATGTCAGGCCGTGTGTGGTTAGCCGCATAGTTGAGTGCCCCAACCATGGAATGAAAAAGTTTCCTGTCACTCTCACCCACCACCTCCTCATCAGCACAGGGCTCTACAGTGAACCCCGAAGGCAGTGGGGTGGCTGGCTTTCCTCCATCTTGCAGCCCATACTTCTCAGCCAGCCCCTCACAATACTTTCTCTGGTGCAACCTCAACACTCCCTTGTCAAGGTCCCTCTCCACATGCATGCCCAAATAGTACTTCACATCTCCCATCTTGGAGCACTTAAACTGCATCTCCAGCATCTCCTCCACATGCTCAATCATTGCAGACGACTCAGAGAAGAGCAGGATGTCATCCACATACACCAGGAGCATGAGAAACTGCTCCTTCTCCTGCAGCAGGAACAAGCTGTGATCACACTCACTCTTCTTGAAACCCCCAGCCAGCAGAGTCTCCTCTAACTTGTGGTACCATGCACGAGGAGCCTGCTTCAGGCCATAGATGGCCTTCTTCAGCCTGCACACCCTGCCGCTCCCATCATCCAAACCCTCAGGCTGTAACATGTACAGCTCCTCCAGAATGATCCCATTGAGGAAGGCGGTGGTGATGTCCATCTGCTTCACCCGCCATCCACGGTATGCTGCCATTGCCAATGACACCCGAAGTGTTGTGCCTTTCCCCACAGGAGCATAGAGCTCGTTGAAGTCCTTTCCCTTTGTCTGTTGAAACCCCTTAGCCACAAGCCTTGACTTGTAGCGGGTCAGCGCCCCATCAGGTCCGTACTTGTGCCTGAAAATCAGCTTGGAAGAAATGGCCTTCTTCCCAGGTGGCAGCTCACACAGCTCCCACGTCTCATTCTCTAGCAGAGAATCATACTCCTCCTTCACACTCTGCTTCCACTTTTCAGCATCGGGCCCGCTCAATGCCTCAGCTAGCGTCTTGGGCTCAGGGACGGCTGCCCAGTAGCAGTGTGCTATCTCATCCTCATCACACTGCTCAGCCACACTCCCAGCCCTTACCACCTTTGGCTTGCCACGGCTTGCATAGGTCAGCCTGTTAGGAGGGCGCACATCCCTCCTAGGACGGTCAGCCGTACGTCCGGCACCTTGTGGAGCACCTTGCTCCTCCTGCTGCTGCGGCTGCTGCTGCTGTTGCTGCTGCTGCTGCTCCTCCACCTCAGGTTCTCCCCCATCCTCTGTCACCCCAGAGATCTCATTCTCAGAGACAGAAACCTCCACTTGCCTTGAAGGCCGCTGCACCTCATCGGCCTCGACAATTAGCGGTGTCGTTGGAAGCTTCTGCTGCTGCTGCTGCTTCCACTCCTTGTAGTACAAGGACTCAAGGAACTTCACATCCCTTGACACAGTCAGCTGCTGGCTGGTCAAGTCCCAAATCAGCCAGCTCTTGTGATCCTTAGCAAGCCCCAAGTGCACACCCCATCTCCCAGAAGCTTCCAGTTTTCCCCTCTTCTCCTTAGGCACATGAAACACCACCATGCACCCAAAGGCTCTCAGCATGTTCACAGCTGGTGCAATCCCATACCACTTGGTGTAGGGGACCCACTGCTTGTCCCCCACAGTCGCCAGCACCCTGTTCTTCACAACAACGACCTGCCGCAGTGCTGTCACCCAAAACGGATCCGGCAGCCCTGCACGCCCAAGGAGAGTGCGAGCACCTTCCTGCAGGGTCCGGTTGAACCGCTCAGCCACGCCATTCTGCTGAGGGTTGTAAGGCACTGTGAGCTGATGCTGGATCCCCTTCTGCTTCAGCTCCTTCTCAAAATCAGCGCCGATGAACTCTCCTCCGTTGTCAGTGCGGATCACCTTCACCTTGTGTCCGCTTTCCCTTTGTGCTCTCGGCATCCACTCCTTAAGAACAGCCGCTGCCACCTCCCCCTTAGTCTTGAGAGGGTACACCCACACCGCACGCGTGTGGTCGTCCACAATCGTCAAGAAGTAGCGGCTGCCCGAGAGAGAAAGGGCCCTCGTGGGGCCCACCACATCCATGTGCACTAGTTCAAGTGGTGCCTTGGCTGGTCCTGTGCTGCTGCTGAAGGGAGACTTCGTGAATTTGGTCTCAAGGCAGGTAGGGCAGCTCCCAATCTCCTTTGCTCCCCCCTTCACCTCCAGCCCCTTCAAGCACCCATCCTTTACCAACTTCTGCAGCATAGGAATGTTCATGCCTCGTGTCCCAATCAGCCTCACCACTCCCAGATGAAGCCTTTGCCCATGCAGCTGTCGCATCCACACCAGCAAGCACCTCACCATGTGGCTGTTGTGGCTGCTGCACCTTCTTGACTGCATCCAGGGCCCCAGCAGTTGGTGCAGTCTCCTCTCCTCCCGCAGTTGCTTTAGCCGCTGCCGCTGCCTTTGCCATTGCTGGTGGTTTCCCCTTCCAAGGGATGATGGGCAGCTGCCACAAGTCCTTGATGCAGCTGCTCTTCTCCTCCAAGTTCCACAGCAGCAACTTCCCAAGCTTTGCACGGCAGCTGGTTGGGCCGAAGGTAACTTCAGCCTTGCTCTTCTGCAGCCGGCGCACAGAAAGAAGGTTAGCGGACAAACCTTCAACCAACAGCACATTCCCAAGCCCCACAAGCTCTCCATTGGCTCCCATCACCTTGGCATTCCCAACACCAATCACAGGGAGCAAAGCACCTGAAGCGGCAGCCACAAACTTGATCTTCCCAGGAGGTTTTACCTCATCAAGCAAATCTGCCCGTGGGGTCATATGACTCGTGCAACCTGAATCGATCACCCAGTGAGTGAGGGGGTGCATCACAACCTTCCCAACTGAACCCACATCACCCCCACTCCCTTGCACATCCTCAACCATGAGGAACATCCCAGGGTCGGCTTTACCTTGTGCACCATCACCTTGTGCACCTGAACCTTGCACAGCGCCACCGCGTGCACGTTCACCACTTGGCGGCTTCATGCCTGGAGGGGCCCATCCCTCAGGCCGGCTGAAACACTTGAACCACGGGTGTCCAGCCTTCTTGCAGTACCAGCACGCACCCTCCATTCGGGTGCTCCCCCTGCCACCAGAGCTCCCATGCCCCTCATTGTAGTCACCTCGGCCTCTCCCTCTGCCAAAGCCTCTCCCACGGCCTCGGCCTCTCCCTCCCCCTCTTCCTCTGCTGCCTCCTGCAGCTCCATACCCCTCAGCAGTTTTGTTGGCAGCACCACCTCCCGTGTGGCGTCTGCGGAAGTCCTCCTGCAGAATCTGCTGCCGTAGCCACTCAGGCGTCCATTTGTCCTGCTGAACGTTGAGGGTGGGGATGAGGTTGTCCCACGAGTTGTCGAGCACCGAGATGATCTTGGTGCACTGTTGCATCTGCGACACTTCGCTGCCCGCCGCTGCCATCCTCGCATAGGTGTCCTTGATCTTGTCAAGGACCGGTTTCACATCATCTCCCGGTTTCATGGAGAGGGCAGCCAACTCCTTCTCCAACACAATCACCATCGGCAGCGTGTTGGGCTGAATCACGTCGCGTAGCAGCTTCCATGCCTTCGGTCCGGAATCATCCAACTCCACCAAATCCTTGATGTGCTGGAACATGTCGTTGTTGACCGATTGGAGGATGAGGTCGTACAGCACCGCGCTCTTCTCAATCCACCGATCGCGGGCATCTCCTTCCCCCGGCATCTTCTCCTCTCCCATTGCAATTTTCAGCAGCTTGTAGCGCTTGAAGGCGCTCCGCATCCGCCCGCTCCATTCCTCATAGTTGGAGCCATCCAAAGCTTCAATCTTGGATGGTGGCGGCTCACTCCTCTTCTCAGCTGCATCTCCACTCCCTTGATTCATCTCCTCTGCTCCCAATCAGAGGTTTCAGCTCCCCCTTTTGCTGGTCACAATGTAGATCCACACAATCTTCACAAGTGTCAGCGCCAACGAAATTTCGGCAGAGTTTCCCCTTAGCGGAAGTCACATCCAACCTCCAGAACTCCACTTAGGCACGCCCACAGGCCATGGTGGGTCTAGGAGGGTCTTCACACTTCAGTAGACTCCCCACAAGGTCCTTAATCAGCTCTGATACCACTTGTTAGAGACTAAGGACGGAGTCTATGAAGATTAGGTGCCTAAATTTCTCAAAATCGTTGGTCCCTATTTCTGGATAGAATAGTTGCGCTCACAAGAAACGCCGTCGACGAAACGTGCACAGTCTAAACTTCACTAAACTCATATATGTTGTAGCCCTACTCCGTGGCTACAATTCTCAAGTTGAAACGTATCAAGAGGTGAAGTAAATCTCGACTTATCAATTTCGGCGCACAGGGGGGTATGCTGCCATAAGAACTTAACTCAATCACAAAGTTCACACAAGTTCACACAAGAGAATTAAAGTAGCACTAAACCAGGTGGAAGGGATGAGGAGGACGAGAGGGAACGTCCCAAGGAGTCCCCAACCAAAGGAAACTCCATGCCACACAATTCCCTTCCCCATAGGCAACCCAACTTTGACCTTTGTCACTATCCCAACCTCCACAATCCACCTCAACCCAACTTGGCCACACTTGCCAACCTGGTTTGGTTTCTCCCAACCATTTGGCAGCAACTACAGTAGAAAAGACGAATTTCCCAACCCCCAAAAGTCTGTACCCCATATTGAGTCAACCCCACAACTTCCCATAGTCACCACAACCAAATATCAAAAGCATACGAACTCCAACGTTCGTAACTTTCTAGTTCGTGCTCCGATTGAAGCGATACTTGGTTCCTCGGAAAGCTCTTGAGCAGAGGAGTCACTTCAGATATCTGCTCAAGCCAAATAACATTCACACACACACTCAGAAAAACCAAACCGCACAAAACACAAATTCTTGCACACACTCACAACACGCATGCAACGCACGAACATATGATGGGAGGCAGACAGACGTGAATGCGAATGGTAGCATCACTCAACACAAAATTGCAAGAACAAGGGCCTAGCGAGTGCAAAATTGCAAGGACAAGGGCCTAGCATGTGCAAAATTGCAATAACAAGGGCCTAGCGTGTGCAAAATAGCAAGCACAAGGGCCTAGCGTGTGCAAAATTGCAAGAACAAGGGCCTAGCGTGTGCAAAATAGCAAGAACAAGGGCCTAGCGTGTGCAAAAAAGCAAGAACAAGGGCCTACCGTGTGCAAAATTGCAAGAACAAGGGCCTAGCGAGTGCAAAATAGCAAGGACAAGGGCCTAGCGTGTGCAAAATTGCAAGAACAAGGGCCTAGCGTGTGCAAAATAGCAAGAACAAGGGCCTAGCGTGTGCAAAAAAGCAAGAACAAGGGCCTAGCGTGTGCAAAATTGCAAGAACAAGAGCCTAGCGTGTGCAGAATTGCAAGAACAAGGGCCTAGCGTGTGCAAAATAGCAAGAACAAGGGCCTACCGTGTGCAAAATTGCAAGAACAAGGGCCTAGCGAGTGCAAAATTGCAAGAACAAGGGCCTAGCGTGTGCAAAATTGCAAGAACAAGGGCCTAGCGTGTGCAAAATAGCAAGAACAAGGGCCTAGCGTGTGCAAAATAGCAAGAACAAGGGCCTAGCGGGTGCAACATAGCAAGAACAAGGGCCTAGCGTGTGCAAAAAAGCAAGAACAAGGGCCTACCGTGTGCAAAATTGCAAGAACGAGGGCCTAGCGTGTGCGAAATAGCAAGAACAAGGGCCTAGCGTGTGCAAAATTTCAAGAACAAGGGCGAAGCGTGTGCAAAATTGCAAGAACAAGGGCCTAGCGTGTGCAAAATAGCAAGAACAAGGGCCTAGCGTGTGCAAAAAAAGCAAGAACAAGGGCCTAGCATGTGCAAAATTGCAAGAATAAGGGCCTAGCGTGTGCAGAATTGCAAGAACAAGGGCCTAGCATGTGCAAAATAGCAAGAACAAGGGCCTACCGTGTGCAAAATTGCAAGAACAAGGGCCTAGCGAGTGCAAAATTGCAAGAACAAGGGCCTAGCGTGTGCAAAATTGCAAGAACAAGGGCCTAGCGTGTGCAAAATAGCAAGAACAAGGGCCTAGCGTGTGCAAAATAGCAAGAACAAGGGCCTAGCGGGTGCAACATAGCAAGAACAAGGGCCTAGCGTGTGCAAAAGTGCAGGAACAAGGGCCTAGCGTGTGCAAAATTGCAAGAACAAGGGCCTAGCGTGTGCAAAATAGCAAAAACAAGGGCCTAGCGTGTGCAAAATTGAAAGAGCCTAGCGTGTGCAAAATAGCAGGAACAAGGGCCTAGCGTGTGCAAAATTGCAAGAACAAGGGCGAAGCGTGTGCAAAATTGCAAGAACAAGGGCCTAGCGTGTGCAAAATAGCAAGAACAAGGGCCTAGCGTGTGCAAAAAAGCAAGAACAAGGGCCTACTGTGTGCAAAATTGCAAGAACAAGGGCCTAGCGAGTGCAAAATTGCAAGGACAAGGGCCTAGCGTGTGCAACATTGCAAGAACAAGGGCCTAGCGTGTGCAAAATAGCAAGAACAAGGGCCTAGCGTGTGCAAAATAGCAAGAACAAGGGCCTAGCGTGTGCAAAATTTCAAGAACAAGGGCCTAGCGTGTACAAAATAGCAAGAACAAGGGCCTAGCGTGTGCAAAATAGCAAGAACAAGGGCCTAGCGTGTGCAAAATAGCAAGAACAAGGGCCTAGCGTGTGCAAAATAGCAGGAACAAGGGCCTAGCGTGTGCAAAATTGCAAGAACGAGGGCCTAGCGTGTGCGAAATAGCAAGAACAAGGGCCTACCGTGTACAAAATTTCAAGAACAAGGGCCTAGCATGTGCAAAATAGCAAAAACAAGGGCCTAGCGTGTGCAAAATTGAAAGAACAAGAGCCTGGCGTGTGCAAAATAGCAGGAACAAGGGCCTAGCGTGTGCAAAATTGCAAGAACAAGGGCGAAGCGTGTGCAAAATTGCAAGAACAAGGGCCTAGCGTGTGCAAAATGGCAAGAACAAGGGCCTAGCGTGTGCAAAAAAGCAAGAACAAGGGCCTACCGTGTGCAAAATTGCAAGAACAAGGGCCTAGCAAGTGCAAAATTGCAAGGACAAGGGCCTAGCGTGTGCAACATTGCAAGAACAAGGGCCTAGCGTGTGCAAAATAGCAAGAACAAGGGCCTAGCGTGTGCAAAATTGCAAGAACAAGGGCCTAGCGTGTGCAAAATTTCAAGAACAAGGGCCTAGCGTGTACAAAATAGCAAGAACAAGGGCCTAGCGTGTGCAAATTAGCAAGAACAAGGGCCTAGCGTGTGCAAAATAGCAAGAACAAGGGCCTAGCGTGTGCAAAATAGCAGGAACAAGGGCCTAGCGTGTGCAAAATTGCAAGAACGAGGGCCTAGCGTGTGCGAAATAGCAAGAACAAGGGCCTAGCGTGTGCAAAATTGCAAGAACAAGGGCCTAGCATGTGCAAAAACGCAAGAACAAGGGCCTAGCATGTGCAAAAAAGCAAGAACAAGGGCCTACCGTGTGCAAAATTGCAAGAACAAGGGCCTAGCAAGTGCAAAATTGCAAGGACAAGGGCCTAGCGTGTGCAACATTGCAAGAACAAGGGCCTAGCGTGTGCAAAATAGCAAGAACAAGGGCCTAGCGTGTGCAAAATTGCAAGAACAAGGGCCTAGCGTGTGCAAAATAGCAAGAACAAGGGCCTAGCGTGTGCAAAAAAGCAAGAACAAGGGCCTACCGTGTGCAAAATTGCAAGAACAAGGGCCTAGCGAGTGCAAAATAGCAAGAACAAGGGCCTAGCGTGTGCAAAATTGCAAGAACAAGGGCCTAGCGTGTGCAAAATAGCAAGAACAAGGGCCTAGCGTGTGCAAAATTGCAAGAACAAGAGCCTAGCGTGTGCAGAATTGCAAGAACAAGGGCCTAGCGTGTGCAAAATAGCAAGAACAAGGGCCTACCGTGTGCAAAATTGCAAGAACAAGGGCCTAGCGAGTGCAAAATTGCAAGAACAAGGGCCTAGCGTGTGCAAAATTGCAAGAACAAGGGCCTAGCGTGTGCAAAATAGCAAGAACAAGGGCCTAGCGTGTGCAAAATTGCAAGAACAAGAGCCTAGCGTGTGCAGAATTGCAAGAACAAGGGCCTAGCGTGTGCAAAATAGCAAGAACAAGGGCCTACCGTGTGCAAAATTGCAAGAACAAGGGCCTAGCGAGTGCAAAATTGCAAGAACAAGAGCCTAGCGTGTGCAAAATTGCAAGAACAAGGGCCTAGCGTGTGCAAAATAGCAAGAACAAGGGCCTAGCGTGTGCAAAATAGCAAGAACAAGGGCCTAGCGGGTGCAACATAGCAAGAACAAGGGCCTAGCGTGTGCAAAAGTGCAGGAACAGGGGCCTAGCGTGTGCAAAATTGCAAGAACAAGGGCCTAGCGTGTGCAAAATAGCAAAAACAAGGGCCTAGCGTGTGCAAAATTAAAAGAACAAGAGCCTAGCGTGTGCAAAATAGCAGGAACAAGGGCCTAGCGTGTGCAAAATTGCAAGAACAAGGGCCTAGCGTGTGCAAAATTGCAAGAACAAGGGCCTAGCGTGTGCAAAATTGCAAGAACAAGGACCTAGCGTGTGCAAAATAGCAAGAACAAGGGCCTACCGTGTGCGAAATTTCAAGAACAAGGGCCTAGCATGTGCAAAATTGCAAGAACAAGGGCCTAGCATGTGCAAAATAGCAAAAACAAGGGCCTAGCGTGTGCAAAATTGCAAGAACAAGGGCCTAGTGTGTGCAAAATAGCAAGAACAAGGGCCTAGCGTGTGCAAAATAGCAAGAACAAGGGACTAGCGTGTGCAAAAATGCAAGAACAAGGGCCTAGCATGTGCAAAATAGCAAGAACAAGGGCCTAGCGTGTGCAAAATTGCAAGAACAAGGGCCTAGCGAGTGCAAAATTGCAAGGACAAGGGCCTAGCGTGTGCAAAATTGCAAGAACAAGGGCCTAGCGTTTGCAAAATAGCAAGAACAAGGGCCTAGCGTGTGCAAAATAGCAGGAACAAGGGCCTAAAGTGTGCAAAATTGCAAGAACAAGGGCCTAGCGTGTGCAAAATAGCAAGAACAAGGGCCTAGCGTGTGCAAAATTGCAAGAACAAGGGCCTAGCGTGTGCAAAATAGCAAGAACAAGGGCCTAGCGTGTGCAAAATTGCAAGAACAAGAGCCTAGCGTGTGCAGAATTGCAAGAACAAGGGCCTAGCGTGTGCAAAATAGCAAGAA
This sequence comes from Closterium sp. Naga37s-1, assembly GCA_947471745.1. Lineage (NCBI taxonomy): Eukaryota > Viridiplantae > Streptophyta > Zygnematophyceae > Desmidiales > Closteriaceae > Closterium > Closterium sp. Naga37s-1. The sequence continues at coordinate 2,344,564 of CANJKZ010000783.1, read as the reverse complement.
CAAGGGCCTACCGTGTGCAAAATTGCAAGAACAAGGGCCTAGCGAGTGCAAAATTGCAAGAACAAGGGCCTAGCGTGTGCAAAATTGCAAGAACAAGGGCCTAGCGTGTGCAAAATAGCAAGAACAAGGGCCTAGCGTGTGCAAAATTGCAAGAACAAGAGCCTAGCGTGTGCAGAATTGCAAGAACAAGGGCCTAGCGTGTGCAAAATAGCAAGAACAAGGGCCTACCGTGTGCAAAATTGCAAGAACAAGGGCCTAGCGAGTGCAAAATTGCAAGAACAAGAGCCTAGCGTGTGCAAAATTGCAAGAACAAGGGCCTAGCGTGTGCAAAATAGCAAGAACAAGGGCCTAGCGTGTGCAAAATAGCAAGAACAAGGGCCTAGCGGGTGCAACATAGCAAGAACAAGGGCCTAGCGTGTGCAAAAGTGCAGGAACAGGGGCCTAGCGTGTGCAAAATTGCAAGAACAAGGGCCTAGCGTGTGCAAAATAGCAAAAACAAGGGCCTAGCGTGTGCAAAATTAAAAGAACAAGAGCCTAGCGTGTGCAAAATAGCAGGAACAAGGGCCTAGCGTGTGCAAAATTGCAAGAACAAGGGCCTAGCGTGTGCAAAATTGCAAGAACAAGGGCCTAGCGTGTGCAAAATTGCAAGAACAAGGACCTAGCGTGTGCAAAATAGCAAGAACAAGGGCCTACCGTGTGCGAAATTTCAAGAACAAGGGCCTAGCATGTGCAAAATTGCAAGAACAAGGGCCTAGCATGTGCAAAATAGCAAAAACAAGGGCCTAGCGTGTGCAAAATTGCAAGAACAAGGGCCTAGCGTGTGCAAAATAGCAAGAACAAGGGCCTAGCGTGTGCAAAATAGCAAGAACAAGGGACTAGCGTGTGCAAAAATGCAAGAACAAGGGCCTAGCATGTGCAAAATAGCAAGAACAAGGGCCTAGCGTGTGCAAAATTGCAAGAACAAGGGCCTAGCGAGTGCAAAATTGCAAGGACAAGGGCCTAGCGTGTGCAAAATTGCAAGAACAAGGGCCTAGCGTTTGCAAAATAGCAAGAACAAGGGCCTAGCGTGTGCAAAATAGCAGGAACAAGGGCCTAAAGTGTGCAAAATTGCAAGAACAAGGGCCTAGCGTGTGCGAAATAGCAAGAACAAGGGCCTAGCGTGTGCAAAATTTCAAGAACAAGGGCCTAGCGTGTGCAAAATTGCAAGAACAAGGGCCTAGAGTGTGCAAAATAGCAAGAACAAGGGCCTAGCGTGTGCAAAAAAGCAAGAACAAGGGCCTACCGTGTGCAAAATTGCAAGAACAAGGGCCTAGCGTGTGCAAAAAAGCAAGAACAAGGGCCTACCGTGTGCAAAATTGCAAGAACAAGGGCCTAGCAAGTGCAAAATTGCAAGGACAAGGGCCTAGCGTGTGCAACATTGTAAGAACAAGGGCCTAGCGTGTGCAAAATAGCAAGAACAAGGGCCTAGCGTGTGCAAAATTGCAAGAACAAGGGCCTAGCGTGTGCAAAATAGCAAGAACAAGGGCCTAGCGTGTACAAAAAAGCAAGAACAAGGGCCTACCGTGTGCAAAATTGCAAGAACAAGGGCCTAGCGAGTGCAAAATAGCAAGGACAAGGGCCTAGCGTGTGCAAAATTGCAAGAACAAGGGCCTAGCGTGTGCAAAATAGCAAGAACAAGGGCCTAGCGAGTGCAAAATTGCAAGAACAAGGGCCTAGCGTGTGCAAAATTGCAAGAACAAGGGCCTAGCGTGTGCAAAATAGCAAGAACAAGGGCCTAGCGTGTGCAAAATAGCAAGAACAAGGGCCTATCGGGTGCAACATAGCAAGAACAAGGGCCTAGCGTGTGCAAAAGTGCAGGAACAGGGGCCTAGCGTGTGCAAAATTGCAAGAACAAGGGCCTAGCGTGTGCAAAATAGCAAAAACAAGGGCCTAGCGTGTGCAAAATTAAAAGAACCAGAGCCTAGCGTGTGCAAAATAGCAGGAACAAGGGCCTAGCGTGTGCAAAATTGCAAGAACAAGGGCCTAGCGTGTGCAAAATTGCAAGAACAAGGGCCTAGCGTGTGCAAAATTGCAAGAACAAGGACCTAGCGTGTGCAAAATAGCAAGAACAAGGGCCTACCGTGTGCAAAATTTCAAGAACAAGGGCCTAGCATGTGCAAAATTGCAAGAACAAGGGCCTAGCGTGTGCAAAATAGCAAAAACAAGGGCCTAGCGTGTGCAAAATTGCAAGAACAAGGGCCTAGCGTGTGCAAAATAGCAAGAACAAGGGCCTAGCGTGTGCAAAATAGCAAGAACAAGGGACTAGCGTGTGCAAAAATGCAAGAACAAGGGCCTAGCGTGTGCAAAATAGCAAGAACAAGGGCCTAGCGTGTGCAAAATTGCAAGAACAAGGGCCTAGCGAGTGCAAAATTGCAAGGACAAGGGCCTAGCGTGTGCAAAATTGCAAGAACAAGGGCCTAGCGTGTGCAAAATAGCAAGAACAAGGGCCTAGCGTGTGCAAAATAGCAGGAACAAGGGCCTAGCGTGTGCAAAATTGCAAGAACAAGGGCCTAGCGTGTGCGAAATAGCAAGAACAAGGGCCTAGCGTGTGCAAAATTTCAAGAACAAGGGCGAAGCGTGTGCAAAATTGCAAGAACAAGGGCCTAGCGTGTGCAGAATTGCAAGAACAAGGGCCTAGCGTGTGCAAAATAGCAAGAACAAGGGCCTACCGTGTGCAAAATTGCAAGAACAAGGGCCTAGCGAGTGCAAAATTGCAAGAACAAGAGCCTAGCGTGTGCAAAATTGCAAGAACAAGGGCCTAGCGTGTGCAAAATAGCAAGAACAAGGGCCTAGCGTGTGCAAAATAGCAAGAACAAGGGCCTAGCGGGTGCAACATAGCAAGAACAAGGGCCTAGCGTGTGCAAAAGTGCAGGAACAGGGGCCTAGCGTGTGCAAAATTGCAAGAACAAGGGCCTAGCGTGTGCAAAATAGCAAAAACAAGGGCCTAGCGTGTGCAAAATTAAAAGAACAAGAGCCTAGCGTGTGCAAAATAGCAGGAACAAGGGCCTAGCGTGTGCAAAATTGCAAGAACAAGGGCCTAGCGTGTGCAAAATAGCAAGAACAAGGGCCTAGCGTGTGCAAAATTGCAAGAACAAGGGCCTAGCGAGTGCAAAATTGCAAGGACAAGGGCCTAGCGTGTGCAAAATTGCAAGAACAAGGGCCTAGCGTGTGCAAAATAGCAAGAACAAGGGCCTAGCGTGTGCAAAATAGCAGGAACAAGGGCCTAGCGTGTGCAAAATTGCAAGAACAAGGGCCTAGCGTGTGCGAAATAGCAAGAACAAGGGCCTAGCGTGTGCAAAATTTCAAGAACAAGGGCGAAGCGTGTGCAAAATTGCAAGAACAAGGGCCTAGAGTGTGCAAAATAGCAAGAACAAGGGCCTAGCGTGTGCAAAAAAGCAAGAACAAGGGCCTACCGTGTGCAAAATTGCAAGAACAAGGGCCTAGCGTGTGCAAAATTGCAAGAACAAGAGCCTAGCGTGTGCAGAATTGCAAGAACAAGGGCCTAGCGTGTGCATAAAAGCAAGAACAAGGGCCTACCGTGTGCAAAATTGCAAGAACAAGGGCCTAGCAAGTGCAAAATTGCAAGGACAAGGGCCTAGCGTGTGCAACATTGTAAGAACAAGGGCCTAGCGTGTGCAAAATAGCAAGAACAAGGGCCTAGCGTGTGCAAAATTGCAAGAACAAGGGCCTAGCGTGTGCAAAATAGCAAGAACAAGGGCCTAGCGTGTGCAAAAAAGCAAGAACAAGGGCCTACCGTGTGCAAAATTGCAAGAACAAGGGCCTAGCGAGTGCAAAATAGCAAGGACAAGGGCCTAGCGTGTGCAAAATTGCAAGAACAAGGGCCTAGCGTGTGCAAAATAGCAAGAACAAGGGCCTAGCGTGTGAAAAATTGCAAGAACAAGAGCCTAGCGTGTGCAGAATTGCAAGAACAAGGGCCTAGCGTGTGCAAAATAGCAAGAACAAGGGCCTAGCATGTGCAAAATAGCAAGAACAAGGGCCTAGCGTGTGCAAAATTGCAAGAACAAGAGCCTAGCGTGTGCAAAATAGCAAGAACAAGGGCCTAGCGTGTGCAAAATTGCAAGAACAAGAGCCTAGCGCGTGCAAAATAGCAAGAACAAGGGCCTAGCGTGTGCAAAATTGCAAGAACAAGAGCCTAGCGTGTGCAAAATTGCAAGAACAAGGGCCTAGCGAGTGCAAAATTGCAAGAACAAGGGCCTAGCGTGTGCAAAATTGCAAGAACAAGGGCCTAGCGTGTGCAAAATAGCAAGAACAAGGGCCTAGCGTGTGCAAAATAGCAAGAACAAGGGCCTAGCGGGTGCAACATAGCAAGAACAAGGGCCTAGCGTGTGCAAAAGTGCAGGAACAGGGGCCTAGCGTGTGCAAAATTGCAAGAACAAGGGCCTAGCGTGTGCAAAATAGCAAAAACAAGGGCCTAGCGTGTGCAAAATTAAAAGAACAAGAGCCTAGCGTGTGCAAAATAGCAGGAACAAGGGCCTAGCGTGTGCAAAATTGCAAGAACAAGGGCCTAGCGTGTGCAAAATTGCAAGAACAAGGGCCTAGCGTGTGCAAAATTGCAAGAACAAGGGCCTAGCGTGTGCAAAATAGCAAGAACAAGGGCCTACCGTGTGCGAAATTTCAAGAACAAGGGCCTAGCATGTGCAAAATTGCAAGAACAAGGGCCTAGCATGTGCAAAATAGCAAAAACAAGGGCCTAGCGTGTGCAAAATTGCAAGAACAAGGGCCTAGCGTGTGCAAAATAGCAAGAACAAGGGCCTAGCGTGTGCAAAATAGCAAGAACAAGGGACTAGCGTGTGCAAAAATGCAAGAACAAGGGCCTAGCGTGTGCAAAATAGCAAGAACAAGGGCCTAGCGTGTGCAAAATTGCAAGAACAAGGGCCTAGCGAGTGCAAAATTGCAAGGACAAGGGCCTAGCGTGTGCAAAATTGCAAGAACAAGGGCCTAGCGTGTGCAAAATAGCAGGAACAAGGGCCTAGCGTGTGCAAAATTGCAAGAACAAGGGCCTAGCGTGTGCGAAATAGCAAGAACAAGGGCCTAGCGTGTGCAAAATTTCAAGAACAAGGGCGAAGCGTGTGCAAAATTGCAAGAACAAGGGCCTAGCGTGTGCAAAATAGCAAGAACAAGGGCCTAGCGTGTGCAAAAAAGCAAGAACAAGGGCCTACCGTGTGCAAAATTGCAAGAACAAGGGCCTAGCGAGTGCAAAATTGCAAGGACAAGGGCCTAGCGTGTGCAAAATTGCAAGAACAAGGGCCTAGCGTGTGCAAAATAGCAAGAACAAGGGCCTACCGTGTGCAAAATTGCAAGAACAAGGGCCTAGCGAGTGCAAAATAGCAAGGACAAGGGCCTAGCGTGTGCAAAATTGCAAGAACAAGGGCCTAGCGTGTGCAAAATAGCAAGAACAAGGGCCTAGCGTGTGCAAAATTGCAAGAACAAGAGCCTAGCGTGTGCAGAATTGCAAGAACAAGGGCCTAGCGTGTGCAAAATAGCAAGAACAAGGGCCTACCGTGTGCAAAATTGCAAGAACAAGGGCCTAGCGAGTGCAAAATTGCAAGAACAAGGGCCTAGCGTGTGCAAAATTGCAAGAACAAGGGCCTAGCGTGTGCAAAATAGCAAGAACAAGGGCCTAGCGTGTGCAAAATAGCAAGAACAAGGGCCTAGCGGGTGCAACATAGCAAGAACAAGGGCCTAGCGTGTGCAAAAGTGCAGGAACAGGGGCCTAGCGTGTGCAAAATTGCAAGAACAAGGGCCTAGCGTGTGCAAAATAGCAAAAACAAGGGCCTAGCGTGTGCAAAATTAAAAGAACAAGAGCCTAGCGTGTGCAAAATAGCAGGAACAAGGGCCTAGCGTGTGCAAAATTGCAAGAACAAGGGCCTAGCGTGTGCAAAATTGCAAGAACAAGGGCCTAGCGTGTGCAAAATTGCAAGAACAAGGACCTAGCGTGTGCAAAATAGCAAGAACAAGGGCCTACCGTGTGCGAAATTTCAAGAACAAGGGCCTAGCATGTGCAAAATTGCAAGAACAAGGGCCTAGCGTGTGCAAAATAGCAAAAACAAGGGCCTAGCGTGTGCAAAATTGCAAGAACAAGGGCCTAGCGTGTGCAAAATAGCAAGAACAAGGGCCTAGCGTGTGCAAAATAGCAAGAACAAGGGACTAGCGTGTGCAAAAATGCAAGAACAAGGGCCTAGCGTGTGCAAAATAGCAAGAACAAGGGCCTAGCGTGTGCAAAATTGCAAGAACAAGGGCCTAGCGAGTGCAAAATTGCAAGGACAAGGGCCTAGCGTGTGCAAAATTGCAAGAACAAGGGCCTAGCGTGTGCAAAATAGCAGGAACAAGGGCCTAGCGTGTGCAAAATTGCAAGAACAAGGGCCTATCGTGTGCGAAATAGCAAGAACAAGGGCCTAGCGTGTGCAAAATTTCAAGAACAAGGGCGAAGCGTGTGCAAAATTGCAAGAACAAGGGCCTAGCGTGTGCAAAATAGCAAGAACAAGGGCCTAGCGTGTGCAAAAAAGCAAGAACAAGGGCCTACCATGTGCAAAATTGCAAGAACAAGGGCCTAGCGAGTGCAAAATTGCAAGGACAAGGGCCTAGCGTGTGCAAAATTGCAAGAACAAGGGCCTAGCGTGTGCAAAATAGCAAGAACAAGGGCCTAGCGTGTGCAAAATTTCAAGAACAAGGGCCTAGCTTGTACAAAATAGCAAGAACAAGGGCCTAGCGTGTGCAAAATAGCAAGAACAAGGGCCTAGCGTGTGCAAAATAGCAAGAACAAGGGCCTAGCGTGTGCAAAATAGCAGGAACAAGGGCCTAGCGTGTGCAAAATTGCAAGAACGAGGGCCTAGCGTGTGCGAAGTAGCAAGATCAAGGGCCTAGCGTGTGCAAAATTTCAAGAACAAGGGCGAAGTGTGTGCAAAATTGCAAGAACAAGGGCCTAGCGTGTGCAAAATAGCAAGAACAAGGGCCTAGCGTGTGCTAAAAAGCAAGAACAAGGGCCTAGCGTGTGCAAAATTGCAAGAACAAGGGCCTAGCATGTGCAAAAACGCAAGAACAAGGGCCTAGCATGTGCAAAAAGGCAAGAACAAGGGCCTACCGTGTGCAATTTTGCAAGAACAAGGGCCTAGCGTGTGCAAAATTGCAAGGACAAGGGCCTAGCGTGTGCAAAATTGCAAGAACAAGGGCCTAGCGTATGCAAAATTGCAAGAACAAGGGCCTAACGTGTGCAAAATAGCAAGATCAAGGGCCTAGTGTGTGCAAAATTGCAAGAACAAGGGCCTAGCGTGTGCAAAATAGCAAGAACAAGGGCCTAGCGAGTGCAAAATTGCAAGAACAAGGGCCTAGCGTGTGCAAAATAGCAAGAACAAGGGCCTACCGTGTGCAAAATTGCAAGAACAAGGGCCTAGCGAGTGCAAAATTGCAAGAACAAGGGCCTAGCGTGTGCAAAACAGCAAGAACAAGGGCTTAGCGTGTGCAAAATAGCAAGAACAAGGGCCTAGCGAGTGCAAAATAGCAAGAACAAGGGCCTAGCATGTGCAAAATTGCAAGAACAAGGGCCTAGCGTGTGCAAAATATGGCAAGAACAAGGGTCTAGCGTGTGCAAAATTTCAAGAACAAGGGCCTAGCGTGTGCAAAATTGCAAGAGCAAGGGCCTAGCGTGTGCAAAATATAGCAAGAACAAGGGTCTAGCGTGTGCAAAATTGCAAGAACAAGGGCCCAGCGTGTGCAAAATTGCAAGAACGAGGGCCTAGCATGTGCAAAATAGCAAGAACAAGGGCCTAGCGTGTGCAAAATAGCAAGAACAAGGTCCTAGCGTGTGTAAAATAGTAAGAACAAGGGCCTAGCGAGTGCAAAATAGCAAGAACAAGGGCCTAGCGTGTGCAAAATTGCAAGAACAAGGGCCTAACGTGTGCAAAATAGCAAGAACAAGGGCCTAGCGTGTGTAAAATAGCAAGAACAAGGGCCTAGCGAGTGCAAAATAGCAAGAACAAGGGCCTAGCGTGTGCAAAATTGCAAAAACAAGGGCCTAGCGTATGCAAAATAGCAAGAACAAGGGCCTAACGTGTGCAAAATTGCAAGAACAAGGGCCTAGCGTATGCAAAATAGCAAGAACGAGGGCCTAGCATGTGCAAAATAGCAAGAACAAGGGCCTAGCGTGTGCAAAATAGCAAGAACAAGGGCCTAGCGTGTGTAAAATAGCAAGAACAAGGGCCTAGCAAGTGCAAAATAGCAAGAACAAGGGCCTAGCGTGTGCAAAATTGCAAGAACAAGGGCCTAGCATATGCAAAATTGCAAGAACAAGGGCCTAGCGTGTGCAAAATAGCAAGAACAAGGGCCTAGCGAGTGCAAAATAGCAAGAACAAGGGCCTAGAGTGTGCAAAATTGCAAGAACAAGGGCCTAGCATATGCAAAATTGCAAGAACAAGGGCCTAGCGTGTGCAAAATAGCAAGAACAAGGGCCTAGCGAGTGCAAAATTGCAAGAACAAGGGCCTAGCGTGTGCAAAATAGCAAGAACAAGGGCCTAGCGAGTGCAAAATAGCAAGAACAAGGGCCTAGCGTGTGCAAAATTGCAAGAACAAGGGCCTAGCGTGTGCAAAATATAGCAAGAACAAGGGTCTAGCGTATGCAAAATTTCAAGAACAAGGGCCTAGCGTGTGCAAAATTGCAAGAACAAGGGCCTAGCGTGTGCAAAATAGCAAGAACAAGGGCCTAGCGTGTGCAAAATAGCAAGAACAAGGGCCTAGCGTGTGTAAAATAGCAAGAACAAGGGCCTAGCGAGTGCAAAATAGCAAGAACAAGGGCCTACCGTGTGCAAAATTGCAAGAACAAGGGCCTAGCGTGTGCAAAATAGCAAGAACAAGGGCCTAGCGAGTGCAAAATAGCAAGAACAAGGGCCTAGCGTGTGCAAAATTGCAAGAACAAGGGCCTAGCGTATGCAAAATTGCAAGAACAAGGGCCTAGCGTGTGCAAAATATAGCAAGAACAAGGGCCTAGCGAGTGCATAATTGCCAGAACAAGGGCCTAGCGTGTGCAAAATTGCAAGTACAAGGGCCTAGCGTGTGCAAAATTGCAAGAACAAGGGCCTAGCGAGTGCAAAATAGCAAGAACAAGGGTCTAGCGTGTGCAAAATTGCAAGAACAAGGGCCTGGTGTGTGCAAAATTGCAAGAAAAGGGCCTGGCGTGTGCAAAATTGCAAGAACAAGGGCCTAGCGTGTGCAAAATAGCAAGAACAAGGGCCTAGCGAGTGCAAAATTGCAAGAACAAGGGCCTAGCGTGTGCAAAATTGCAAGAACAAGGGCCTAGCATGTGCAAAATTGCAAGAACAAGGGCCTAGCGTGTGCAAAATAGCAAGAACAAAGGCCTAGCGTGTGCAAAATTGCAAGTGCAAAATAGCAAGAACAAGGGCCTAGCGTGTGCAAAATTGCAAGAACAAGGGCCTAGCGTGTGCAAAATTGCAAGAACAAGGGCCTAGCGTATGCAAAATTGCAAGAACAAGGGCCTAGCGTGTGTAAAATAGCAAGAACAAGGGCCTAGCGAGTGCAAAATAGCAAGAACAAGGGCCTAGCGTGTGCAAAATTGCAAGAACAAGGGCCTAGCGTATGCAAAATTGCAAGAACAAGGGCCTAGCGTGTGCAAAATAGCAAGAACAAGGGCCTAGCGAGTGCAAAATTGCAAGAACAAGGGCCTAGCGTGTGCAAAATTGCAAGTACAAGGGCCTAGCGTGTGCAAAATAGCAAGAACAAGGGCTTAGCGTGTGCAAAATAGCAAGAACAAGGGCCTAGCGAGTGCAAAATAGCAAGAACAAGGGCCTAGCGTGTGCAAAATTGCAAGAACAAGGGCCTAGCGTGTGCAAAATATAGCAAGAACAAGGGTCTAGCGTGTGCAAAATTTCAAGAACAAGGGCCTAGCGTGTGCAAAATTGCAAGAACAAGGGCCCAGCGTGTGCAAAATTGCAGGAACGAGGGCATAGCATGTGCAAAATAGCAAGAACAAGGGCCTAGCGTGTGCAAAATAGCAAGAACAAGGGCCTAGCGTGTGTAAAATAGCAAGAACAAGGGCCTAGCGAGTGCAAAATAGCAAGAACAAGGGCCTAGCGTGTGCAAAATTGCAAGAACAAGGGCCTAACGTGTGCAAAATAGCAAGAACAAGGGCCTAGCGAGTGCAAAATAGCAAGAACAAGGGCCTAGAGTGTGCAAAATTGCAAGAACAAGGGCCTAGCGTGTGCAAATTATAGCAAGAACAAGGGCCTAGCGAGTGCATAATTGCCAAACAAGGGCCTAGCGTGTGCAAAATTGCAAGTACAAGAGCCTAGCGTGTGCAAAATTGCAAGAACAAGGGCCTAGCGAGTGCAAAATAGCAAGAACAAGGGCCTAGCGTGTGCAAAATTGCAAGAACAAGGGCCTGGTGTGTGCAAAATTGCAAGAAAAGGGCCTGGCGTGTGCAAAATTGCAAGAACAAGGGCCTAGCGTGTGCAAAATAGCAAGAACAAGGGCCTAGCGAGTGCACAATTGCAAGAACAAGGGCCTAGCGTGTGCAAAATTGCAAGAACAAGGGCCTAGCGTGTGCAAAATTGCAAGAACAAGGGCCTAGCGTGTGCAAAATAGCAAGAACAAAGGCCTAGCGTGTGCAAAATTGCAAGAACAAGGGCCTAGCGAGCGCAAAATAGCAAGAACAAGAGCTTAGCGTGTGCAAACTTTCAAGAACAAGGGCCTAGCGTGTGCAAAATTGCAAGAACAAGGGCCTAGCGTGTGTAAAATAGCAAGAACAAGGGCCTATCGTGTGCAGAATTACAAGGGACTAGCGTGTGCAAGATAGCAAGAACAAGGGCCTAGCGAGTGCAAAATAGCAAGAACAAGGGCCTAGCGTGTGCAAAATTGCAAGAACAAGGGCCTAGCGAGTGCAAAATAGCAAGAACAAGGGACTAGCGTGTGCAAAATTTCAAGAACAACGGCCTAGCGAGTGCAAAATAGCAAGAAAAAGGGCCTAGCGTGTGCAAAATTGCAAGAACAAGGGCCTAGCGTGTGCAAAATTGCAAGAACAAGTGCCTAGCGTGTGCAAAATAGCAAGAACAAAGGCCTAGCGTGTGCAAAATAGCAAGAACAAGGGCCTAGCGAGTGCAAAATAGCAAGAACAAGGGCCTAGCGTGTGCAAAATTGCAAGAACAAGGGCCTAGCGTATGCAAAATTGCAAGAACAAGGGCCTAACGTGTGCAAAATAGCAAGATCAAGGGCCTAGTGTGTGCAAAATTGCAAGAACAAGGGCCTAGCGTGTGCAAAATAGCAAGAACAAGGGCCTAGCGAGTGCAAAATTGCAAGAACAAGGGCCTAGCGTGTGCAAAATTGCAAGTACATGGGCCTAGCGTGTGCAAAATAGCAAGAACAAGGGCTTAGCGTGTGCAAAATAGCAAGAACAAGGGCCTAGCGAGTGCAAAATAGCAAGAACAAGGGCCTAGCGTGTGCAAAATTGCAAGAACAAGGGCCTAGCGTGTGCAAAATATAGCAAGAACAAGGGTCTAGCGTGTGCAAAATTTCAAGAACAAGGGCCTAGCGTGTGCAAAATTGCAAGAACAAGGGCCTAGCGTGTGCAAAATAGCAAGAACAAGGGCCTAGCGTGTGCAAAATAGCAAGAACAAGGGCCTAGCGTGTGTAAAATAGCAAGAACAAGGGCCTAGCGAGTGCAAAATAGCAAGAACAAGGGCCTAGCGTGTGCAAAATTGCAAGAACAAGGGCCTAACGTGTGCAAAATAGCAAGAACAAGGGCCTAGCGAGTGCAAAATAGCAAGAACAAGGGCCTAGCGTGTGCAAAATTGCAAGAACAAGGGCCTAGCGTGTGCAAAATTGCAAGAACAAGGGCCTAGCGTGTGCAAAATATAGCAAGAACAAGGGCCTAGCGAGTGCATAATTGCCAGAACAAGGGCCTAGCGTGTGCAAAATTGCAAGTACAAGGGCCTAGCGTGTGCAAAATTGCAAGAACAAGGGCCTAGCGAGTGCAAAATAGCAAGAACAAGGGTCTAGCGTGTGCAAAATTGCAAGAACACGGGCCTGGTGTGTGCAAAATTGCAAGAAAAGGGCCTGGCGTGTGCAAAATTGCAAGAACAAGGGCCTAGCGTGTGCAAAATAGCAAGAACAAGGGCCTAGCGAGTGCAAAATTGCAAGAACAAGGGCCTAGCGTGTCCAAAATTGCAAGAACAAGGGCCTAGCGTGTGCAAAATTGCAAGAACAAGGGCCTAGCGTGTGCAAAATTTCAAGAACAAGGGCCTAGCGTGTGCAAAATTGCAAGAACAAGGGCCCAGCGTGTGCAAAATTGCAGGAACGAGGGCCTAGCGTGTGCAAAATTGCACGAACAAGGGCCTAGCGTGTGCAAAATTGCAAGAACAAGGGCCTAGCGTGTGCAAAATATAGCAAGAACAAGGGCCTAGCGTGTGCAAAATTGCAAGAACAAGGGCCTAGCGTATGCAAAATTGCAAGAACAAGGGCCTAGCGTGTGTAAAATAGCAAGAACAAGGGCCTAGCGAGTGCAAAATAGCAAGAACAAGGGCCTAGCGTGTGCAAAATTGCAAGAACAAGGGCCTAGAGTATGCAAAATTGCAAGAACAAGGGCCTAGCGTGTGCAAAATAGCAAGAACAAGGGCCTAGCGAGTGCAAAATTGCAAGAACAAGGGCCTAGCGTGTGCAAAATTGCAAGTACAAGGGCCTAGCGTGTGCAAAATAGCAAGAACAAGGGCTTAGCGTGTGCAAAATAGCAAGAACAAGGGCCTAGCGAGTGCAAAATAGCAAGAACAAGGGCCTAGCGTGTGCAAAATTGCAAGAACAAGGGCCTAGCGTGTGCAAAATATAGCAAGAACAAGGGTCTAGCGTGTGCAAAATTTCAAGAACAAGGGCCTAGCGTGTGCAAAATTGCAAGAACAAGGGCCCAGCGTGTGCAAAATTGCAGGAACGAGGGCCTAGCATGTGCAAAATAGCAAGAACAAGGGCCTAGCGTGTGCAAAATAGCAAGAACAAGGGCCTAGCGTGTGTAAAATAGCAAGAACAAGGGCCTAGCGAGTGCAAAATAGCAAGAACAAGGGCCTAGCGTGTGCAAAATTGCAAAAACAAGGGCCTAACGTGTGCAAAATAGCAAGAACAAGGGCCTAGCGAGTGCAAAATAGCAAGAACAAGGGCCTAGAGTGTGCAAAATTGCAAGAACAAGGGCCTAGCGTGTGCAAATTATAGCAAGAACAAGGGCCTAGCGAGTGCATAATTGCCAAACAAGGGCCTAGCGTGTGCAAAATTGCAAGTACAAGAGCCTAGCGTGTGCAAAATTGCAAGAACAAGGGCCTAGCGTGTGCAAAATAGCAAGAACAAGGGCCTAGCGAGTGCAAAATAGCAAGAACAAGGGCCTAGAGTGTGCAAAATTGCAAGAACAAGGGCCTAGCATATGCAAAATTGCAAGAACAAGGGCCTAGCGTGTGCAAAATAGCAAGAACAAGGGCCTAGCGAGTGCAAAATTGCAAGAACAAGGGCCTAGCGTGTGCAAAATAGCAAGAACAAGGGCCTAGCAAGTGCAAAATAGCAAGAACAAGGGCCTAGCGTGTGCAAAATTGCAAGAACAAGGGCCTAGCGTGTGCAAAATATAGCAAGAACAAGGGTCTAGCGTATGCAAAATTTCAAGAACAAGGGCCTAGCGTGTGCAAAATTGCAAGACCAAGGGCCTAGCGTGTGCAAAATAGCAAGAACAAGGGCCTAGCGTGTGCAAAATAGCAAGAACAAGGGCCTAGCGTGTGTAAAATAGCAAGAACAAGGGCCTAGCGAGTGCAAAATAGCAAGAACAAGGGCCTACCGTGTGCAAAATTGCAAGAACAAGGGCCTAGCGTGTGCAAAATAGCAAGAACAAGGGCCTAGCGAGTGCAAAATAGCAAGAACGAGGGCCTAGCGTGTGCAAAATTGCAAGAACAAGGGCCTAGCGTATGCAAAATTGCAAGAACAAGGGCCTAGCGTGTGCAAAATATAGCAAGAACAAGGGCCTAGCGAGTGCATAATTGCCAGAACAAGGGCCTAGCGTGTGCAAAATTGCAAGTACAAGGGCCTAGCGTGTGCAAAATTGCAAGAACAAGGGCCTAGCGAGTGCAAAATAGCAAGAACAAGGGTCTAGCGTGTGCAAAATTGCAAGAACAAGAGCCTGGTGTGTGCAAAATTGCAAGAAAAGGGCCTGGCGTGTGCAAAATTGCAAGAACAAGGGCCTAGCGTGTGCAAAATAGCAAGAACAAGGGCCTAGCGAGTGCAAAATTGCAAGAACAAGGGCCTAGCGTGTGCAAAATTGCAAGAACAAGGGCCTAGCATGTGCAAAATTGCAAGAACAAGGGCCTAGCGTGTGCAAAATAGCAAGAACAAAGGCCTAGCGTGTGCAAAATTGCAAGTGCAAAATAGCAAGAACAAGGGCCTAGCGTGTGCAAAATTGCAAGAACAAGGGCCTAGCGTGTGCAAAATTGCAAGAACAAGGGCCTAGCGTATGCAAAATTGCAAGAACAAGGGCCTAGCGTGTGTAAAATAGCAAGAACAAGGGCCTAGCGAGTGCAAAATAGCAAGAACAAGGGCCTAGCGTGTGCAAAATTGCAAGAACAAGGGCCTAGCGTATGCAAAATTGCAAGAACAAGGGCCTAGCGTGTGCAAAATAGCAAGAACAAGGGCCTAGCGAGTGCAAAATTGCAAGAACAAGGGCCTAGCGTGTGCAAAATTGCAAGTACAAGGGCCTAGCGTGTGCAAAATAGCAAGAACAAGGGCTTAGCGTGTGCAAAATAGCAAGAACAAGGGCCTAGCGAGTGCAAAATAGCAAGAACAAGGGCCTAGCGTGTGCAAAATTGCAAGAACAAGGGCCTAGCGTGTGCAAAATATAGCAAGAACAAGGGTCTAGCGTGTGCAAAATTTCAAGAACAAGGGCCTAGCGTGTGCAAAATTGCAAGAACAAGGGCCCAGCGTGTGCAAAATTGCAGGAACGAGGGCCTAGCATGTGCAAAATAGCAAAAACAAGGGCCTAGCGTGTGCAAAATAGCAAGAAAAAGGGCCTAGCGTGTGTAAAATAGCAAGAACAAGGGCCTAGCGAGTGCAAAATAGCAAGAACAAGGGCCTAGCGTGTGCAAAATTGCAAGAACAAGGGCCTAACGTGTGCAAAATAGCAAGAACAAGGGCCTAGCGAGTGCAAAATAGCAAGAACAAGGGCCTAGAGTGTGCAAAATTGCAAGAACAAGGGCCTAGCGTGTGCAAATTATAGCAAGAACAAGGGCCTAGCGAGTGCATAATTGCCAAACAAGGGCCTAGCGTGTGCAAAATTGCAAGTACAAGAGCCTAGCGTGTGCAAAATTGCAAGAACAAGGGCCTAGCGAGTGCAAAATAGCAAGAACAAGGGCCTAGCGTGTGCAAAATTGCAAGAACAAGGGCCTGGTGTGTGCAAAATTGCAAGAAAAGGGCCTGGCGTGTGCAAAATTGCAAGAACAAGGGCCTAGCGTGTGCAAAATAGCAAGAACAAGGGCCTAGCGAGTGCACAATTGCAAGAACAAGGGCCTAGCGTGTGCAAAATTGCAAGAACAAGGGCCTAGCGTGTGCAAAATTGCAAGAACAAGGGCCTAGCGTGTGCAAAATAGCAAGAACAAAGGCCTAGCGTGTGCAAAATTGCAAGAACAAGGGCCTAGCGAGCGCAAAATAGCAAGAACAAGAGCTTAGCGTGTGCAAACTTTCAAGAACAAGGGCCTAGCGTGTGCAAAATTGCAAGAACAAGGGCCTAGCGTGTGTAAAATAGCAAGAACAAGGGCCTATCGTGTGCAGAATTACAAGGGACTAGCGTGTGCAAGATAGCAAGAACAAGGGCCTAGCGAGTGCAAAATAGCAAGAACAAGGGCCTAGCGTGTGCAAAATTGCAAGAACAAGGGCCTAGCGAGTGCAAAATAGCAAGAACAAGGGACTAGCGTGTGCAAAATTTCAAGAACAACGGCCTAGCGAGTGCAAAATAGCAAGAAAAAGGGCCTAGCGTGTGCAAAATTGCAAGAACAAGGGCCTAGCGTGTGCAAAATTGCAAGAACAAGTGCCTAGTGTGTGCAAAATAGCAAGAACAAAGGCCTAGCGTGTGCAAAATAGCAAGAACAAGGGCCTAGCGAGTGCAAAATAGCAAGAACAAGGGCCTAGCGTGTGCAAAATTGCAAGAACAAGGGCCTAGCGTATGCAAAATTGCAAGAACAAGGGCCTAACGTGTGCAAAATAGCAAGATCAAGGGCCTAGTGTGTGCAAAATTGCAAGAACAAGGGCCTAGCGTGTGCAAAATAGCAAGAACAAGGGCCTAGCGAGTGCAAAATTGCAAGAACAAGGGCCTAGCGTGTGCAAAATTGCAAGTACATGGGCCTAGCGTGTGCAAAATAGCAAGAACAAGGGCTTAGCGTGTGCAAAATAGCAAGAACAAGGGCCTAGCGAGTGCAAAATAGCAAGAACAAGGGCCTAGCGTGTGCAAAATTGCAAGAACAAGGGCCTAGCGTGTGCAAAATATAGCAAGAACAAGGGTCTAGCGTGTGCAAAATTTCAAGAACAAGGGCCTAGCGTGTGCAAAATTGCAAGAACAAGGGCCTAGCGTGTGCAAAATAGCAAGAACAAGGGCCTAGCGTGTGCAAAATAGCAAGAACAAGGGCCTAGCGTGTGTAAAATAGCAAGAACAAGGGCCTAGCGAGTGCAAAATAGCAAGAACAAGGGCCTAGCGTGTGCAAAATTGCAAGAACAAGGGCCTAGCGTGTGCAAAATTGCAAGAACAAGGGCCTAGCGTGTGCAAAATATAGCAAGAACAAGGGCCTAGCGAGTGCATAATTGCCAGAACAAGGGCCTAGCGTGTGCAAAATTGCAAGTACAAGGGCCTAGCGTGTGCAAAATTGCAAGAACAAGGGCCTAGCGAGTGCAAAATAGCAAGAACAAGGGTCTAGCGTGTGCAAAATTGCAAGAACACGGGCCTGGTGTGTGCAAAATTGCAAGAAAAGGGCCTGGCGTGTGCAAAATTGCAAGAACAAGGGCCTAGCGTGTGCAAAATAGCAAGAACAAGGGCCTAGCGAGTGCAAAATTGCAAGAACAAGGGCCTAGCGTGTGCAAAATTGCAAGAACAAGGGCCTAGCGTGTGCAAAATTGCAAGAACAAGGGCCTAGCGTGTGCAAAATAGCAAGAACAAAGGCCTAGCGTGTGCAAAATTGCAAGAACAAGGGCCTAGCGAGTGCAAAATAGCAAGAACAAGGGCCTAGCGTGTGCAAAATTGCACGAACAAGGGCCTAGCGTGTGCAAAATTGCAAGAACAAGGGCCTAGCGTGTGCAAAATATAGCAAGAACAAGGGCCTAGCGTGTGCAAAATTGCAAGAACAAGGGCCTAGCGTATGCAAAATTGCAAGAACAAGGGCCTAGCGTGTGTAAAATAGCAAGAACAAGGGCCTAGCGAGTGCAAAATAGCAAGAACAAGGGCCTAGCGTGTGCAAAATTGCAAGAACAAGGGCCTAGCGTATGCAAAATTGCAAGAACAAGGGCCTAGCGTGTGCAAAATAGCAAGAACAAGGGCCTAGCGAGTGCAAAATTGCAAGAACAAGGGCCTAGCGTGTGCAAAATTGCAAGTACAAGGGCCTAGCGTGTGCAAAATAGCAAGAACAAGGGCTTAGCGTGTGCAAAATAGCAAGAACAAGGGCCTAGCGAGTGCAAAATAGCAAGAACAAGGGCCTAGCGTGTGCAAAATTGCAAGAACAAGGGCCTAGCGTGTGCAAAATATAGCAAGAACAAGGGTCTAGCGTGTGCAAAATTTCAAGAACAAGGGCCTAGCGTGTGCAAAATTGCAAGAACAAGGGCCCAGCGTGTGCAAAATTGCAGGAACGAGGGCCTAGCATGTGCAAAATAGCAAGAACAAGGGCCTAGCGTGTGCAAAATAGCAAGAACAAGGGCCTAGCGAGTGCAAAATAGCAAGAACAAGGGCCTAGCGTGTGCAAAATTGCAAAAACAAGGGCCTAACGTGTGCAAAATAGCAAGAACAAGGGCCTAGCGAGTGCAAAATAGCAAGAACAAGGGCCTAGAGTGTGCAAAATTGCAAGAACAAGGGCCTAGCGTGTGCAAATTATAGCAAGAACAAGGGCCTAGCGAGTGCATAATTGCCAAACAAGGGCCTAGCGTGTGCAAAATTGCAAGTACAAGAGCCTAGCGTGTGCAAAATTGCAAGAACAAGGGCCTAGCGAGTGCAAAATAGCAAGAACAAGGGCCTAGCGTGTGCAAAATTGCAAGAACAAGGGCCTGGTGTGTGCAAAATTGCAAGAAAAGGGCCTGGCGTGTGCAAAATTGCAAGAACAAGGGCCTAGCGTCTGCAAAATAGCAAGAACAAGGGCCTAGCGAGTGCAAAATTGCAAGAACAAGGGCCTAGCGTGTGCAAAATTGCAAGAACAAGGGCCTAGCGTGTGCAAAATTGCAAGAACAAGGGCCTAGCGTGTGCAAAATAGCAAGAACAAAGGCCTAGCGTGTGCAAAATTGCAAGAACAAGGGCCTAGCGAGTGCAAAATAGCAAGAACAAGAGCTTAGCGTTTGCAAACTTTCAAGAACAAGGGCCTAGCGTGTGCAAAATTGCAAGAACAAGGGCCTAGCGTGTGTAAAATAGCAAGAACAAGGGCCTATCGTGTGCAGAATTACAAGGGACTAGCGTGTGCAAGATAGCAAGAACAAGGGCCTAGCGAGTGCAAAATAGCAAGAACAAGGGCCTAGCGTGTGCAAAATTGCAAGAACAAGGGCCTAGCGAGTGCAAAATAGCAAGAACAAGGGCCTAGCGTGTGCAAAATTTCAAGGACAAGGGCATAGCGTGTGCAAAATTGCAAGAACAAGGGCCTAGCGTGTGCAAAATAGCAAGGGCCTAGCGTGTGCACAATTTCAAGAACAAGGGCCTAGCGTGTGCAAAACTTCAAGAACAAGGGCCTAGCGTGTGCAAAATTGCAAGAACAAAGGCCTAGCGTGTGCAAAATTGCAAGAACAAGGGCCTAGCGTGTGCAAAATTTCAAGAACAAGGGCCTAGCGTGTGCAAAATTGCAAGAACAAGGGCCTAGCATGTGCAAAATTGCAAGAACAAGGGCCTAGCGTGTGCAAAATAGCAAGAACAAGGGCCTAGCGTGTGCAAAATTGCAAGAACAAGGGCCTAGCGTGTGCAAAATAGCAAGAACAAGGGCCTAGCGTGTGCAAAATAGCAAGAACAAGGGCCTAGCGTGTGCAAAATTGCAAGAACAAGGGCCTAGCGTGTGCAAAATTGCAATAACAAGGGCCTAGCGTGTGCAAAACTTCAAGAACCTAGAGTGTGCAACATTGCAAGAAGAAGGGCCTAGCGTGTGCAAAATAGCAAGATCAAGGGCCTAGCGTGTGCAAAATTGCAAGAACAAGGACCTAGCGTGTGCAAAACTGCAAGAACAAGGGCCTAGCGTGTGCAAAATAGCAAGAACAAGGGCCTAGCGTGTGCAAAATTTCAAGAACAAGGGCCTAGCCTGTGCAAAAGTTCAAGAACAAGGGCCTAGCGTGTGCAAAATTGCAGGAACAAGGGCCTAGCGTGTGCAAAATTGCAAGAACAAGGGCCTAGCGTGTGCAAAATTGCAAGAACAAGGGCCTAGCGTGTGCAAAATTGCAAGAACAAGGGCCTAGCGTGTGCAAAATTTCAAGAACAAGGGCCTAGCGTGTGCAAATTTGCAAGAACAAGGGCCTAGCGTGTGCAAAACTGCAAGAACAAGGGCCTAGTGTGCGCAAAATTGCAAGAACAAGGGCCTAGCGTGTGCAAAATTGCAAGAAAATGGGGAGTTTAGTTTTGAAGGTAATTTGTGGTGTGAGAAATGTCTTTTCATGTTGCATTATGTGTCTGCGCATTTTGTGTGTGCTCTGTGCGCATTCGTCTTTGCATTTTGTGTGTTCTGTTTTCATTCGTAACTGCATTTTGTGTTTCTGCATTTACAGTTCTGTTTTCATTGTTCTCATGAAGCTCTCATGAAGCGCTCAAATGAGACTCACATGATGCGCTCAAATGAGACTCTCACGAAGTCTCAAATGAGACCCTCATGAAACCCAAATGAGTTCCCATGAAAGTCAAATGAGAAATATTTCATGCGAGGCTCATATGGGCGAGTTCGAATGATTTATGCGAAGCTCATTGGAGTGCCATAAGCCTCGAATGTTTCATTGGAGGCTCATGTGAGTGAGTGGTGTGCTGGGGGGCTCGAAAGTTTGACTAGTCAAGGGGGGGGTGCTGTTTGACCGTTTCACGCGAGTCAAAGGGTGCGAAAATCAGGACCGCATGTGGGGTCCTGATTCATGCGTGTGGCCCCTCAGGGCTCGGGCGTGTGCCACGTCCAGTTGCGCGTGCTATGTACTGCAGAATCGCAACAAGACAGGGCCCGTTTTGGCCCTGTCCCGCACTGTACACGCGCATGATTTCAATCATGACACGCTGTAAAGCACGACCGAGAAAAATCTCGGTCGTGCGTGTGATACGAGGGGTGCTCGGAATTTACAGTTGAAAAACTGTTTTCCGAGTTGACTCACGGGACGGGAAATTTTTCGCGAAACGGAATCATTTCGACACACGTGCAAATCGGTTACTCCGTTTTTCAAACGGTGAAAACCGTTATATAACTGTGAGCTCGCATGAAGACATTGGAGCTGCATTGGAGCCACATGCGAGCCTCATCAGTGTACACATTTGAGTCAGCAGGGGCAACTATTACAAGTGCAATTTGAAGACAGTTTTTAACAACAGGAGGATATAGCCAAATGGTCAAGGAGTTGAACAACCGTTTTCAAGTACAGCTTGGCGAAATCCTGCGCGCTAGTTAAACAACTGTTATGTGCTTGCTCCTGCCTGTGCGTAGAATTTATATAAATGTGTATGCTTGTACCTGTCGAGATTAATTCAATGCATTCGCGTTTTTGCAAGCTTGAATTCTACTACTTCGTATTGACGAGAGTAGAAACGACCACGGTGCTACCAAAACTTTGTTCGACCAGTTCACTCATTCTACAAGCATAAACAAGGCATAACTACTCACTCGAAGGGCTGCAAGTGATGTTAAGTGTTGCTAAGTTTCTGTTTGTAGTTCCAGCCTAATCGCTTCCGCAGAACGCTATAGCTGTCAATATTTTGCACACGCTATTCCCTTGTTCTTGCTATTTTGCACACGCTAGGCCCTTGTTCTTGCAATTTTGCAAAAGCTAGGCCCTTGTTCTTGCTATTTTACCCACGCTAGGCCCTTGTTCTTGCAATTTTGCACACACTAGGCCCTTGTTGTTGCAATTTTGCACACGCTAGGCCCTTGTTCTTGCAATTTTGCACTCGCTAGGCCCTTGTTCTTGAAATTTTGCACACGCTAGGCCCTTGTTCTTGCAATTTAGCACATGCTAGGCCCTTGTTCTTGAAAGTTTGCACATCCTAGGCCCTTGTTCTTGCAATTTTGCACACGCTAGGCCCTTATTCTTGCAATTTTGCACACGCTAGGCCCTTGTTCTTGCAATTTTGCACACGCTAGGCCCTTGTTCTTGCAATTTTGCACACGCTAGGCCCTTGTTCTTGAAATTTTGCACATGCTGGGCCCTTGGTCTTTCAATTTTGCACACGCTAGGCCCTTGTTATTGCAATTTTGCACACGCTCGTCCCTTGTTCTTGCAATTTTGCACTCGCTAGGCCCTTGTTCTTGCAATTTTGCACACACTAGGCCCTTGTTCTTGCAGTTTTGCACTCGCTAGGCCCTTGTTCTTGCAATTTTGCACACGCAAGGCCCTTGTTCTTGCTATTTTGCACATGCTATGCCCTTGTTCTTGCTATTTTGCACACGCTAGGCCCTTGTTCTTGCTATTTTGCACACGCTAGGCCCTTGTTCTTGCTATTTTGCACTCGCTAGGCCCTTGTTCTTGCAATTTTGCATATGCTAGGCCCTTGTTCTTGCAATTTTGCACACGCTAGGCCCTTGTTCTTGCAATTTTGCACACGCTAGGCCCTTGTTCTTGCATTTTTGCTTACGCTAGGCCCTTGTTCTTGCAATTTTGCACACGCTAGGCCCTTGTTCTTGCTATTTTGCACACGCTAGGCATTTGTTCTTGCAATTTTGCACACGCTAGGCCCTTGTTCTTGCAATTTTGCACATGCTAGGCCCTTGTTCTTGCTATTTTCAACGCGCTAGGCCCTTGTTCTTGCAATTTTGCACATGCTAGGCCCTTGTTCTGGCAATTTTTGCACTCGCTAGGCCCTTGTTCTTGCAAATTTGCAAACGCTAGGCCCTTGTTCTTGCAATTTTGCACACGCTAGGCCCTTGTTCTTGCAATTTTGCACACGCTAGGCCCTTGTTCTTGCTATTTTGCACACGCTAGGCCCTTGTTCTTGCAATTTTGCACACGCTAGGCCCTTGTTTTTGCTATTTTGCACACGCTAGGACCTTGTTCTTGCAATTTTGCACACACTAGGCCCTTGTTCTTACAATTTTGCACACGCTAGGCCCTTGTTCTTGCAATTTTGCACTCGCTAGGCCCTTGTTCTTGAAATTTTGCACACGCTATGCCCTTGTTCTTGCAATTTTGCACACGCTAGGCCCTTGTTCTTGAAATTTTGCACATCCTAGTTCTTGCAATTTTGCACACGCTGGGCCCTTGTTCTTCCAATTTTGCACACGGTAGGCCCTTGTTCTTGCAATTTTGCACTCGCTAGACTCTTGTTCTTGAAATTTTGCACACGCTAGGCCCTTGTTCTTGCAATTTTGCACACGCTAGGCACTTGTTCTTGAAATTTTGCACATGCTAGGCCCTTGTCCTTTCAATTTTCCACACGCTAGGCCCTTGTTCTTGCATTTTTGCACACGCTAGGCCCTTGTTCTTGCAATTTGCACTCGCTAGGCCCTTGTTCTTGCAATTTTGCACACGCTAGGCCCTTGTTCTGGCAATTTTGCACTTGCTAGGCCCTTGTTCTTGCTATTTTGCACACACTAGGCCCTTGTTCTTGCAATTTCGCACATGCTAGGCCCTTGTTCTTGCAATTTTGCACATGCTAGGCCCTTGTTCTTGCTATTTTGCACACGCTAGGCCCTTGTTCTTGCATTTTTGCTTACGCTAGGCCCTTGTTCTTGCAATTTGGCACACGCTAGGCCCTTGTTCTTGCTATTTTGCACACGCTAGGCATTCGTTCTTGCAATTTTGCACACGCTAGGCCCTTGTTCTTGCAATTTTGCACACGCTAGGCCCTTGTTCTTGCAATTTCGCACACCCTTGGCCCTTGTTCTTGCTATTTTGAACGCGCTAGGCCCTTGTTCTTGCAATTTTGCAACCGCTAGGCCCTTGTTCTTGCAATTTTGCAACCGCTAGGCCCTTGTTCTTGCAGTTTTGCACACCCTTGGCCCTTGTTCTTGCTATTTTGAACGCGCTAGGCCCTTGTTCTTGCAATTTTGCACTCGCTAGGCCCTTGTTCTTGCAATTTTGCACACGCTAGTCCCTTGTTCTTGCAATTTTGCACACGCTAGGCCCTTGTTCTTGCAATTTAGCACACGCTAGGCCCTTGTTCTTGCAATTTTGCACACGTTAGGCCCTTGTTCTTGCAATTTTGCACAAGCTAGGCCCTTGTTCTTGCAATTTTGCACACGCTAGGCCCTAGTTCTTGCAATTTTGCAGTCGCTAGGCCCTTGTTCTTGAAATTTTGCACACGCTGGGCCCTTGTTCTTGCTATTTTGCACATGCTTGGCCCTTGTTCTAGCTATTTTGCACACGTTAGGCCCTTGTTCTTGCAATTTTGCACACGCTAGGCCCTTGTTCTTGCAATTTTGCACACGCTAGGCCCTTGTTCTTGAAATTTTGCACACGTTAGGCCCTTGTTCATGCAATTTTGCACTCGCTAAGCCCTTGTTCTTGCAATTTTGCACACGCTAGGCCCTTGTTCTTGCAACTTTGCACTCGCTAGGCCCTTGTTCTTGCAACTTTGCACTCGCTAGGCCCTTGTTCTTGCAATTTTGCACACGCTAGGCCCTTGCTCTTGTAATTTAGCACACGCTAGGCCCTTGTTCTTGCAATTTTGCACACGTTAGGCCCTTGTTCATGCAATTTGCACACGCTAGGCCCTTGTTCTTGCAATTTAGCACACGCTAGGCCCTTGTTCTTGCAATTTTGCACACGTTAGGCCCTTGTTCTTGCAATTTTGCACACGCTAGGCCCTTGTTCTTGCAATTTTGCACACGCTAGTCCCTTGTTCTTGCAATTTTGCACACGCTAGGCCCTTGTTCTTGCAATTTAGCACACGCTAGGCCCTTGTTCTTGCAATTTTGCACACGTTAGGCCCTTGTTCTTGCAATTTTGCACACGCTAGGCCCTTGTTCTTGCAATTTTGCACACGATAGGCCCTTGTTCTTGAATTTTTGCACACGTTAGGCCCTTGTTCATGCAATTTTGCACACGCTAAGCCCTTGTTCTTGCAATTTTGCACACGCTAGGCCCTTGTTCTTGCAACTTTGCACTCGCTAGGCCCTTGTTCTTGCAACTTTGCACTCGCTAGGCCCTTGTTCTTGCAATTTTGCACACGCTAGGCCCTTGCTCTTGCAATTTTGCACACGCTAGGCCCTTGTTCTTGCAATTTTGCACACGCTAGGCCCTTGCTCTTGCTATTTTGCACATGCTAGGCCCTTGTTCCTACAATTTTGCACATGCTAGGCCCTTGTTCTTGCTATTTTGCACATGCTATGCCCTTGTTCTTGCTATTTTGCACACGCTAGGCCCTTGTTCTTGCAATTTTGCACACGCTAGGCCCTTGTTCTTGAAATTTTGCACACATTAGGCCCTTGTTCTTGCAATTTTGCACACGCTGGGCCCTAGTTCTTGCAATTTTGCACTCGCTAGCCCTGTCTTGCAATTTTGCACACGCTAGGCCATAGTTCTTGCAATTTTGCACTCGCTAGGCCCTTGTTCTTGAAATTTTGCACACGCTAGGCCCTTGTTCTTGCTATTTTGCACAAGCTATGCCCTTGTTCTTGCTATTTTGCACACGATAGGCCCTTGTTCTTGCAATTTTGCACACGCTAGTCCCTTGTTCTTGC
Organism: Closterium sp. Naga37s-1; assembly: GCA_947471745.1. Classification (NCBI taxonomy): domain Eukaryota; kingdom Viridiplantae; phylum Streptophyta; class Zygnematophyceae; order Desmidiales; family Closteriaceae; genus Closterium; species Closterium sp. Naga37s-1. Next base: position 2,319,464 of record CANJKZ010000783.1, on the reverse strand, counting down.
AATTTTGCACACGCTAGGCCCTTGTTCTTGCAATTTTGCACACGCTAGGCCCTTGTTCTTTCTATTTTGCACATGCTAGGCCCTTGTTCTTGCATTTTTGCTTACGCTAGGCCCTTGTTCTTGCAATTTTGCACACGCTAGGCCCTTGTTCTTGCAATTTTGCACACGCTAGGCCCTTGTTCTTGCTATTTTGCACACGCTAGGCGTTTGTTCTTGCAATTTTGCACACGCTAGGCCCTTGTTCTTGCAATTTTGCACACGCTAGGCCCTTGTTCTTGCAATTTTGCACACCCTTGGCCCTTGTTCTTGCTATTTTGAACGCGCTAGGCCCTTGTTCTTGCAATTTTGCACACGCTAGGCCCTTGTTCTTGCAATTTTGCACATGCTAGTCCCTTGTTCTTGCACTTTTGCACACGCTAGGCCCTTGTTCTTGCAATTTAGCACTCGCTAGGCCTTTGTTCTTGAAATTTTGCACACGCTAGGCCCTTGTTCTTGCAATTTTGCACACGCTAAGCCCTTGTTCTTGCAATTTTGCACACGCTAGGCCCTTGTTCTTGCAACTTTGCACTCGCTAGGCCCTTGTTCTTGCAACTTTGCACTCGCTAGGCCCTTGTTCTTGCAATTTTGCACACGCTAGGCCCTTGCTCTTGCAATTTTGCACACGCTAGGCCCTTGTTCTTGCAATTTTGCACACGCTAGGCCCTTGTTCTTGCTATTTTGCACACGCTAGGCCCTTGTTCTTGCAATTTTGCACACGCTAGGCCCTTGTTCTTGCAATTTTGCACACGCTATGCCCTTGTTCTTGCTATTTTGCACACGCTAGGCCCTTGTTCTTGCAATTTTGCACACGCTAGGCCCTTGTTCTTGCTATTTTGCACAAGCTAGGCCCTTGTTCTTGCAATTTTGCACTCGCTAGGCCCTTGTTCTTGCAATTATGCACACGCTAGGCCCTTGTTCTTGAAATTTTGCACACGCTAGGCCCTTGTTCTTGCAATTTAGCAGACGCTAGGCCCTTGTTCTTGCAATTTTGCACACGCTAGGCCCTTGTTCTTGCAACTTTGCACTCGCTAGGCCCTTGTTCTTGCAACTTTGCACTCACTAGGCCCTTGTTCTTGCAATTTTGCACACGCTAGGCCCTTGTTCTTGCAATTTTGCACACGCTAGGCCCTTGTTATTGCAGTTTTGCACACGCTAGGCCCTTGTTCTTGTTGGTGCAACCCTACGGTTTGCACTCGGCTTGTTGTCCGTGTGCGTGAATGTGTGTGTGTATGGAATGGTATGAGGGCATGGGATAATATATATTTCATGCTTATAATTGTGTGTGAATGTTGAGTCATGATGTCGAGTGTGTGTGTCGAGTCAATAGCGAGTTATCGCTAGACGTGTGTTACGCGGTCGTTTGTGTCTCGCGCGCGGTTTCTATTTTATCAAGGGCGGTTTCTATTTTGTCCTGTGTCGAACGTTCGGCGTGTCGCAGGTGTGTGCATCAGACCCATCAAGAACTCAAGGATGAGTTTGTGATGAAGAGCCCGAGCCTTGGTGTCAAGCCTCAAGTGATATCGAAGCTTGCCAAAAGGGTACACCTCAAGATATTGAAGATAGTTACATTACTTTGTGTAGTGTAACATTTCACTTGGTGTAGGCCCTAGTGAAGGGTAGTTTCGAGACCCTTCGTGGTTGGGGACAGTGTGGCACTGTTCCACATCACTGTACCTCGGCTCTTGGGGTTTGTAGGAGCTGGGAGTCATTCCCAACTCGTAACTCTTCCTATCTTGTGTTCTAAGACTATAGTGGCTGCCATAGTACCGTTCGTTCAAACCGACGCTGTGTCGTCAATTCTTTATCAAATCGTGCAATCTAAATTGCTAATTGTAGACGACGTGAAGACGCTCCAGATCCAATTTGAATCAAGTCATTTGCAGCTGTGAGCAGAACGCTATCAACGTTTGAAGCCGCTGTGCAGAAATCCGTCTGTGCTCTCTATCTTTCGTTTTATGCACATTCAAGCCTATTGTGACTATAACAAGTGGTATCAGAGCCCCTTGGAGCATTTTCGACAATGTCTGGACCTGAGGAAAGGGGTGGCAGAGGTGCTGGTGGCAGTGGAGAAGCTCAAGCTCAAGGCCAACCCCGTGATTCAGCCATGGCGCCCATGCAACCAAGTCTTGGCCCACCTAGGGATGAGCCTAGGGTGTTTGGGCTTGACAAGTTCAACGGTGACAACTTTGCTGAATGGTCCTTCAAGATGGAGAACATCTTTGACCACTATGACCTGCTGGAGGTGATGGAAGGAACGGAGAAGCGCCCCGAGAACGACCCGGAGAAGAGCCCGTGGGTGCGGAAGAGCGCACAAGGCTATCTCTTACTTGGGCAAGCGTTGGGGAGCAGTCAGATCCGTCACATCAAGCCATTCCAGCGTGAACCAGAGAAAGGACCAAAGGCATGGGCTGCTCTCAAGGGTGTACATGCTCCTGCAACAGCGGCGGTAGCGGTGGTGTTGGAACGGCAAATGGCGGCACTACGAATTGAAGAAGACGAAGCGGTTGAAGAAGGGGTGCAGAAATTCTTCGACTTGTTGACGCGGCTTGAGGGAGCTGATTTGAACTACAGTGAGCTCCAAAAGAAGACCAAGTTGCTGGCCTTACTCCCAGAGTCATGGTCCTCGCTCATCATCAACCTTAATCGCGACTTGCCCCGCCTCTCGCTTGAAGACGTGAAGCAAGCTATCCTTCAAGAGGATTTCCGCCGCCGTGAGTTGGCGAGTGCGGATGGCGCTGGGGCAGCGAGCATCGGCCGTGGATATGGTCGAGCAAGAGGCAGAGGACGAGGGGGAGGAAGGTTTGGTGGCAGCAACTTCGGCGGAGGCCGCAGGAGTGGCGGTTACGGCAGCGACGACAAGAGCTACGGACGCGGTCGCGGCCGATTCGATGGCGAGTGTCACTATTGCCACAAGAGCGGACACATGTGGCGCGACTGCTACAAACTCCCTGATGGTTGGACCCCTGCTCAAGGCCAAGAGGGTAGAGGAGCAGGAGGAGGGAGAGGACGAGGCCGTGGAGGCCGTGGCGGTCGCGGTGGCGGAGCTGCAAACATGAAGAGCGGAGACAACGACAAGGACCCGAGCGACGATCGATACCCGGGTCTATTCTACTTCGTGTCGACGCAAGTACCGGCTGGTCCAGAGAAGGATGAAGGCTTTGAGGAGCCAGCAGCTGTGGGGAAGGTGACCCTACACCCCCTGGACTATTGGGTGATTGATAGTGGCACTACCTATAGCATGACACCTCGCCCGGACTTGCTCACCGAACTCGAGCCGTCACCGGTGAAGCATGTCACATCGGCTTTGGGGCAGCGAGCAGAGGTGAAAGGCATGGGCAAGGCCATGTTCAAGGGTGCTGATGGGAAGATGGTGGGCCTCAAGAACGTGCTTTGGGTGCCCAGCCTTGCTGCAAACCTGATTTCCGTGCGGCGGTTGGCAAAGGCCGGCATGGACACGAACTCGAAGGGAGCCAAGACCTACACCGCAAGGCTTGGTGATCGAATTCTTTGGGACCTTCATGAGGACAGGGATGTCTACAACGAGATGTGGCAGATCCCAGTGGTCCCTATGCCTAAGGAGAGGCAAGTGGCAGCAAGCATCAGCACCAAGGATGGAGCGGTCGGTAGCGACGATGGCGCGAACGGTCGCGCTAAGGAGAATGAGCTCAAGAAGAGCAAACCTGGAGGGACCAGCAAGTTCAGTGAACCTAAGGAGAGTGGTGCAGCAACCAAGGAGCAGCAAAAGGGTGAGGAGAACCCAGAGGCAGCAGCGGAGGAGGACTACGGAGAGAGTATGTGGGGCGCTATTGCGAGCGCGGCATTCTCCAATCCAACTTCGGCTACGGGGGAGTGTGATTGGCTCACCTTGCATCGGCGCATGGGGCATGTGGCCCTGCCCATCTTGCAGCAGCTAGTGAAGAATGAGATGGTTGCTGGCATACGTGTGAAGGGGGAGCCCGATGAGGTGCTTGGCTGCCCGACGTGCATTCAAGCCAAGTTCACCCGGTTTCCGTTCCCTAGTTCGGAGGCAACGGCAAAGGCACCGCTTGATGAGGTGGTGATGGACGTGGTGGGCCCCCTGAAGCTTGGAGCTGCTGGAGCTGAGTATTTTCTCACCATTGTCGACGTCTACACCCGCATGACTTGGGTGTACGTGCTGGCCAAGAAGAGCGACGTGGCTGAAACGTTGAAGACGGATTGGTTCCCGATGGTGGAGCGGCAACAAGACCGTCTAGTCAAGTCAATCCGCACCGATCGAGGGGGAGAGTTCCTGAGCAAGGAGTTTGGGTTGTGGCTGAAGAAGAATGGTATTCGGCACTCCCTCACCATGCCATACTCCCCTGCAATGAACGGCATCGCCGAGCGAGCGAACCGCACAATCACGGAGGCGGCACGCGGGTTGCTCATTGAAGCCGGGCTACCCGACTATTTCTGGCCTGATGCGGTGCGGAGCGCGTGTGTGGCCAAGAACAGAGCCTTGACTCATGTGGGAGCAGACAAATGGGTGCCCTATGTGGAGTGGCTAGGAAGGAAGCCAAAGGTGGATATGCTTCGGGTGTTCGGGTGCATGTGCATGGCGCTCGTGCCTAAGCATCTTCGGCACAACAAGCTTGGTGCCAAGGCGGTGTGGGCCGTGCACTTGGGCATGGCTCAAAACAGCAAGGGATGGCTTCTTTGGGACCCATTCACCAAGAAGTTCTTGGTGAGCAGGGACTGCAAGTTCATGGAGAACTTCATGTACAAGGATTGGAAGGCGGAGAATGAGGCGAAGATAGGCGTGCGGTTTGGGGAGGTGAAGAGTTCCGGTTTGGAGCATGTGGAGCTGCCTTTGGAGCTGAGCAGCGGCAGCACAACCACAAGGCAATCCTCCCTTGTGAATGGGGGAGAGGAGGACAATGATGCAGAGGAAGAAGAGGAGGAGGTGCAGCAAGTGAGCGAGCGTGCACCGTCACTCCCTTCCCGTACTACGAGTGCTCCACGGATTCGAGCCACACCGCAGCAACGCCAAGGCCTTCAAGTCCCTGCAGCTGAGGAGGAAGGAAGGGGGAAGAGGAGAGTTCAACCCCCTAATAGGCTGACCTATGATGCGCCGGGAAAGCAGGGCAAGACAGCCCTGGCCGGAGCGGCAATGATGGTCGGAGATGACGAGGAGAGTGACTACGAGGAGTGTGCCTTCGCGTTCTTCTCTCCGGTGGAGATGCCGGGAGAACCAGCAACTCTCAAGGAGGCTTTGGAGAGTAGTGATGCTGAGGAGTGGAAGAAGGCCATGGAGAGTGAGCTGAAGAGCATCGAGGAGAATGACACGTTTGAATTGGTGGAGCTACCGGAGGGGCGTACGGCAATAACGTCCAAGTGGCTCTTCAAAATCAAGTCGGATGCCGACGGCAAGATCGAGCGCTACAAGTCTAGGCTTGTAGCCAAGGGGTACCAGCAGAAGGAGAAGGTGGACTTCAAGGAGCTGTTTGCCCCTGTGGTGAAGCCGACGACGCTGCGAACCCTATTCGCGGGAGCCGCCATCAAAGGATGGGTAGTAAAGCAAATGGACATCGTAACGGCATTCCTTAACGGCATCCTTGAGGAGGAGATTTTTATGGCGCAGCCAGAGGGGTTTGATGATGGTAGTGGCAGAGTGTGGAAGCTGAAGAAGGCCCTCTATGGGCTGAAGCAGGCCCCTAGGCAATGGTACATGAAGCTGCGCGAAGTGTTGGAGGGGATCGGCTTCACTCCCTCAACGGCCGATCACTCCTTGTTCATGCTTGGCGAGGGGGAGCAGAGGAGTTTCATGGTGGTTTATGTGGATGACATCCTCATTTTCTCACCCTCTTCTGACCTTGTGAAGGAGGTGATGCTGAAGCTTCAAGACAAGTTCAAGTGCAAGGCCCTTGGTGACGTGAGCTTCTACCTTGGGCTCCACATCGAACGAGATGTGGAGAAGCGGTGCATGCGGGTGCATCAACGAAAGTACCTGGAGGCATTGGCTGCCAACTTTGGGCAGAGTGAAGGCCATGTGGCTACACCCTTTCCCTCTGGGTTCAAGTGTGTGAAGGGACCAGAGGAGGAGAGCGTTGGTGAAGAGGAGAGGCGCCGATTTCACTCGTTGGTGGGCAGCCTCATGTATGCGGCGGTAAACACCCGACCGGACGTCGCGTTTGCTACCGGGCAGCTGGCTAGGGTTGTGCAATGCCCTAATGAGGAGCAGGTAGCAGCTGGAATGAGGGTGGCCAAGTATCTTGGCCAAACACCGACCGTTGGGCTGCAATACTCGGCGGCGGCACAAAGGCGCCAAAAGGGCGCGGATGGTGTTGAACCCGGGCGTTTGTTCCTCACCGCCTACTCGGATGCTTCATATGCATCAGAACCAGAGGACATGACAAGTGTGGGAGGCTTCATATGCTGTGTTGGTGGAGGCCCAACTGCTTGGGAGAGCAAGAAGCAGGTTGACCAAGCTTTGAGCTCGGTGGAGTCCGAGTACATGGCACTCTTCCGTGCCGTACGGGAGATTGTGTGGCAGCGGCGTTTGTTGGCTGAATTGGGGGAGGAGCAGCAAGGACCTACCCCACTGTACTGTGACAGCCAGGGTGCCATTGCTCTTGCTAAGAACCCTGTGTTGCATGGACTCACGAAGCACATGAGGGTGAAGTGGCATTGGACGAGGAGCATGGTAACCGCGGGTGAAGTTGAGTTGCGCTACGTGAAGACCACGGGGCAGCCGGCTGACATGATGACCAAGAGGCTGGTGGAGCAGCAGCACTGGAAGTGTTGCAAGCTGGCTGGGATGGCTCTGAACTGAGAGAGCAACATATCCTAAGGCCAACAATCCGAGGGGGAGTTTGTTGGTGCAACCCTACGGTTTGCACTCGGCTTGTTGTCCGTGTGCGTGAATGTGTGTGTGTATGGAATGGTATGAGGGCATGGGATAATATATATTTCATGCTTATAATTGTGTGTGAATGTTGAGTCATGATGTCGAGTGTGTGTGTCGAGTCAATAGCGAGTTATCGCTAGACGTGTGTTACGCGGTCGTTTGTGTCTCGCGCGCGGTTTCTATTTTATCAAGGGCGGTTTCTATTTTGTCCTGTGTCGAACGTTCGGCGTGTCGCAGGTGTGTGCATCAGACCCATCAAGAACTCAAGGATGAGTTTGTGATGAAGAGCCCGAGCCTTGGTGTCAAGCCTCAAGTGATTTCGAAGCTTGCCAAAAGGGTACACCTCAAGATATTGAAGATAGTTACATTACTTTGTGTAGTGTAACATTTCACTTGGTGTAGGCCCTAGTGAAGGGTAGTTTCGAGACCCTTCGTGGTTGGGGACAGTGTGGCACTGTTCCACATCACTGTACCTCGGCTCTTGGGGTTTGTAGGAGCTGGGAGTCATTCCCAACTCGTAACTCTTCCTATCTTGTGTTCTAAGACTATAGTGGCTGCCATAGTACCGTTCGTTCAAACCGACGCTGTGTCGTCAATTCTTTATCAAATCGTGCAATCTAAATTGCTAATTGTAGACGACGTGAAGACGCTCCAGATCCAATTTGAATCAAGTCATTTGCAGCTGTGAGCAGAACGCTATCAACGTTTGAAGCCGCTGTGCAGAAATCCGTCTGTGCTCTCTATCTTTCGTTTTAGGCACATTCAAGCCTATTGTGACTATAACAGTTCTTGCTATTTTGCACACGCTAGGCCCTTGTTCTTGCAATTTTGCACACGCTAGGCCCTTGTTCTTGCTATTTTGCACACGCTATGCCCTTGTTCTTGCTATTTTGCACTCGCTAGGCCCTTGTTCTTGCAATTTTGGACACGCTAGGCCCTTGTTCTTGAAATTTTGCACACGCTAGGCCCTTGTTCTTGCTATTTTGCACACGCTAGGCCCTTGTTCTTGCAATTTTGCACACGACAGGCCCTTGTTCTTGCTATTTTGCACACGCTAGGCCCTTGTTCTTGCTATTTTGCACACGCTAGGCCCTTGTTCTTGCAATTTTGTACACGATAGGCCCTTATTCTTGCTATTTTGCACACGCTATGCCCTTGTTCTTGCTATTTTGCACTCGCTAGGCCCTTGTTCTTGCAATTTTGGACACGCTAGGCCCTTGTTCTTGAAATTTTGCACACGCTAGGCCCTTGTTCTTGCTATTTTGCACACGCTAGACCCTTGTTCTTGCAATTTTGCACACGATAGGCCCTTGTTCTTGCAATTTAGCACACGCTAGGCCCTTGTTCTTGCAATTTTGCACACGCTAGGCCCTTGTTCTTGCAATTTTGCACACGCTAGGCCCTTGTTCTTGCTATTTTGCACACGCTAGGCCCTTGTTCTTGCAATTTTGCACACGCTAGGCCCTTGTTCTTGCAAATTTGCACACGCTATGCCCTTGTTCTTGCTATTTTGCACACGCTAGGCCCTTGTTCTTGCAATTTTGCACACGCTAGGCCCTTGTTCTTGCTATTTTGCACAAGCTAGGCCCTTGTTCTTGCAATTTTGCACTCGCTAGGCCCTTGTTCTTGCAATTATGCACACGCTAGGCCCTTGTTCTTGAAATTTTGCACACGCTAGGCCCTTGTTCTTGCAATTTAGCACACGCTAGGCCCTTGTTCTTGCAATTTTGCACACGCAAGGCCCTTGTTCTTGCAACTTTGCACTCGCTAGGCCCTTGTTCTTGCAACTTTGCACTCACTAGGCCCTTGTTCTTGCAATTTTGCACACGCTAGGCCCTTGTTCTTGCAATTTTGCACACGCTAGGCCCTTGTTATTGCAGTTTTGCACACGCTAGGCCCTTGTTCTTGCTATTTTGCACACGCTAGGCCCTTGTTCTTGCAATTTTGCACACGCTAGGCCCTTGTTCTTGCTATTTTGCAAACGCTATGCCCTTGTTCTTGCTATTTTGCACTCGCTAGGCCCTTGTTCTTGCAATTTTGGACACGCTAGGCCCTTGTTCTTGAAATTTTGCACACGCTAGGCCCTTGTTCTTGCTATTTTGCACACGCTAGGCCCTTGTTCTTGCAATTTTGCACACGACAGGCCCTTGTTCTTGCTATTTTGCACACGCTAGGCCCTTGTTCTTGCTATTTTGCACACGCTAGGCCCTTGTTCTTGCAATTTTGTACACGATAGGCCCTTGTTCTTGCTATTTTGCACACGCTATGCCCTTGTTCTTGCTATTTTGCACTCGCTAGGCCCTTGTTCTTGCAATTTTGGACATGCTAGGCCCTTGTTCTTGAAATTTTGCACACGCTAGGCCCTTGTTCTTGCAATTTTGCACACGCTAGGCCCTTGTTATTGCAGTTTTGCACACGCTAGGCCCTTGTTCTTGCTATTTTGCACACGCTAGGCCCTTGTTCTTGAAATTTTGCACACGCTAGGCCCTTGTTCTTGCTATTTTGCACACGCTAGGCCCTTGTTCTTGCAATTTTGCACACCACAGGCCCTTGTTCTTGCTATTTTGCACACGCTAGGCCCTTGTTCTTGCTATTTTGCACACGCTAGGCCTTTGTTCTTGCAATTTTGTACACGATAGGCCCTTGTTCTTGCTATTTTGCACACGCTAGGCCCTTGTTCTTGCAATTTTGCACACGCTAGGCCCTTGTTCTTGCAATTTTGCACACGATAGGCCCTTGTTCTTGCTATTTTGCACACGCTAGGCCCTTGTTCTTGCAATTCTGCACACGCTAGGCCCTTGTTCTTGCAATTTTGCACACGCAAGGCCCTTGTTCTTGCAATTTTGCACACGCTAGGCCCTTGTTCTTGAAATTTTGCACATGCTGGGCCCTTGGTCTTTCAATTTTGCACACGCTAGGCCCTTGTTATTGCAATTTTGCACACGCTCGTCCCTTGTTCTTGCAATTTTGCACTCGCTAGGCCCTTGTTCTTGCAATTTTGCACACACTACGCCCTTGTTCTTGCAGTTTTGCACTCGCTAGGCCCTTGTTCTTGCTATTTTGCACACGCAAGGCCCTTGTTCTTGCTATTTTGCACACGCTATGCCCTTGTTCTTGCTATTTTGCACACGCTAGGCCCTTGTTCTTGCTATTTTGCACACGCTAGGCCCTTGTTCTTGCTATTTTGCACTCGCTAGGCCCTTGTTCTTGCAATTTTGCATATGCTAGGCCCTTGTTCTTGCAATTTTGCACACGCTAGGCCCTTGTTCTTGCAATTTTGCACACGCTAGGCCCCTGTTCTTGCATTTTTGCTTACGCTAGGCCCTTGTTCTTGCAATTTTGCACACGCTAGGCCCTTGTTCTTGCTATTTTGCACACGCTAGGCATTTGTTCTTGCAATTTTGCACACGCTAGGGCCTTGTTCTTGCAATTTTGCACATGCTAGGCCCTTGTTCTTGCTATTTTCAACGCGCTAGGCCCTTGTTCTTGCAATTTTGCACATGCTAGGCCCTTGTTCTGGCAATTTTTGCACTCGCTAGGCCCTTGTTCTTGCAAATTTGCAAACGCTAGGCCCTTGTTCTTGCAATTTTGCACACGCTAGGCCCTTGTTCTTGCAATTTTGCACACGCTAGGCCCTTGTTCTTGCTATTTTGCACACGCTAGGCCCTTGTTCTTGCAATGCTAGGCCCTTGTTTTCTTGCAATTTTGCACACGCTAGGCCCTTGTTCTTGCAATTTTGCACACGCTAGGCCCTTGTTCTTGCTATTTTGCACACGCTAGGCCCTTGTTCTTGCTATTTTGCACATGCTAGGCCCTTGTTCTTGCAATTTTGCACACGCTAGGCCCTTGTTCTTGCTGTTTTGCACACGCTAGGCCCTTGTTCTTGCTATTTTGCACACGCTAGGCCCTTGTTCTTGCAATTTTGCACACGCTAGGCCCTTGTTCTTGCAATTTTGCACATGCTAGGCCCTTGTTCTTGCTATTTTGCACACGCTAAGCCCTTGTTCTTGCAATTTTGCACAGGCTAGGCCCATGTTCTTGCAATTGTGCAGTCGCTAGGCCCTTGTTCTTGAAAGGCCCTTGTTCTTGCTTTTTTGCACACGCTAGGCCTTTGTTCTTGCAATTTTGCACATGCTAGGCCCTTGTTTTTGAAATTTTGCACACGCTAGGCCCTTGTTTTTGAAATTTTGCACACGCTAGGCCCTTGTTCTTGAAATTTTGCACACGCTAGGCCCTTGTTCTTGCAATTTTGCACACGCTAGGCCCTTGTTCTTGCAATTTTGCACATGCTAGGCCCTTGTTCTTGCAATTTTTCACACGCTAGGCCCTTATTCTTGCAATTTGCACACGCTAGGCCCTTGTTCTTGCAATTTGCACACGCTAGGCCCTTGTTCTTGCAATTTTGCACACACTAGGCCCTTGTTCTTGCTATTTTGAACACGCTAGGCCCTTGTTCATGCAATTTGGCACTCGCTAGACCCTTGTTCTTGCAATTTTGCACACGCTAGGCCCTTGTTTTTGCAATTTTGCACACGCTAGGCCCTTGTTCTTTCAATTTTGCACACGCTAGGCCCTTGTTCTTGCAATTTTGCACACGCTAGGCCCTTGTTCTTGCAATTTTGCACACGCTAGGCCCTTGTTCTTACAATTTTGCACATGCTAGGCCCTTGTTGTTGCTATTTTGCACACGATAGGCCCTTGTTCTTGCAATTTTGCACACGCTAGGCCCTTGTTCTTGCAATTTTGCACACGCTAGGCCCTTGTTCTTGCTATTATGCACACGCTAGGCCCTTGTTCTTGCAATTTTGCGCACGCTAGGCCCTTGTTCTTGCAATTTTGCACACGCTAGGCCCTTGTTTTTGCTATTATGCGCACGCTAGGCCCTTGTTCTTGCTATTTTGCACACGCTAGGCCCTTGTTCTTGCAATTTTGCACACGCTAGGCCCTTGTTCTTGCTATTTTGCACACGCTAGGCCCTTGTTCTTCCTATTTTGCACACGCTAGGCCCTCGTTCTTGCAATTTTGCACACGCTAGGCCCTTGTTCTTCCTATTTTGCACACGCTAGGCCCTTGTTCTTGCAATTTTGCACACTCTAGGCCCTCGTTCTTGCAATTTTGCACACGCTAGGCCCTTCTTCTTCCTATTTTGCACACGCTAGGCCCTTGTTCTTGCAATTTTGCACACGCTAGGCCCTTGTTCTTGCAATTTTGCACACGCTTGGCCATTTTTCTTGCTATTTTGCACACGCTAGGCCCTTGTTCTTGCAATTTTGCACACGCTAGCCCCTTGTTCTTGAAATTTTGCACACGCTAGGCCCTTGTTCTTGCAATTTTGCACACACTAGGCCCTTGCTCCTGAAAATTTGCACACGCTAGGCCCTTGTTCTTTAAATTTTGCACACGCTAGGCCCTTGTTCTTGCAATTTCGCACACGCTAGGCCCTTGCTCTTGAAATTTTGCACACGCTAGGACCTTGTTCTTGCTATTTTGCACACGCTAGGCCCTTGTTCTTGCAATTTCGCACACGCTAGGCCCTTGTTCTTGCAATTTTGCACACGCTAGGCCCTTGTTCTTGCAATTTTGCACACGCTAGGCCCTTGTTCTTGCTATTTTGCACACGCTAGGCCCTTGTTCTTGCAATTTTGCACACGCTAGGCCCTTGTTCTTGCAATTTTGCACTCGCTAGGCCCTTGTTCTTGCAATTTTGCATACGCTATGCCCTTGTTCTTGCAATTTTGCACACGCTAGGCCCTTGTTCTTGAAATTTTGCACACGCTAGGCCCTTGTTCTTGCTATTTTGCACACGCTAGGCCCTTGTTCTTGAAATTTTGCACATGCTAGGCCCTTTTTCTTGCTATTTCGCACACGCTAGGCCCTTGTTCTTGCAATTTTGCACATGCTAGGCCCTTGTTCTTGCTATTTTGCACACGCTAGGCCCTTGTTCTTGCAATTTCGCACACGCTAGGCCCTTGTTCTTGCAATTTTGCACACGCTAGGCCCTTGTTCTTGCAATTTTGCAGACGCTAGGCCCTTTTTCTTGCTATTTTGCACTCGCTAGGCCCTTGTTCCTGCAATTTTGCACACGCTAGGCCCTTGTTCTTGCAAATTTGCATTCGCTAGGCCCTTGTTCTTGCAATTTTGCACACGCTAGGCCCTTGTTCTTGCAATTGTGCAAACGCTAGGCCCTTGTTCTTGCTATTTTGCACACGCTAGGCCCTTGTTCTTGCCTTTTTGCACACGCTAGGCCCTCGTTCTTGCAATATTGCACACGCTAGGCCCTTGTTCTTGAACTTTTGCACACGCTAGGCCCGTTTCTTGCAATTTTGCACACGCTAGGCCCTTGTTTTTGCTATTTTGCACAAGGTAGGCCCTTCTTCTTGCTATTTTGCACACGCTAGGCCCTTGTTTTTGCAATTTTGCACACGCTAGGCCCTTGTTCTTGCTGTTTTGCACTCGCTAGGCCCTTGTTCTTGCTATTTTGCACACGCTAGGCCCTTGTTCTTGCTATTTTGCACACGCTAAGCCCTTGTTCTTGCAATTTTGCACACGCTAGGCCCTTGTTCTTGCTATTTTGCACATGCTAGGCCCTTGTTCTTGCTGTTTTGCACTCGCTAGGCCCTTGTTCTTGCTATTTTGCACACGCTAGGCCCTTGTTCTTGCTATTTTGCACACGCTAGGCCCTTGTTCTTGCAATTTTGCACACGCTAGGCCCTTGTTCTTGCTATTTTGCACACGCTAGGCCCTTGTTCTTGCTATTTTGCATACGCTAGGCCCTTGTTCTTGCTATTTTGGAGCAAGCCAGCCCCGCACGGGTGTAGAAAAATGCGAATCACACGGCAATTCTTCGTACGATCCTGCACGTCATACCCCCACGCGCCATCCAGGATGGGTCTCGGCTCCAAACGCGCACAAACGTGCGTCCCACCCTATTTTGGGGGGGCCCGCCCCGGGGCGTTTTGAGCCATTTTTGCTCGAAAACGCGAAACGATCCGCACGGGTGTAGAAAAATGCGAAGCGCACGGCATTTCTTCGCACGGTCCTGCACGCCATACCCCCACGCGCCATCCTGGATGGGTTTCGGCTCCAAACGCGCACAAACGTGCGTCCCACCCTATTTGGGGCGAGCCTGCCCCCGGGCGTTCTGAGCCATTTTTGCTCGAAAACTCGAAACGGTCTGCACGGGTGTTGGAAAATGCGAATCGCATGGCATTTCTTCGTACGATTCGCATTTTTCTACACCCGTGCGGACCGTTTCACGATTTCGAGCAAAAATGGCTTAGAACGCCCCGGGGCGGGCACGCCCCAAATAGGGTGGGACGCACGTTTTTTCGCGTTTGGAGCCGAAACCCATCCTGGATGGCGCGTGGGGGTATGGCGTGCAGGATCGTGCGAAGAAATGCCATGCGATTCACATTTTTCTACACCCGTTCGGACCGTTTCGCGTTTTCGAGCAAAAATGGCTCAGAACGCCCCGGGGCGGGCCTGCCCCAAATAGGGTGGGACGCACGTTTGTGCGCGTTTGGAGCCGAAACCCATCCCGGATGGCGCGTGGGGGTATGGCATGCAGGATCGTGCGAAGAAATGTCATGCGATTCGCATTTTTCTACACCCGTGCGGACCGTTTCGCGTTTTCGAGCAAAAATGGCTCAGAACGCCCCGGGGCGGGCCTGCCCCAAATAGGGTGGGACGCATGTTTGTGCGCGTTTGGAGCCGAGACCCATCCCGGATGGCGCATGGGGGTATGGCATGCAGGATCGTGCGAAGAAATGCCGTGCGATTCGCATTTTTCTACACCCGTGCGGACCGTTTCGCGTTTTCGAGCAAAAATGGCTCAGAACGCCTCGGCGCGGGCCGGCCCCAAATAGGGTGGGACGCATGTTTGTGCGCGTTTGGAGCCGAGACCCATCCCGGATGGCGCATGGGGGTATGGCATGCAGGATCGTACGAAGAAATGCCGTGCGATTCGCATTTTTCTACATCCGTGCGGACCGTTTCAAGTTTTCGAGCAAAAATGGCTCAGAACGCCCCGGGGTTGGCTCGCCCAAAATAGGGTGGGACGCACGTTTGAGCGCGTTTCGAGCCAATACCCATCCTGGATGGCGCGTGGGGGTATGGTGTGCAGGATTGTACGAAGAAATGCCATGCGATTCGCATTTTTCTACACCCGTGCGGACCGTTTCGCGATTTCGAGCAAAAATGGCTCACAACGCCCCGTGGCGGGCCCGCCCCAAATAGGGTGGGACGCACGTTTGTGCGCGTTAGGAGCCGAGACTCATCCTGGATGGCGCGTGGGGGTATGGCGTGCCAGATCGTGCGAAGAATTGCCATGCGATTCGCATTTTTCTACACCCGTGCGGACCGTTTCGCGATTTCGAGCAAAAATGGCTTACAACGCCCCGGGGCGGGCCCGCCCCAAATAGGGTGGGACGCACGTTTGTGCGCGTTAGGAGCCGAGACTTATCATGGATGGCACGTGTGGGTATGGCGTGCAGGATCGTGCGAAGAAATGCCATGCGATTCGCATTTTTCTACACCCAAGCGGACCGTTTCGCGATTTCGAGCAAAAATGGCTCATAACGCCCCGGGGCGGGCCCGCCCCAAATAGGGTGGGACGCACGTTTGGAGCCGAGACTCATCCTGGATGGCGCGTAGGGGTATGGCGTGCCGGACCGTGTGAAAACTGGCTTATGCGATTCGCATATTTCTACACTCGTGCGGACCGTTTCGCGATTTCGAGCAAAAATGGCTCAAAACGCCCGGGGGCGGGCCCGCCCTAAATAGCGTGGGACGCACGTTTGTGCGCGTTTGGAGCCGAGACTCATCCTGGATGGCGCGTGGGGGTATGGCGTGCAGGATCGCGCGAAGAAGTGCCATGCGATTCGCATTTTTCTACACCCGTGCAGACCGTTTCGCGTTTTTGAACCATAATGGCTCAGAACGCTCTAGGGCGGGCCCGCCCCAAATAGGGTGGGACGCATATTTGTGCTCATTTGGAGCCGAAACCTGTCATGGATGGCGTGTGGGGGTATGGCGTGCAGAATCGTGCGAAGAAATGCCATGCGATTCGTATTTCTCTACACCCGTGCGGACCGTTTCACGTTTTCGAGCAATAATGGCTCAGATCGCCCCGGGGCGGGCCCTTCCCAAATAGGGTGGGACGCATGTTTGTGCGCGTTTGGAGCCGAGACCCATCCTAGATGGCTCGTGGGGGTATGGCGTGCCGGATCGTGCGAAGAAATGTCATGCAATTCGCATTTTTCTACACTTGTGCGGACCGTTTCGCGTTTTCGAACAAAAATGGCTCAGAACGCCCCGGGACGGGCCCGCCCCAAATAGGGTGGGATGCACATTTGTGCGCGTTTGGAGCCGAGACCCATCCTGGATGGCGCGTGGGGGTATGACGTGCAGGATCGTGCAAAGAAATGCCATGCGATTTGCATTTTTCTACAACCGTGCGAACCGTTTCGCGATTTCGAGCAAAAACGGCTCACAACGCCCCGGGGCGGGCCCGCCCCAAATAGGGTGGGACGCACGTTTGTGCGCGTTTGGAGCCAAAACTCGTCCTTGATGGCGCGTGGGGGTATGGCGTGCCGGATTATGCGAAGAATTGCCATGTGATTCGCATTTTTCTACACCCGTGTGGACCGTTTCGCGATTTTGAGCAAAAATGGCTCACAACGCCCCGGGGCGGGCCCGCCCCAAATAGGGTGGTACGTACGTTTGTGCACGTTTGAAGCCAAAACGTATCCTGGATGGCGCGTGGGGGTATGGCGTGCAGGATCGTGCAAAGAAATGCCATGCGGTTTGCATTTTTCTACAACCGTGCGGACCGTTTCGCGTTTTCGAGCAAAAATGGCTCAGAACGCCCCGGGGCGGGCCCGCCCCGAATAGGGTGGGACGCACGTTTGTGTGCGTTTGGAGCCGAGACCCATCCTAGATGGTGCGTGGGGGTATGGCGTGCAGGATCGTACGAAGAAATGCCTTGCGATTCGCATTTTTCTACACCCGTGCGGACCGTTTCAAGTTTTCGAGCAAAAATGGCTTAGAACGCCCCGGGGTTGGCTCGCCCAAAATAGGGTGGGACGCACGTTTGTGCGCGTTTCGAGCCAATACCCATCCTGGATGGCGCGTGGGGGTATGGTGTGCAGGATCGTACGAAGAAATGCCATGCGATTCGCATTTTTCTACACCCGTGCGGACCGTTTCGCGATTTCGAGCAAAAATGGCTCAGAACGCCCCGTGGCGGGCCCGCCCCAAATAGGGTGGGACGCACGTTTGTGCGCGTTAGGAGCCAAGACTCATCCTGGATGGCGCGTGGGGGTATGGCGTGCCGGATCGTGCGAAGAATTGCCATGCGATTCGCATTTTTCTACACCCGTGCGGACCGTTTCGCGATTTCGAGCAAAAATGGCTCACAACGCCCCGGGGTGGGCCCGCCCCAAATAGGGTGGGACGCACGTTTGTGCGCGTTGGTAGTCTGCATCTGTGTTTGCGGTTTATCCTTTTTATTAT
Source organism: Closterium sp. Naga37s-1 (assembly GCA_947471745.1). Lineage (NCBI taxonomy): Eukaryota > Viridiplantae > Streptophyta > Zygnematophyceae > Desmidiales > Closteriaceae > Closterium > Closterium sp. Naga37s-1. Next base: position 2,302,048 of record CANJKZ010000783.1, on the reverse strand, counting down.
TTATTTTTAAAAGAAAGTCACCCCAAAAGTGAGACCTTGCCTAGATAGGCATGTTTCACATGACGTAGCATACCGGATAATCTTGTGAATCTTGTGACGCGTATGTCCTCCTCTCCACCTCTTCACCACAGATTCCTCCTCACCTGCTCCTCAGGGCAGCAGCTTCAGAACGGCCAGCCATGCACGCTCCGCTTGTCGCGTCATAGCTACCATACCTCCTAGGCAGGTTGCCGATGGTCAGTGTAATTTTCCTCGGGGCTCTATAGGGTTTTCTTACCCGCGAAGCTGCAAATGACCTCGCTGAGTCTAGCAAGCTACGGTCTTGCTCAGCGATTTGAAGCGAGCTGAAGCAGATCATGCTGATGACGCCAATGAGTCGCGGATCACGTTGCTAAGGAAAAGGCGGCAAGAGCGCGATTCTTAGAACGAATTCCTTGCACAGCGTGGCCACTACTGACCACCGTAATTTGTTAGCCTGCTGACAGTTGCGATCATTCCGCCACTATAGGCCTTTTGCGTCGTGCGATCGCATCGCGTAGCGAATTTTAACAGCGTGGTCGTTGTTTTTAGAGTTAGGAATAATGGGAACGGAATGCAAAGAACGGCTAGCAAGTACGCTAAGTGAAGACGAGATTCCTTTGGAAGACAGAAACGCTTTCAAGGCCCATGCGGATTTTCTCGCGGTACGTCATTGCAGACTGCATACGATGTCCGCTTATGAGTTATGTATGCTCACTATGCTCATTCCCATGGTTGGTGGGATATGGCTTGCTTCCTTATCAGCACGACGCTATGCTTCCAGGTAACCAACCTGTTCGCAAGCTCACTCTCCGGGCTTCTTTGTGATTTGCCATTTCCCGTGCAAGCGCAGAGACGACACCATCAGCAGCGGTCGACTTGGAGGCAGTTAGTCACATGGGTGAACGGCAAGATTACCCTGTATAATGTGACCTTTGGCCTCTACATCCTGGATTGGTGGGAGGTCCTCCTAGTCAGTATCCTCTCAGCGGTCAAGCAGCCCTTTCAACCCACTCGAACCCAATCAAACCCCTCTTTCCAAGCCTTACCCGTTCTTTGCTTCCCTCTTGCATTGCATCATGCCTTTCCTGCACATATGCTTTCTTATTGTCCCACCAACTTCTAGCAAATCCTGCCTTCCAGTCCCCTTCTCCTTACACACACTCTTTCCTCCAACTTTTTTTCTCTTCCCACTTTTCTATTTTGCTTAAAATAGCTTGGTTCTTGTGGTTCTCGTCCCACCTTTCAATGTACCCAAGCTTTCCTTAACCATGCCTTTCACTGTGTAATAATCTGTTTGTTGTATTCTGTCATCTTACTACCCACGAAGACACTGTTGGAGCTCTCATCCTCTGCTTCCTCCTCTACCACTCGTGTCTCCTCATCATCACATCTGTGAAAACAGTCGCTTCGTTGCTATCGTGATTAACTTGACTACGGAGGGGCTCTGTGACAGAAAACAACGTATTCGGGTTTGGATGGAGCAGCCGACTCCACGTAATTGTGCTTGAAGTGAAAGGGGTGCATGATTATATGATAGCCAGCCATTCAATGGATTCAAGGGGAGCAGCCCACCTGGGCCTGCTTGATCACGAAAGGGGTGTTTAATGGGCAACCAGTAGTCTAATACCATAGCAATGGAGCAGTCGAATTGAGACTTAACAATTTGAGCTGCGGCTCTCATGAAAGGGTTCGGTTGTGCTGATAACGGGGCTGATATATCGTGTATTCCCGGTGGTCCATGTTCCTTCTTTCACGTAACGAAGATGAGCTCTCCCACAGGAAGCTTAGTAGGCCAACCGCTTTGTAGGGGCTCAAAACCGCATACACAGTTTCACTAACCGTACTTGATCTAAGGTATTCTGCGTCATGCTCTCCATCTTTCACTTCACGGGACCAGCCGATGAAGTTGGCTCGTTCGGCGATGGCAATGCCGCCGAAGCTGTGAATATGAGATGAATGAAAGTACATCAGTTCAGTTCAGCCAGTGGTGCATTGCTCACACTGCACAAAAACCACGAGACGCGTTCAGTAGTTTGAAGCTCTTTAGTAACGCACCGCATTCGATCCCTCTGTCTATCAGGGACCTCTCCAGGCAGTGCATTGAACCGTACGCGGTGCAGTTTCTGCTCGCGTTGATTATCCCGTGGTTTCCGGACCCTGCTGGCAACATTTTGAACTTATAGAGGTTCGGGTCGCCATGGAGTCGGTTCTCGCGCCGCCGCCGATCGTTACGGTGCAGAACTCAATGCGAGGCCTGGACGCCGTGATCTCGCATCGTCGGCGACAAGTCGCACACAATGTCGCACACAATGTCGCGAATGTCGCCACGTTAGGTCCAGCATTGTCCACAAAATGGACCAATAGGACGTCTCCGTCAGTAAGGAGGTTGACATCTCCGTTCTTTTCGGCATCTCGCAGTCGCCAGCGAAGCGTCGTCGCTCCTCGCGCTGCCTCGGACGGCCCTGAGGAGGTGCTTTCTTTTCGTGGCCATTCCGTGTCCGTTTATGCCATTCCGTGTCCGTTTATGCCATTCCGTGTCCGTTTGTGCCATTCCGTGTCCGTTTATTCCATTCCGTGTCAGTTCATGCCATTCCGTGTCAGTTCCTGCCATTCCGTGTCAGTTCATGCCATTCCGTGTCAGTTCATGCCATTCCGTGTCAGTTCATGCCATTCCGTGTCAGCTTGCGTCCATTCCAGTGTCATTCTCTCTCAGTTCGTCTCAGTCCTCGTCCAATCCATTTCACTTCCACTCCCAGCCGTTTCCTGTGATTCCATGCCATTCCCTGTCACTCCCTGTCATTCCATGTCGATCCATGCCATTCCGTGCCATTCCCTGTCATTCCGTGCCATTCCTGTTGCTCCCTGTCATGGCTCCAAATCTCCCTCCTTCCACTCCCTCCCTACTCGCCCTTCTCTTCCCCCAACTTCCTCCCCTCCTCCGCAGCAAGCATCCAACGACAGCACCGCACTCCACCCATCAGAACTTCCCTCACTTAACACCAAACCCACCGCTGCTGCTTCAACACCCATCCCCACCCCACCCACGCCACGTACTCCCAGTCTCTCCTCTCTCCTCCCCTCTCCGCTCCCTCGCTCCGTCCTCCTCCCTCTACTCGCGGCGGCCATAGCTGCAGCCACGTTCTTCTCCTCCCTCTCCTGGCGCCTGGGAGGAGGAGGGGGTGCTCCCTTCGCCGCTCTGCTGCGCCCTCCCCCTGCCGCTGCTGCCAGCAACCAGGTGAGATGGGCTGACCCACCTTTCATGTGGCACCTTGTCAGCAGCAGGAGTGGTGTGTGACAGGTGGGAGACCGATGGGGGGATGGGGGGGACTGGTGGGGGGACTGGTAGCGGGTAAGAGGGTGCGTGAGGAGGACGTTTGAACTGTCGCACATACCCATCTTGCTCGTGGTGGCTATGGCTGGAAATTGGAAAAGAGAGTGAGGGAGTGTGGAACGCGTGGAGTAAGGTCAGACAGAAAGAGCTGATTTTCACAGCTCTCTATTCCACCTCCATAAACCCCTTCCTCGCACCCCCGCTTTCCCCCTCTTTCCCCCGATTTCCCCCTCTCCTCCCTCCCTTCCTCAGATCGTCCTGACCCCGCCCCCACCGGGCACAGCCAGTCCAGCGGCGCTCAAGTCACCCCAGCAGCGTGCAGGCATCACGGATAAGGCCCTCTATGCCATCGATCTCTCTCAATCCCTCCATTTTATCCCTTTCCACCGCTCTCCACCCCTCTCAGATCGTGCTGACCCCGCCCCCACCCGGCACAGCCAGTCCAGCGGCGCTCAAGTCACCCCAGCAGCGTGCAGGCATCACGGATAAGGCCCTCTATGCCATCGATCTCTCTCAATCCCTCCATTTTATCCCTTTCCACCGCTCTCCACCCCTCTCAGATCGTGCTGACCCCGCCCCCACCCGGCACAGCCAGTCCAGCGGCGCTCAAGTCACCCCAGCAGCGAGCAGGCATCACCGATAAGGCCCTCTATGCCATCGACCTCTTCCTCACCACTGAACCTTCTGGGAAGGTGAGCAAGGCAGATGAATGAACGAGGATGCTTCAGAAGGGATCTCTTTGCTCCGGCACAACGGTCTCATCAGACAAGGCCCTCTACGCCGTCGACCTCTTCCTCACCACTGAACCTTCGGGGAAGGTGAGGCGAGCAGATGAATGAGAATTCTTCAAAGGGAAAGCTTTGCTTCTGCACCGTACTGCTGGGCACGACGGTCGCATCACAGACAAGGCCCCCTATGCCATCGACCTTTTTCTCACCACTGAACCCTCGGGGAAGGTGAGGTAAGGCAAATGACAACGGGAAGGTTTCCTTTCTTCCCTGGGTGTGTTGTGCCTTGGTGGGTTGTCGCCTTGGTCCAAAACACCTCAAACACCTCGTCCTTCTTTTTGTCTGTCCCCCAGCTCCTGCTGCTCTCTGTCCTTTGGGTGGCACTCATGTTCCTGGGAACCTTCAAGTTCACAAATGTTTGAGCCACCCCAATCATATTTCCTTTCCCCCGCTCTCTCCCTCCCTTTCCCCCCAGCTCCTGCTGCTCTCAGTCCTCTGGGTGGCACTCATGCTCGTGGGAGCCAAGCCAAGTGATGAGATGTCTAATCTGCCTCAATCACCTCGTCCTTCCCCCTTGCCCCTCCTCCCCTCCTCTCTGTCCCCCAGCTCCTGCTGCTCTCGGTCCTCTGGGTGGCCCTCATGCTCCTGGGAACCAAGTGATGAGATGTCTAAACTGCCTCAAACACCCTACCTCCCCCCTTCTCTTCCCTTCCCCTTCCCCTCCCCCCCCAGCTCCTGCTGCTCTCTGTCCTCTGGGTGACCCTCATGCTGCTGGAAACCTTCAAGTTCACAAATGTTTGAGCCGCCCCAATCATATTTCCTTTCCCCCGCTCTCTCCCCCCCTTTTCCCCCAGCTCCTGCTGCTCTCTGTCCTCTGGGTGGCCCTCATGCTGCTGGGAGCCGGAGCCTTCATCGCTGCAGCCAAGGCGACCAATGAGGACGTGCCATTTGGCGAGGCTGTGTGGGTCTCGTGGACCATGCTGTCAGACCCCGGCCAGCAGGGCGCTCAGGTGAGCCAGAGGGTGGGGTGGGGTGGGGTGGAGTGGAATGGAGTGGAGTGGAGGTGCCCCCCTGCCCCCCTCCCACCTGCCCGCCCAGTCGCCCACCATCAAGGGTCTGCTGCTGCTGACGCTGCCGGTGCCTGTACTAGTGGGTCTGGTATGGTAGCAATCATCTCTCCAATACCACTCTTTCACATCCCCTTCACTCTCCCAACACCATACCATCCCTTCCTTCACTTGTCATCACATGCGCGTCCCTTCCCATTCACCCTACCCCAGGACTCCATATGAGCGGGTGCTGTCGGTGGTGCTTTGCTGCTGCTAGCACTGCTGGTGGCGCTGCTGGTGGTTTCTCTCACTAGTGGCCTTGGTTTCCCATCACCACCGCTTCCCATTCACGTCCCTTTCCATTCACCCTACTCCAGGACTCGATATGGAAGCGGGTGCTGTCAGTGGTGCTGACACTAAAGGGGTTGCTGCTGCTGGCGCTGCTGGTGGGTCTGGCAGCCGTGACCTTCCCAGTGCCACCACCCTCCCTCTTCACGTCCCCTGCTCTGCGATCTCCCCCCACCTCCCCACCCCAGGACTCAATCTGGAAGCGGGTGCTGTCGGTGGTGCTGACCATCAAGGGCCTGCTGCTGCTGGCGCTGCTGGTGGGTCTGGCCACTGATGGCGTGGCGAAGCAGGTGGACGATCTGAACAAGGGCAAGGGGGCCGTCATGGAGCGCGGACACGTGCTGGTCGTGGGTGAGTGATTGTTGCTGGTGTTGGGTGGGTGGCTAGTAGCGAGTGCATTCCTGTAGGCCGACAGCGGGAAGTGAAGAAGCACAGTGGCAGCAGGTTGACGATCTGAACAAGGGGAAGGGGTCCGTCATGGAGCGCGGGCACGTGCTGGCTGGTCGTGGGCGAGTGATTGCGTGATTGCTACAAGTAGTTTCTGCTGGTGGGTGAGTGGCTTGCAGTGCCTACTTGCATGCACGCACAGTAGCAGCAGGTGGACGATCTGTGCAAGGGCAAGGGGGCCGTTATGGAGCGTGGGCACGTGCTGTTCGTGGGTGAGTGGGTGGCTACTTGCGCTTGTATACCTGTCAGGAAGCACAGGGGCACAAAGAGCAAGTGGAAGATATGAGCAATTGTCCAAACAAGGGCACACAGGGGTCTGTCATGGAGCGAGGCTCCTTCTCTCAGGTTGGACCCACCGCTCCATTCCCCTCGTGAGTATCAACAATGGCACCCATTCCCCCCACCCCCTCGCTCCCCTCCCCCCCCCCCACCCCCTTTCCCCCTCCCAGGCTGGACCCCCCGCACCGCACCATCCCGCTGGTGCAGCAGCTGGTGGGGGCGGACGGCAGTCGGGCGGCGGTGGCTCCCTGCAGCCACCAAATGGTATCCCCTTTTTCCCCACTTTCCTTTCTCCCCGTGCCCCGAACCCCGCCCTCCCTCCTCTCTCCCCACTCTCAGGTTGGACCCCCCGCACCATCCCGCTGGCGCAGCAGCTGGTGGGGGCGGATGGCAGTCGGAGCGTCTCAACAAGGCCCTCCCCTCACAACTCCCTCCCTCTCCCACACCCTCTCCCCACTCGCAGGCTGGACCCCGCGCACTATCCCCCTGGTGCAGCAGCTGGTGGGGGCGGACGGCAGTCGGGCGGTGGTGGTGCTGGCGGGTGGCAAGGGCAAGGAGGAGATGGACAGTGCGCTGCTAGATGCCATTCCCAAGAGCGAACGACAGAAGGCGGGAGGCGGGCAGGTGAGAGGCAAGGGAGGCAAGCGTGTAAAGATAGGCAAGAGAGTGAATACGGTTGCACCACCTGAGGTGGTGGTGGTTCTGGCGGGTGGCAAGGGCAAGGAGGAGATGGACAGTGCGCTGCTAGATGCCATTCCCAAGAGCGAGCGACAGAAGGCAGGCGGCGGGCAGGTAGGAAACACGAAATGCAATTGAGTCAAGAGAGTCAAGGTGGGCAACAGGAGTCAATAGGCGGGGCACAATAGGCAAGGGGGAGATGGACAGTGCACTGCTGGATGCCATTCCCAAGAGCGAAAGGCAGAAAGCGGGCGGCGGGCAGGTACGAAACAATCGAGTCAACAGGGTGCACCTAAGGATGGTGGTGCTGGCAGACGGGAAGGGCAAGGAGGAGATGAACAGGGCACCTAGCTCTTGAGCGCCCCACGGTCCTACCACTTGTTCCCCCTTCCTTCTGACTCTCCTCTCCCATTCCATATGCATACTGGTTCTCATCAGCCTGCCACGCGCGGCTGTTCGCCCTTCCTTTAAGAAGACCCGGCGTGCTGCAGCACTGCTGATGCTGATGCTGCTAGACCTACCACTTGTGCACGCCTTCGTTAGTTCTCCCTTCCCGCTCCCGGCTCCCGTTTTCCATCGCACCCACCAGATTGTGACGCGCACCAGCTCGCCATTCCATTCTGAGGACCTGGCGCGCTGTGCTGCTGACGCTGCAGTTCAACACTTGTACACCCCGCACGGATTTGATCTCCCCTACATCTCTTTGCCTCCCATGTGCCTATTGTGCACTGTTTCTCATCAGATTGTGACGCGCACCGGCTCGCCATTCCACTCGGAGGACCTGGCGCGCTGTGCTGCTGACGCTGCGCGCTCCATTGTGCTGCTCTCCCCGCCCGTCTCCGACCCCTCTCAAGCCGACGCCTTCGTGAGCTCTCTGTGCTGTGTTGCAATGTGGTGTGGTGGTGGTGTGTTGTGGTGTGGTGTGATGCGGTATATGTGGTGTGGTGTGGCGCGCTGTGCTGCTGACGCTGCTCGCTCCGTTGTGCTGCTCTCCCCGCCCGTCTCCGACCATGGTTCCAAGAAGAATGGCATGATGTAGAAAGGCTCGGATAATGACACACCTATGGCTGAGTGAGAGATCAGAGCTAGTATGTTGCAATGGCACCCCATGGCTAAAGCTTGCCCTTCTTCTTGGAACCATGGTGGATGCTGCTGCTGCCGGTGTGGTATGGTGTCGCAAGCCGACGCCTTCGTGAGTCCGTTAGGCTGTGGTGCTGTTTGCTGCCATTGCGTGGCATGGTGTGATTGGGTATGAGAATCGTCTGTTGGGAATCGCCTGCCTTTCACACCATTCGCCTCATAGAGCATCTATTTAACCAAACCCACCCTCCCACCTGCCACCCCCTTCCCTCCCCTCCACCCAGGTGATCCAAGCCACCTTGGCGCTCACGAATCCAACCAGCCAGACACCAGTGCTGACATCCGCACCCCTCCCACCTGCCACATCCCTCCCACCGATCCCACCCCTCCTTTCAGGTGATCCAAGCCAGTCTGGCCCTGGCCAACTGTGCCGACATCAGTGCTGACATCATCGCAGAGCTCTCTTCGCTCCCACCAGCTGTAACGCTTCCGCTGAACCCAACCCATCCCTTTTGCCCTCCCTTCAGGTGATCCAAGCCAGTCTCGCACTCGCCAACCGCGCTGACATCAGCGCTGACATCATCGCGGAGCTCTCTTCACTCTCCAACGTGCGCCTGCTGCAACGCCTCCACCGCACCCTCCTCGCGCCCTCCCCCTCCACCACCGCCACCACTGCCCAAGCACCGCCCACTGGCATGAGGGGGCGCAGGAGGCGGCTGGTGCCGGTGGCGGCGGAGAACCTGTCGCTGCGCACGCTTCTGTCCGCTGCTGTGCACCGCGGCACTGCTGACGTCACCGCTGACCTGCTTGACTTTGAGAACGACGAGTTCTACTTCAAAGAGTGGTGAGTGTTGCATTCGAGTAGTGGTGAGTGCATGCTCGTTCTGAAGGACGATGAGAGCGGTAGCAGCAGCATCACCACCAGCACCAACAGCAGCAGCAACGGTGGGTGGCATGTAGCAGGAACGGGAGCACGAGGAGGAGGAGGAGGCGGCTGGTGCCGGTGGCGGCGGAGAACCTCTCGCTGCGCACACTGCTGTCCGCTGCTGTGCACCGCGGCACCGCTGACGTCACTGCTGACCTGCTTGACTTCGAGAACGACGAGTTCTACTTCAAGGAGTGGTGAGTGGTTGGTGTGGAGTGGTTGGTGTGGATTTGAGGAGTGGTGAGTGGTGCTTTTGACAAATGCAAGTGCTGCATTGCACACACAAGGGAATACGTTTGTACATGGTGCTTCATCCCTATCCCTCACACACCCTTCCCTCCACACACCAACAGGCCAGAGCTGGTGGAGCGCACGATTGGGCATGCTCTCTTTCTCTTTGACTCCGCCGCCCGCTGTGGGCTCATGAATGCCTGCCTGCCCTGCCCACGCCCATCCCATCCACACGCCTTTCCATTCCCATTTCCCTACGCATGCCCTTCCCTCCACACCCCCACAGGCCAGAGCTGGTGGGGCGCACGTTTGCACTCTTTCTATTCGACAATGCCACCCCCTGTGGGCTCATGCGGTGCCTGCATGCCGGGCACACGCCCACACCCATCCCCTCCACGCCTCTTTAACCCTCTCCACACCAACAGGCCAGAGCTGGTGGGCCGCACATTTGGGGACGCACCCTTCCTCTTTGATTCTGCTACCCGCTGAGGGCTCATCCATGCCTGCCTGCCCTCTGCACACCCTAAATCCTCCACACACCTTCCCATTCCCATTCGCCTACGCATGCCCTTCCTCCACTCCACGCCCCCTCAGGCTAGAGCTAGTGGGGCGCACGTTTGGCGATGCGCTCTTTCTATTTGACAACGCCACCCCCTGTGGGCTCATGAAGGCTCCCAAGCACCACACCGCACCCGATGCTTCCGGTGGTGCTGGTAGCACAATGGGCGAGGTGCTCGTGAACCCGCCCAGCTGGACGCTCATAGAGGTACGCTCACAGCTTGTCCCTCGCCTTGCTGCATTACTCCTAGTTCTCCCCATCCCCTCCCCTCCAGCTGCCCCCTCCAGCTGCCCCCTTCAGCTGCCCCCTTCAGCTGCATCCCTTCCCTCTCCCCCTCCTCTTGTGATCGCAGCAGATAGCAACAGCTACCCCGAGGGACCCAGCTGTACTCATGGCACTTGTACTTGTTCTCTTCCCCACCCCCTCCACCCCCTGTACTCCTTCCTCTCCCCCTACACCCCCGCCCCTCATCAGCCCGGGGACAAGCTTCTCGTGATTGCAGCAGACCGCAACAGCTACCACCCGGGACCCAGCCGCCTCTTATGTTGTCCCCCTCCCAATTTCCCAACACCTTCCTTTTATATCTCCCCTCCGCCCTCATCAGCCTGGAGACAAGCTCCTAGTGATAGCAGCGGATCGCAACAGCTACCGCCCGGGACCCAGCCGCCTGCCGCCCCCGCCGTCCGAGCTCACTGCTGCAGCTGTCCCGGCAGCCACTCAGAAAGCGCCACGTGGCACCAGCAGCAGCAGCGTGGGTGGCAAGCAGCATGTGCTTATATGCGGATGGCGGCCGGAAGCAAAGCAGCTGGTGGAGCTGTTGCCCTCGATACTGGCACAAGGCAGTGAGGTGACGGTGGTGGCGACTCACATCTCCCCAACAGACGAGCTGCTGCTGGGGAACATTCGCAGGCACAAAAAGCTCCCCATCCGCATCAGTGAGTGGAGGTTGCAGGGAGGTGAGGGCAGCGAGGTGGGAGCAGGGAGTGGGAGCAGGGAGTGGGGGCAGGGAGTGGGGGCAGGGAGTTGGGTCAGGGGCATGAAGGTGGATCTACTACTGCGTTCAATGCAAGTCAGGACGGCCTAACCACCCAGCTCGTTCCCTTCCTCTTCCCTTCCACTTCAAACCCCACCCTCTCTCCACCACTCACACACATAGAGCGCAGTGGCCCAACACCCCCCCTCGCTTCTTCCCCTCTCATCCCTTCTCCTCCCTCCTCTCCCCAACACCCCAAAACACGCCCCAGCGCCCACCTAACTCCCATTCCCACTCTCTCCCTTCCTCACCCCTCCTCCCATCCTCCCCCTTTTTTAGAGCGTGGCAGCCCAGCAGACAGGGAGGTGCTAGAGTCGCTACCCCTAGTAACAGTTGACTCGGTGATTCTGCTGCAGTCAACGCAAGTCAACGTGCCCTCCCAACCCAACCCCAACCGCCACCTCACGCCCACTCCTTCGTCCCTTTCCCCACCTCCTCTTCACAGAGCGTGGCAGCCCAGCAGACAGGGAGGTGTTAGAGTCGCTGCCTCTTGAGACCGTCGACTCAGTGATTCTTCTGCAGTCAACGCAAGTCAACGTGTCTCCCAACACTTCCCATCCCACCCCCCCCCCCCCACACCAGAGCGTGGCAGCCCAGCAGACAGGGAGGTGTTAGAATCGCTGCCTCCTGAGACCGTCGACTCGGTGATTCTGCTGCAGTCAATGCAAGTCGACATGCCCTCTCAAACCCCAGCCGCCACCCCCACTCCCTCTTTTCCTTCCCATTCCATCCCCCCCCCACACACCAGAGCGAGGCAGCCCAGCAGACCGGGAGGTGCTGGAGTCGCTGCCTCTTGAGACCGTCGACTCGGTGATTCTGCTGCAGTCAACGCAAGTCAACGGGGGGGAGAACGGGGAGGACGAGGAGGAGGATGCTGGCATGGTGGACAGCTCACAGGCTACAGTGACCGCGCTGCTTATCAGGAGCATTCAGGTGCTTATCAGGTGTCTTCCCAGGTGCATCCAGGTGCTTTTCTCTCCCGGTGCAATGTATTTCCGAGACTCGTTAGGAAACCAAAGGTGACTCTGTATCTCACCTCCTCCTTTACTGCTCATGTCTGCTCATGTCTGCTCATGTCTGCTCATGTCTGCGACACGAGGGGCATGCATTGGAGAGGCAGAGTGGAGGCGGTAATCAAATCAATTCTCTCCAATGCGGAGGGGAGGCGCAGTACCAATTCTTCATGTCGACACGGCAGGGCAAGCGGCTGTTATTCAGCCACAAACAGGCAGAGGGCTCAAGGTTTCAGGTTCAGGGTTTAGCTTCTAGGGTCCCACTGTTTTCTCTCCCTCTGCGATCTCTCCCCACTGTCTGCCCCTGCTTTCTCTTGCAGACGGCCAGGGGGGGAGCACAAGAGGCGGCAATAGTGGCAGAGGTGCCGGCGAGTGAGAGGGACGTGGCGAGGCAGGTGGAGCGGCATGCACTGGACGGAGCTGTGTGTCCCGAGCACCTGGAGGCTCAAGTGCTGGCGCAGATCACACACGACCCGGGTGAGATGGGGCAGGCAGGGGTGAGTGCTGCGTTAGTTTTGTTTCGTTACTTCAACCATGTGGGAAGCAGGCCCTTTTATATCTTGCTCTAGAGGTGGAGAGGTATGCGCTGGACGGGGCTGTGTGCCCCGAGCACCTGGAGGCGCAAGTGCTGGCACAGATCACACACGGCCCGGGTGAGACTAGCTGGGGTACGGGTGAGCAAGCACTCTCAGGCCTTGGCAGTTGGAGAGGCATGTGCGCTGTGTGCCCCGAGCACTTGGAGGCTCAATTGCTGGCTCAGATCACGCATGACCCGGGTGAGATGGAGGGGTAGTGAGTGAGTGTGTGCGTGATTTCCAAACCCCCCATATCCCTGAACTCTTGGATTTTCTTGCCCAAAATCAATCTCTGTCAACCATCCTCGCCCACAGCGAGTATGGGATAAGACCCCGCATTCCCCTCGCCCTCCCCCTCCCCGATTCCCTTTTCCTCTCTCGGTGTCCTCCCCGCCAGATGTGGGCACGGTATTGGACGAGATAATTTGGTCGGAGTGGAACGCATTCATCAAACCACCCTCCCCCCCTACCTCCTCTCCTGCACGCACTCAAACCCCTCCGACCCCCAGATGTGGGAACGGTGTTGGACGAGATAATCGGGTCGGAGAGGAATCGCATGGCGGTGCGGCGAGCAGCGAGCACACGTGAAGAAAATGTGTCCAAGGCCCACATTCATCAAACCACCCTCCCACCTTCCCCTCCCCCTACCCCCCTCTGCTTCCATATCAAAGCCCTATGCATCCCGTACCTCTCCACACACCCCTCCTCCCCTTCCCCCCCACTCTTTCTTGTCGTATCCACCACTGCCAGATGTTGGAACGGTATTGGACGAGATAATCGGGTCGGAGAGGAACCGCATGGCGGTGCGGCGAGCAGACGAGAATCACATCTATCAAATCCCCCCCCCCCCCCCCCCCCCCCCCACCCTCCCCTCCCCCTCCCCCTCTCTGCTTCCATAACAAACCCCCATACATCCCAGATGTGGGCACGGTGTTGGACGAGATAATCGGGTCGGAGAGGAATCGCATGGCGGTGCGGCGAGCAGACGAGTTTATCGGGGAGCACGAGGCAGGCATCTTCAACCTCTGGGAGATGCAGGTGTGATTGCAGGGAGGAACAGGTGTGATTATAAGGAGAGGAAGTATGTGAAACTGTTAGGGTGAGCGGCTGGTAAAAGCTTTTCTTCCCCCTGCATGCTCCATGCCTCGTTTCCCCCCATTTTCCCTCCCAGCCCCAGCGAAGTTCCCCCCTTCCTCCCCTTTATCAACCCAACTCCTCCCGCCCGACCCACCCCCCTCCTCTCCCCCCACCACCAGGCGCGGGTGCGCATGAGTGAGGAGTTGGTGATAGCGTATCGGCACCGGGGGGAGTGGCACCTGAACCCCTCCAACAAGGACCAACTTATTCCCTGGGGACCCGATGACCGCCTGCTCGTCATCCGAGCCTCGCCGACAGCTTCGGCCAGACCTGCAGCCGTCAGCACAGCCTGATTGTCATGCCATGCTAAACCAAGGCATGCCAGGCCAGGCCATGTGACGTCAAGCCGTACTGCTTTGATTTGTCACCTGCCATGCTTGCAGTCATGTGCCTGAGCCAATCGGTGGCAGGCAGGACAGCATCAGCCTAGGAGTAGTAATTTATGTGATGTTGAAGTAATACCGGTATAACTCCGAAGTCACTGTTCATCCATGGTGACTGGTATGACCAAATACAAGCTGGTCCACTTGTGGCAACAGATATAAAATGAACTGGAATTTTCCAGTAAGGGTTGAATAGGCTAGTCTCATACTGTAATATACATCTGGTTACATCTTTTACATGGTACACTGTCTCCTACTACCGTAGTATCTGCCATGCCTACTACAAGCATGTCTGGCGGTCTGTCTATGAGAGACGTCTCACTCCTAACCTTAAACATATCCAATCCATTAGCATAGTAGATGCCTCACACACCCTGCACATCCACACCATCCGCCCCCCTCCACGGTGGAGGGAGGCATATTCTCCCTCACGGCGGCTGGTGGAGGTAGATGCCACCACCTTCTCCCTCGCCATTGGTCCACGTTTCACTATCTCATGAGCGCTCGCCTTGACCCAACCACAGCTCACCTCCCTTGCTCCCCTCCCCTCTAGATGCAGCCCCCTGTAAATGCACCTCCCTTCTCCCTCCAGATGCTCCACCTCCCTCCTCTTCTGTTATTGGTCCTCGTTCAGGTATCGCATGAGCGCTCGTCTCTTGGCGAGGCGCGGGTGCGACAGGTCGGCGACGGGATCCACGATCGCGCGCGTCGCAGCGTCGTCCGCCGAGTTAGGAGTGTATTTGACGACTAGCCGGCGGTCGCCGCGCCGCATCAGAACGACCGGCTCCGATAGATCGATTTTAGGCACGCCGATGGTGGCGCATAGCGTCGAGAGGAAGAAGACGAGGAGAATAAAGACGAGGACGAGTCGCGCTGTGGATAGTACTCGGGATGAGAAGGCCTGATGGGATTGAGGCGGGAGGGACAGGAAGAGGGCGGGGTGAGAGTGGGGAGGGGGGGAGATTAGAGGTGGCTAACGGATAAAATGGGCGGGGATGAGGGTCCTAGTTGAGGAGCCTCAATAATAAAACAAAAAAGGCTTGGTGCAAGGGTCCGCCTGGCTTCAGGTCTGATTTAGCGAGCTCTAACTGGAATGTCTCTCTTGATCCTAACTCCTTCCCGATTCTTCTCGTCTGAATGCCTAAAGCCTGTTGCGTCGTCCTTCCGCTGCTGACCACCTGCCCACCCCTCCCCCCTCGGCACGGCCACCCTCGGCACGGCCAGCCTCGGCACAACCAGGCTCGGCAGGGATGATCACGTCGAACCTAAGCCTGCCCGCTAGCAGAACTACACCTGGTCTCGAGCAAACCATCGCTCTCTCTATCAGCGATGGCTGCGCTGCTCCCCATCTGCTACAACCGCCGCAATGCGTCTGCTACAGCCTCCCCACTTTTTTCCTTTACAGCCCGCACTCCCTCGGCTATGTGCCTCCATTCAGTGCCACAGCCGCTTTGCTCTAAAGAAGCGAGTACTTATCCGCGACCGTGTCCCGCGTGACGTCAATGTGCGACCGCGTGACGAAAACGGGTCTGCGTAACGACTCGCTACCGAATCGTCGGGTATCGCTGCGCAGATGCGGCCATCGCACACGGGAAACCATGATCCTGCCTTCTCTCAAAAGTGCATTATTACGATTAAGTTTTTACCTTGGATCGCGATTTGCCGTCGCTGAAAGCGCCTGCTGTGAACGACGAAACGGGCGATCGAACGCACAGCGGCGACCCCATCTCCCACCGTACGCACTTCCGCGCGCTCTCCATGACTGCCCGCGATTCACGGCGATTAATCCGGTCGATCTGGTTCCCGCGTAGTGCGCTGGCACTAAGGTCCGAAAGGCCGATGCGATAGTCCGGGTGACCTGGTTCCCTGAGGCGGGTAGATGATGTAGGCTAAGGGTTGGCTGTCTCTTTACAAGTATGCGTCACGGCGAGTCTGCTGCAAGGTGCATGTGACCTGTCTCCAGTGCACAATACGAAGCAGGAGGCTGCTCCGCTAAGCGTTAACAACTTGGTCTGGCGCTGCGCCGAAGAATGAACGGGGGGCTGCGTGGCGGAGGCATCAGGCGAGGCTGTGAAACATCGCTTCACGAGAGGTGTGGGTATTGCGGGAGGTGCGTATGTTGCGGTAGGAAAACCACGCTGCGAGAAAGTAAACGGTCGCAGGTTCACAGAGAGCTCCAGGCTAACAGCGCTGGTGCATGTTGAGGCTTAGACTGGAAAGGCTTGTTGATTGTGGGTCAGCACTCTCTATCGGTTCCCGAATGGAGCAGCATGGAGTGACTGTGGTAGGAAATTCAGCCTGTGGAGGTTTGCAGCTGAGGTTTGAAGTTGAGATTTATGTCTTGTCTAGCGAGTGGGAAGATAGGTGCTGCGTGTGTGCTTGTTGAAATTGGCGTTCTGTCCTGCGTTGATGTGATGTACACAGAATTGCCACTGATGAGACGACATGCGTGAGGGCGACGCGATGCCACAGTGCGAAAAGGCTGAACAGAATTGCCATGACATGGCATGGCATGGCATATTTGCCCGAGCGGAGGCAAATAAGACGAGAAGAACCAGTGCAATCAGGAGAAATCAAGAACCGACATGCGACGCGAGGCTGCTCAGATTCACCCGAGCAAGGCGCAGGCAAAGTTGGCGAAATGAATTTCAGCGACTTTCGCAGAAGGGGAGAGGAATGAATGAGCGCCACTCGTTGCACAGGCGTGGCGTTTCGGCATCTGCTGAACCGCACTCCCGCTTCCCTGGAACCCCTCCCTCCCGTCACCAGCAGCGGTGCGACAACATGGAGAGCGAAAAAAAAACATCAGCAGCGGTTCGTCGTGTCCTGCCAGGGTGATAAGCAGCGAGATGAACGGCAGCCTTCAGGGGAGAATTCTCACCTGAAGTGGTTACGAAATCCAAATACCGTACGGTACGGTTTACTGTAAAGAACCTGTCGACGGATCACGGCAGCGCTTTCCTTCAATTCAGTTCAGGTGGCATTGCGTGCCCCACCAGACAGGAAACCAACATCGGCGCTCACAGTGAATTTGGTCGGGACGCTTCGAGCCCAGATAGAATTCCAGGATTCGCCAGAAATGATCCACTTTTGCCTAGCGGGAAAATTGTTACAATGACCTCATTTCATTCGCTTTTGAACACTCTTTCAGAAGCTCATCTCACCCAACGCATGGAAAGCAGCAGACAATGTATTGCATTTATTTAATGGAACACAACAAATTCTAAAGCATAATTCCAGCATATTTTTCTACACATTGCAATCCCTCGATTTGGTCTGCCTGCAAGTGCGTGTGCCGTGCCCCCAAGCAATTCATTGGTTCAGATCAGATTGAAACCAAAACATCGTATGGTGGTAAATCAAGCTAATGCAGTAAGATATGACAACCACTGGTGCATTGCACTGGTTTAGACGATTCCAACCTAGCCTGACAAGCATGGAAGTCTGGAATGCACCCCATTGAGTTTTCACCACTTGATTTGAAGTTGATCTGGATAGCGCACCCAAGTCTCCAATCAGAGCCGGAAGCCAAGGGTTTTAACAGTGGTACATGCAAGCTGTTTGATGGTGCTAACGAGGGGTCCCATGGTGAGGTGTGAGGGGAAACACAGTTGAGTGGGAAACGCAGGTGAGATACCAGGGAAATGGTGGCGAGGAGAAGGAAATGGTGATGCGGAGAGGGAAATGTCAGTGACGGATTGCGGAGGGGAATGGCAGTGAACTGGAGGAAAGGAGGGGAGGAATGGGGAGGAGGAGAGTGGGAGAGAGGGAACAGCAGGGAGGGAGTGGCGGCGAGAGGAGGAAAAACGCGGCGAGGGAGGGAGGGGGATGAGAGGGAAATCGCAGGGTGGGTGGGGGGTGTGGAGAAAGGCGAGGGGCGGTTAGGGGGAGGCTAATGGGTATTGGGAAGAGGAACGGCAGTGAGCGAGGGGGCGAGGGGAGATAAATGGTGGTGGAAGAAGCGGAGTGGACATTGGGGAGAATAGGGGAAAGGAGAGGAGAATGGCGGTGACGCATGAGTTGGGGGAGGAGGTGGACCGTGGAAGGAGAGGGCGCGTGGGGGAGGGGGGAGAGAAGTCGGGGGGTTATGAAGAAACGCAGATTCGTAAAAAACGGTTGGTTTGTTTGATTGACAAGTTCGTTTTCAGTGATGTTTAATTCCCAGTGCTGCTGGTTGCGGCTCTGCAGCCGTGCAAGAGTGAACTGAGTGAAAGAAAAAAGTTGTAACCTTAGTAGCTACGTTGAACTACGAAGTAAAGAAACACGTAGGCAAGTCAATTCTACATGAACTAGACGACGCAGAAATTGCTGAAAGATATGCGCCGCGTAAACAGCACATACTCACCACCCCGCGGATCCCGCAGCGGAACGCCCGACGGAACCCCGCGAGCACCCTCGCGCACACTCCCCCACCCTCCCCCCCTCTCCCTCCCCCTTCCCTGCGCGCGCCCATGGCTCAAAACGGCACCTGCGCGTCGGCGGCTTCCGCGACGATGGGCAGACGGGGGGTCTTCCCGAGGAGGCACGACACGACGCCGAAGACGAAGCACGCGAAGAGGTAGAGGAACACGGTGTTGTAGAAAATAATCGTCAGCTGTAGCGAGATGCCGTCGTTGCCGGCGAAAAGGCGCTCGATGAGAGACGGCAGGATCATGAGGATATCGAGAATCACGGCCTGCATCGCGTTGTAGCGCACGTAGCGGTCGAGATTTTGGTTGCGGATGACGGCGAGATAGAGGAGGAAGAAGAGGATGAGGCCCGCGTACGGGAAGGAGTTGTAGGCTTGCACGAGCGGGATGATCGGGTCGAGGAGCACGCGCGTGAAGGGGTATTGCGCGTAGAGGAATCGCGCGTACCGCGCGCCGTCTAGGAGCGGGAGGAAGTAGACGCTGGCGGAGAGGATGCGCTCCGGGACCCCCACGCTCCCGTCTCCGCCTCCCCCGCGCGCGCTCACGCGCACTGCGCCGGGCGCGCGAGGCGGTAGGCGCGCGGAGGTGGATCGAACGGAGAGCGCGTGGAGAGATGGGGAGAGGGCGGAAGTGGAGGAGAGGTGGCGCGGGGAGAGGGCTGGGCGGGGGAGGAAAGCTGCGCGCTGACGGGGAACGGCGCGGCAGGCGGCTGTGGGTGTTGCGCCTGTGGCGGAGACGAGGCGCAGTTGGGAAGTCGATGCGGATGCTGCGCAGCGGGGGATGAGCCCCGCTGTGGCTGCGGCGCGCGCATGGCACGACGCGACTGACGTCGACATGGCGACGTGTATACTAAATTATGAAGTCCGACACGACCTACGTGTTCCAAAAACGGATATTAATTCTCTGGTCAGGTGCCTACCGCTGCCCGTCGAACCAAAAATGAACTAATTCAGTGGACGGATTAGCTGGGAAGGAGCTAGTAGCACGACACAAATTCGCGGCCTAGGTTTAGAAATCTGCAAATTGTAGTGATCGCAATTGGGAGCTGCAAATGAGCCTCGTAAACGGTGCAGAAGGGTGGATCATGGTGCGGAGGGTGACGGGGTGGAAGGGGAGGAGTGCGCGGACGGAGAGGAAGCGAGAGGGGAAAATCTTGCTTTCTGGGACAATCGAGTCTGTGTGGAGCGGAGCGGAGCTGCGGGTTCCCCTCATTGCGGGAGGGGAGTGATCTGCCTCCCCTGTCCCTGGAAAGCCAGGTTTCTAGGCGATGCGCTCCGCACCGCATGTCATGCGGAAGATCTGAAATCCTCGATTGGATGTGCCAAATCAGCGCAATTTCCACGTGGCGAACTTTCTGGCTGCCGTGTGGAGGGATGTGATGGTTCTTGTATACTTCTCGCTACACGTACAGCTCGATAACCGCGAATGTCCGGAACCACTATGTCGTATTTGCTTACAGATTCATGTTCTGTAGATAGACATTAGTACAAACAAAGCACTTGTGAAAAAAAACAACACAAATTTCCGATTTCCCTGAACTTCGGCTCTGAACCCAAAAATCCCACCCTAGCGCCAGCATCCTTGGCTAATACGTGCGCATC
This sequence comes from Closterium sp. Naga37s-1, assembly GCA_947471745.1. Classification (NCBI taxonomy): domain Eukaryota; kingdom Viridiplantae; phylum Streptophyta; class Zygnematophyceae; order Desmidiales; family Closteriaceae; genus Closterium; species Closterium sp. Naga37s-1. The sequence continues at coordinate 2,282,221 of CANJKZ010000783.1, read as the reverse complement.
CCGCCGAATAATCCGCGCCCTCGATTGCGCCCATGGCTTCTGTCGCCGTGCGCCTACCCTGTGCCACCTCTGCGCCCGCAGCCTCCGCGTCTGAGCCAAATGGCGCAATATCCCGCCCGCGCGCGCTGACCAGCAGCGCGCCGTCGGCGCTGCTTCCCCGCCCGCCCCTCACCCTGCGCGCCAAGCCCGCACAGCAGAAAACGAAGGTACGGCGAATGGTGCACAAGTCGTTCGGCCACAATGTGCGGTTAGCTTGTACGCATTATTGCATAACATAATCCTTTCCACATTGTCTCCTCCCCTTCCCCGCGACCCCCGTCCTCCGCCACCCCCCTCCCATCCCCACCCCGCCGCTCCCCGTCTTTCTCCTCGCCCTTCCACGTTTCCCCGTCCATGATTCCCCTTCCGCACTTTCGATCTCCGCCGATCCCCGTGTTTCTGCAGTCCCGCGTCTGCGCAGCGCGCCCCGCGATCACGGCCTCAGCGGCATCTGCGCCGGAATATCTGGAGGCGCTGCTGGACGCGCCGCCGGCCGTGGCGCGGCAGGAGGTGACGGCGTTCGCGCCGGCGACAGTGGCGAATCTCGGCCCGGGATTCGATTTCCTCGGATGCGCCGTGGAGGGGCTTGGCGACCACGTCACGGCTCGGGTAGGCGCTACCTGGGGTGGGTGTTACATGAGGAAACGCCTCCATCCCCTCGGGTAGGTGTTATCTGATAGAGCTACTTACTACTCTCTCCTGCACCTCTCATTTCTCAAAGTCTTGGCATCCCCTCCCTTGGCCCACCCCACCTATCCCCTCGGTCTCCTGCCTCCCTCCTTCCCTTCCCTCTTTCCCCCGCATCCTCTGCGCGGCCCCTCTACAGATTCTGGACGTGCCCGCCCCGCCCTCGGGCAACATCATCATCGAGAGCATTGAGGGCGACAACGGACGGCTGGGATTCGATCCCACCACCAACTGCATCGGGATCGCCGCCCGCGCCACCATGGAGCTCCTCGGCCTCTACGGGCCGAACTGCAAGGGCGGCAGCAGCGGATCAGGATCAAATCTTCCCGTGATCGGCCTCACTCTGAACAAGGGTTTGCCATTGGGGAGTGGACTAGGTTCCAGTGCTGCGAGTGCAGCAGCAGCAGCCGTGGCAGTAAACGCTCTCTTCGGCTCGCCGCTCTCCAAAGCACAGCTGGTGCTGGCGGGGTTACAATCTGAGGCAGCGGTTAGCGGTTACCACGCGGACAACGTTGCGCCGGCGCTCATGGGGGGCTTTGTGCTCGTGCGGTCGTACCGGCCACTGCATCTCATCCCGCTCGCGTTCGGCGAGGGGAAGAAGCTCTTCTTTGTGGTCGTGACGCCGGCGTTTGAGGCGCCCACCAAGGAGATGAGGGCAGCACTGCCTAAGGAGGTGAGAGCTCCCCAATATGGCATGCTGTGATGTAGAAGCTGAACCTGACCTGGCCGGATAAGATGTGATGTGGTGCCACTGCATAGCAGATTTCGGATTCGTCTCTCACATTTCTTGGTTTTGTCATCTGCCATGGTGCGGCGTGGCATTACATGGCATGGCATGGCATGGCATGTGAGCAGATCACGATGGCGTCACATGTGGCCAACAGCAGCCAGGCAGCGGCTCTCATCCATGCCATCCACACGGGCGACGCTCGCCTGCTCGGTGCTGCCCTTGGTGAGTACTGCTTCCCTTAGCGAGTGCTCTCCTATTTCAGCCATTCCCTGTCTCATTTGCATTTGCATTTGCTCCAGTTTGGTGATTGCTTTATAAAGTTTGTTTCTACAATGCTGTCTGTGTCCTCCCTCTCTCATCCTCCTTACAAGCAGCTTCGGACACGATAGTGGAGCCACGGCGCTCACCTCTGATTCCCGGCATGTCAGCAGTTAAGGTAGCAGCCAAGGCAGCGGGGGCACATGGGTGCACCATCAGTGGGGCAGGCCCGACTGCCGTGGCAGTGGTGGATAGTGAGGAGGTGGGGCGGGCTGTAGGAGCAGCCATGGTTGAGGCATTCCAAGAGCAGGGGAAGCTTCATGCTAAAGCTACTGTGGCTGCCCTGGACTCAGTTGGTGGGAGAGTAGTGTAGAAAACGTTTCTGACTGGCACATTCACTTCTTATGAAGCTAGATTTAGGGTACAGTACCGTACTTTCCTGGAGCAGGCCATAAATATCTAGTGTCCATAAAGACATACCTGCAAATTGTCTAGAATCTACGTGTGATCCGTTCCAGAACTTTTGTGTGACTGACTGACAGGAATACCTTTTCTGGAGAATAACTCAACCTTCGTCATTACACCTTCTTGGTACACCCAACGCCAATGTGGAACGGGAGCAATATGCACATGTTTTGAAATCTCTCAGCCACATCAATGCAAAAATTACCTAGGCTAAGCCCCAGGAGGTATTTCAAAAGAAGCAGAAACCCTAGTTGCGTAAATATCGGCGAATAAGTAGACAAGCAGGTCATAAATCACCTTAAAAAAACTAACCGTAAGTAGACCCCTAAGCCTTGAAGGGGATGACCTTGTTAACAATCTCGTCACTGAGAGCGGACACCTGCGAGTCGAGGCTCTTAAGGGTCGACTGCTTCTGCGTCTCGAGGTTCGCGAGCGACGACTCGAGCTCCTTCTCGATGCGCGCGCGGTACGCCTGCAGCTTCGCGTCCAGCTCAGCAGCCACCTCCTTCTTCATCGCGTTCATTTGCCCTGACGCCTCGGCGCGAGCCGCCTTAATCAACGCCTCGGCCTGGCTCTGCAGGTCCTTAATCTCGCCGGAGTTATCCCTGACACCAATGAGCTTCTTCCTGATTTCCTCGTCACGGGAATCCATGACGGTGGAAACCGGCTTGAACCAGATGGTATCGAGAGCAACCATGAGGAGGAGGAACTGAACGACGATGATGGGGAGGGTCAGGTTGAAGTCGAAAATCTTTCCCTTCTCCTCCTCTGCGAACGCTGGCATGGCGATCATCGCATTCATCGCAATGATCGCAGCGTGGTGCATCTGTCTCGACGCCTTCTCGCCGAAGATACCCTCGACGACGGACGACGCAGCGGACGAGATCGTCGCATGGCTGGCGACGGTCTTGTTCTCCCTAGCGTCGCACACGAGCCTAGCGGCGCTAACGACTGAAGGAAGCTTCGCGGCGGAGCGAAGGCTCTTGCCGGAAACAAAGGACCTGTTCAGGCCCTTGACGGTGAGGCTAGACGCCATAGCGGAGGCAGCGACGGCAGCCATTGTCGTCAATGTGCAGAGACCGAAGCTACGGTCTGAATGGCAGCAGGAGGGCAACAGCAGCAACTATGGCTACTGAAGAGGGAAATGCAGCCTCGCGTGAAAATGACTACCTCTGCTGTCCGTGGTGGTGAGGGAGAGAGAGAGGGAGCGACGGAGAAGCAGCAGCAGATAGAGACGGAGGGAATCAGAGACAAGATCGAGAGGGAAAAGCGGAAGGTTGGAAGAGTAGGCAGAGAGATTTGCCGCGGTGGAGAGAGTTAGGGAGGATTTGGGAAGAAGGGAGGGGTGTGGAGGGGCTGAGGGTGAGCGGTCGGGAGTGCCAGGTGTGGTGAGATTTTGAAAGGAAGATCGCAACCGTAAAGGTGGTATGCTTGAAAACGATCGACGGTGCGTATGGTTTGGCGACGGCCGTATGATGTGGGAAAGATGGGTGATGGGTGTGAGGCGGTGGTGTGGAGGGTTTGGATGGAATCTGCTGACGAAACCCTATCCACACGGAGCCCCACTGATGTAGGACCGCTGATTGATTGCCATTTGGCAACGATTGTGCAGCTCGCCGCCACTTTCCACGACTTGCTTGGCACTCAGCGAGAGATGTCGAGATGGGGTTACCATAATTAGTTTACGGGAATACTGCATAAGATATACTCCCACTTTATATATATATATATATATGTAGACATCCCGACTTTATTTCGTATCGGGTCTGTAAACAGACAAATCACACTTGTACCTGGCCGGCTCAGCGAGGATTTCTTGGGAAGTCACGACTCAGTCACGACGAAGGAGCCAGCTGTCAGGCGATGAACTCCCCGCCACAAACCAATCTCTACGCACAAACCACTCTGTCCCTCGTGACCATGCATGACTCGTGCATGGCAGGGCACCCCCTGCCTCATCCAGCTGTCCGCTGCTTCGGCGACGTGTGTGTGGCAGCTGTAATTGGCTAAAGTGAGGCCGAAGCAAAGATTAGCTTCAAGCAGGAGCTTTGGCGACGTTGGGCGGGTGTGCTTCCCTGGTTTGGGCCGAACTTGGCGAGGCTCGTTTTCTGTGGCGAATGTCAACAACCAGGCGCGCAGCGCAATGATGTGATGTGAGTGAGTGAAGTGTACTCACGCACGGACGATCATCATCACCAGCGTGGGGGCGAGTTTACTGCAGCACTGCTCGCAGCAAAAATCTTATGCAGAAAAGCACGAGTGCCAGGCCTAGGTTGTGTGTTCCATACTGTAATCCATTCCTGCGCCATCACCACTGCCTGCTTGCATGCCTCCTCTGCCTCTTCTGTTCTCGTCTTTAGCCAGCACGTGCGGGCCAACCTCGTCTAGCGTCCTTTCGGTATTCGACCTCGTGGAGAGAAGTGGAATGGGACGAGCGCCAATCCATTTTCCGCTGCACACTTCTGTCCTCAACAAATCTCCTTCGCGAGATCTCCGCAGTTGCCTGCGCATGAAAGTTAGTACAGCTGGTAACTGGTCCGTTTGTTTCGTCATGACGCCTGCGCATGAGTAGCTCATCAGTTCATCGTAGCGCATGCCACGAATATTGCGGTCCAGTTTGAGTTATCGGCCTAGAAGTAACGATCACGGCGGTTTAACATTGTCATGGCGAACCTTTCCGCAACAGAACGACCAGCTGGACCTCTCAATCAACGCGGCGCGTAGTTGCCTGCACACCGGACGACTCTTGAGTTTCGAGGCGCCTCAGAAAGCAATCACCTGCCAGAAACACGCTGAGTGCGCTCGAATTCTGCCTTAGGTCGTTTCGCCGCGCGCTACCCGTGGCGCGTCCAGGGCAGACGCCAGCATGGCAGGCGAACCCATTCGCTGGGCCGAGATCGACGCCTTCGCGGGCGGCGGCGGTTGCGGCGACGTTTGCGGCGCTAGGCGGACGCTCAGTGCCAACGCGCATCCGCTAGGTGGTAGCAGATTACGCTCGCCGGCAGCCACGGTAGCCAGAAATCGCTGGACGGATTCTGAGACGCCGGACGCTCTGACGGATTCCGTGACGGAGTCCGTCATGGAACGGGCCGGTCCTGGCTGGAAGCCGACGGGTCGGGTGCGACGCGGCGGCGGCGGCGTGCAGCGGTCGCGCAGCGTGGAAGGCCCGGGGATGGCGACGGATCGCGAGTTTGCAGACAACGGCGGCGGCGGTGCCGCCGGAAATACGCAGCGCCACGTGATGGTTAGAGCGGCTTCGCGCGATGACAGTTGGGAAGGTGAGAGGCGAGCAGAAAGGACGAGGGGACCAGAGAGGGGAGTGGCAGAAGGAGCGACTTGAGTTGAAACGACGGTCGCACGACAAGCCTAGTATGGACCTCGATTCCGCGCCGGCCCACATTCTTTGCTTCCCTTCACTCCTCAATCATCTCCCTTCCCCCTTTTTACTCAATCGACAGCGCTGGAGCAGCAGTGTCGGCGGATGGAGTTGGTGGGGCTGCAATAAGATTATCCTTCCTAATTTCCCTCCCATCCCCGATCTCCTCCCTCACCCCTCCCCCCCACTCCGCCACCCACTCCCCCCTTTCGCCCAACCCCGACAGCGCTGGAGCAGCAGTGTCGGCGCATGGAGGCGGTGGGGTTGCGCATTGACAACATCGACCTCACTTGCCTCGACGCGGAGCCCGCTCCGCACTCCCCGCAGTCGGCGCAGTCGGCGCAGTCGGCGCGGTCGCTCGCGCTGGCTCGGCTTTCCGCCGCCACCGCCGGCGCGCCAGCCAATGGCCCTGACGGCGCGCCAGATGTCGGGGAAACGCGCCACGACTCGTGGCGTGCGCCTGCGGGGGAGCGGAAGAGCGAATGGGGGGAGGCGGCGGAAGGGCAGGAAGCGGGGGAGGGGACGGGGGAGGCGCACGTTAAATACGCTTTCAGCTTAGTTCCTACGCCGCGCGCAAAGCGCGATGAAAACTCCCAATGGTCAGACGATTCGTTACAGGTGCAACATCCTGACGGATCGGATTTGCCGCGGCCTCGTGCCCCTTCGTTAGACGGCGGCGCTGACGTAACAGAACCCGAAGGCTCTCTCGATTTCGCCGCGATATTTGCTAACGGCACGCGCGATAGAGTCACACTGCCTGGGGATGCTCCCCCGCCGTCCGCGCCGCCTGTGTTGGTCTCCGCAGCAGTGTCAGCTCATAAGGGCGGAAATGCCCCCCCTTCTCCATGCGCCCCTGTCTTGCTACCCGGGGTGATTTACTCTGCAAATAGAGACTGTACCACCGGTTCGCTTGGACAGGGCCTTCCGACACCAGTGCAGACGGTTACGAACGACATCAGCACCACCCATTTTGCCGCAACAGGACAGTTTTCCCATGGCCCACCCGATTCCATGCACCAGTCTTCGCTCCGCTCCCCCCATTCCTCCGCTCACTCCTCCCCTTACTCCTCTCTCTCCGTCCTCCCTCCCTCCTCCTCCACAGTCTCTTATGACCACACACTCCCCTCTCGGTCCGCAATCCCTACGCAGGCCTCCTACTCCCCCACCTCCTCCACTTTCCACTCCTTCGCCTCCCCTGCTTGCGCCTCCCCCCTTGGTGCCTCCCCCGCTTGCACCTCCCCCATCTCCGCCACCCACGCTCCTCCCTTTCCCCCCACCATGCCCAGGCCTGCCCGGCAACCTGCCCGGGGCGTTCATCGCAGGAGCAGCTCGCTTTCGGTGCTGACCGAGAATCTGCCTGGGGTGGCACCTGCAGCCTTCAACTCCCCCTGCAGCATCAGGCCAGCACACACACACCTGTCCGCATCCACTGTTGTCTCTCGACCGTCAGCAGAGAAACCCCCGACGCCTCGTAAGGCCTTGGTGGCCCCCAGGTTTGCTCGCTCTCCTCACGAGCCCTCAGCTGCAGCTGGTAGCAATTCCCCCCGCCTGCAGCACATGCAACAGTCACAGCAGGTGCAGATGCAGCAGCAGCAGATCGAGCAGGTGCAGCAGATGCAACAAATGCAGCACGTGCAGCAGTACCAGCAGGGCCCACAGTCGCACCAGATGCACCAGATGCAGCATATGCAGCAGCAGCACCACATGCAGCAGCAGCACATGCAGCAGCAGCACATGCAGCAGCAGCACATGCAGCAGCAGCACCAGATGCAACACGTGCAGCAGTACCAGCAGGCCCCACAGGTGCAGCAGACGCGGCCTACCAGAGAGAGCATCGCGGCAGGCCGACCCCATACCCCATCTCTGCACCGCTTCACCCCGTCGCTGCCTGAGCTATCAGTGGCAGATGCAGTGGAGGAGGAGGGGGGGGAGGGGAGCGAGGAGGGGAGTGATGGGAGTTTCTCAAGGAGCCCAGTAGTGGCTCAGCTGCCATGGAAGGATGGGAAGGGAAGGCATGGTGCGCCGATGCAAGCTCAGAGGTTAGGTGTACCAGGCCACGCTGGGAGGCTCGGGTCACCAACGCAGGCTGGGAGGATCGGTTCACCAATGCAGGCTGAGAGGCTCGGTTCACCAACGCAGGCTCCAAGGCTCGGGGACACGGTTCAGGTTCGGAGATTCTCCCCAGGTGGTGGTGGTTTTCCAGCTGGAGGTTCGGGCAGGGCCGGCGCAGAAATCAAGGTCTGGGAGACATCAGAAAGGGGTTTGTTGCAGGGGAAGGGCCGGTCTGTTTCTAATAGAGAGACTGGTTATAGGAGTATGAGCAGCGATAACGTCCTGGGGGAGTGGAGCGACATTGAGGCAGATGCTGAGTGGGTGGCGGTGGGAGGGAAGCAGGCAAACGCAAGGGAGGCTGGGGGGTTGGATGGTGGCAGTCCTAATTTGAGTGGTTACAGGGGTATGAGGGGTGGTGTTGCAGCGCATGAGGATGTGAGGGGTGGCAGTGTGAGGGGCCAGGAGGAGGGTGTGAAGAGCACGAGGAGTGTGTTGAAGAAAATGCTGTGGCGGTTCAAGTCAGGACCAGGTGGACAGGCAGAGGAGTCTGCCAAGGGGAAAACACCGCCACAGCAGGAGCAGGAAGAGGAGGAGGAGGCAGAGGAGGCGAGGCAAGGCGAGCAGGAGCAGGAGAGGCATGGAGGTCACACAGTGCGTGTCTTTGCAGTAGCATAGTGTTGACCTGTAGGATCAAGGTCTTGAGATCTTGCAGCATCACTTTATGGGATGCGGTGTTGGGTTGCTTTGTTGGGTAGCTTTGCTTGCTGTATAGTAGGCTAGAAGCTGACAGGTGGCGTGCATATCCGTTTATCATGGTAGATATATTGTATGATCCGGTGGTGGATTGAAGCTTGGGATTACCCCATACCGTATTCTGCATACCACAGCATATATTAGTATAGAGTACAGCCACAAGGGGCTACAGTGAAGGGGGCACGAGAAGTGCCCCTGAGACAGGCAACCTTGCTACCAAGGCACCTGTCTTGCCCCAGTATAACACCTAGATGGTTCCTACATTCACCCCACCATCCCCCCATTCTTGACGCCCACCACCACCACACCACCCCCCATACCCATGGTGCCTCGTTGCACATCAGGAGGCAAGGTGCATGGCCAAGCCAAACCTCATGCGACAATAGCCAGCCAAACCTCACATCACTCCATCCATGATCCACCTCCAGCAACCCCTCCGCCCCTTACAGTCACATTAGCTGACAGTCCCTTGGTTATTTCAGCCCCATGGTGCATACCACCTTCTGCACGTGACTACAGCGAAAGGTGGCCACAGCCCCCGCTCCCAGCTTCCACACTGCAACCAACCGCCCCATACAGTCACAGCAGGAGGTGCTCCCACAGGTACTCCAGAGCCATATTGCACATGACTACAGACGGCAGCAGCATGTCCCAGCGCCAGCACCAGCCTTGCTCGTCACATGCCAGCCCCACCACCCATCAACCAGGTCGCAGCCGCTGGTGCAGCCGCAGGCACAGCAGAGCCATGGTGCACGCAGATACCGGTACTTGTGACTTAAGAGAACGATGGTCCCAGCCCCCACCTGCAGCAACCCACCGCACTGCCCCGTACAGTCACAGCAGGTGGTGCTCCCGCAGGTACTGCAGAGCCATGGTGCATGTCAGAAGACAGTGCACCCACCCCCCGGCAACCCACCGCCCCTTACAGTCACAGCAACTTGTGTTCCCGCAGGTACTGCAGAGCCATGGTGCATGTCACTACAGACGGCAGCAGCATGTCGCCGCCCAGCGCCAGCCTGTCAAGCTCCTGGGCGGGCAGGTGCAGCACCTGGATGAACTCCTCCGGGTCGCGTGGGAGCGGGGTGGGGTCGGGGAGCGGGTCGATGACGAGGAACGGTGTGAAGCGGTTCTTGCACCACTTCACCTCGAGAAGGCCTGGGTGGTCCTCAGGGATGAGTCTCACAAGCCGGCCTCCACGCAGACGCGCCTGTTGGAGTGAGTTACAGGGGTGGGAGGAGTGATTTAGTGGTTGTGAGGATGGAGCGAAGGAATACGGGGGGTTGGAAGGGGAACCAATGCTGCTGGAACCGAGACACAGGAACTTCAATGCTCTATTGTTTGCAACCATGGTGGTGCAGAGACACGAAATAAGAAGCACGCTGGGATGCACATGGTGGTGCAGAGCGGCAGCTCACCTCCTCTGATAGTTCGCTCCGGACGCAATCCTCCAGTGATGCATGCGAGCTGCTGAGGCCCCCACACGGCACCGTGTACAGCAAGCTGTTGGCGCCCTGTGGGGTGGACAAGCAAGGAGAGTGGTGCAAAGTGGTGAGGTGGGGTGGAGGAGAAAGCTGGCAATGGACGAGATAGGGTGTGCGAGCTTCTGATCCCCACACACGGCACCAGTGCGGTGGCGGAAAGAGGTGCACAAGACGCGCACCTGAGCGTACTCCTTGAGGAGAGTGACGGACTGCGTGGCGGAGTGGAAGGGCAGCACGCAGATGAAGTGGCTGCTGGCGGACGACACTATGTCATACTCCACCACCTTCCGCCCGCGCCCCTGCCTCGCTCCCTCCTCCTCCTGCTGCCACTGCTGCCCCTGCTGACCCTCCTGCTGCTGAAAAGAGGTGCTCTGCAGGCTGGGTCCTGCTGCACAGGCGGCCACGATCGGGCCCCTTGCTCCAGACGCCCCATGAGCAGATCTGTTAGCTGCACGAGCTGCACCAGCAGCAGGAGCTACAGTGGCTGCTGATATCTGGTCGATTGTGGGAGTGATGAACCCGGTTTCCGCGACAAGCTGTGGCTCTTGCTGTGCAAGAGGCAGTGGTGGGTGCTGATGGGGCGACACGGGTTGAAAGAGGGGGGAGAGAAATGGAAGGGGGACGGTGTGAGGGGAACGAGGAGTACGCGACTACGGATTGAAGGAAAAAAACAGGAGGGTGAAGGAACGAGTGCTGGAATACACTAGCCACTGGTTCAATACGCTAATCGATCACCTGCTCCCATGCCTCACCTCCACGACGCGGCTGTAGATCTTGAGGAAGCGAGAGAACTTGAGCTCCTCCTGGCACGAGCAAGAGGGGGCGACAAGAGGGAACGGCGGCACTACAAGCATGAACTTTCCGAAGGCAAGAGCACAACCGATCTATCCACTCAATCACTCGATCGCTGCTGCCACGCTATGTTTAGTGATCATCAAGCGCTAAAGGTGTAGCTTCCCTCAGGGCAGGTGGCCTCAAGGCAGCTAGCATCAGACAGAGCGGTCGGTACCCGGAATCAGAGCTGACAGCATAAACGGATCCACGGCTTGTAATCCCCCAAGGAAGAACGCACCGAGCATCTACACGTGAAAGAAGCCATGTCGGATAAAGATATATCACCGCATACCTTGATGATCTTGAAGCCGTGCTGAGGATCGCCGTCAGATCCTCCTCCCTCTTGCTCCTCGTGTTCCACCAATCGCTTTTCCACCTCAACCTCTGCCTTTCCATTGACCGTTCCTCTCTTTCCTTCCGTCATTGATACTTTCTGCTCCTCCTTCACTCGCAGCTGCCCAGCCTTTCTCGCCAACAGCCGAATCCTGTTCAGCATCTCGATCTTCTGAATTCCCGTGTCATTCTCAATGTCAACCCCAGCGGCATCAACGGCACCAGCAGCGACAGCAGAACTCAGCGCTGGCTTCCTCATACCCCCGTTCAGCGTGATCCCCAGCTTCTCCAGCAGGTGAGAGTCTTCCCCCAGTGTCTCAACAGAGAGGCAGTCCGTTGGTAGCAGCAGCGAGGGAGGCAGGGAGGGAGGTGCGAGCAGGGCAATGCCTTCCGTGAGAGAGTCTTCCTCTGAAAGAGAGCCACGGAAGAAAAGTACGAAGGGTAGGAGGGCGCGGTGGGGGGAAATGAGAGGCGCAAATCAATTCGTAACGTGATAGCATATCAGTCACTCCTGGATCCGCACCCCTGTCCACAGCATCGTCAGCTCGTCACAACATTGCGTTAGCATACCGGCAAGCTCCCTTTCGATGATTGCTGAGGCTTCTCGCCTTCCGCCTCCTGGAAATGCTTTCCGGGAAGTACTGCTGGCAGCGCCGGAGCCCTGGAAAGAAGGCCCTGGTCGGCACGGCGATGACGGCCGGCATGGCGACGATTGCCTCGGGGGAACACCTAACGGCGGCTGCCGCTGCTGGAGGGGCCATTGCGGTCGGGGGAGAGGCTGGAAGCTCCCTTGATTATTCTGACCGGCTGTGTTGAAGACGCGATGGGAATGACGACGAGTGGAGGTGACAGGGCTCGACGGGCGAGGCCGACTCACGCAACCTGAAAGGTGAACCGTGACGAACGGGGGGAAGGAATGAATGTGAATGGCTGATCATGGTGGTGCCTCAATACAGCAAATCAGGACAAATCAGATAGGCTTGAAAGAAGACAGTGGGTTGGCAAAGGCCTCACTTGTTACTGACGCCATTGCATCCCCAAATTTAAGGAGGGTGCTGGTGCGCTACTCAGTTCTACCCCTTCGGACTTCTCTCCAAGTTCAGGGTGAAGTGAAAATGAGGAATATGCGCTGTTTCAGAATGTGAGAATCTCTGCTGACAAATAGTTATCAGAAGTTAGCAGAAGGCGTTGCAAGATGATCAGTAAGTTGAAATATCACAGAATTTCCCCCTTGTTTGGGAATCGACTAGCCTTTTGCAAACTGAGATCCACAATGGGATCACCCCGTAGTTGTAGTTTCGCCTGACAATGGGATCCATTAGTTGCCTCTGACTGACTTCCCTGACGGTCTGCCTTCCCTTGAGAATTGGTTACTGAATTCAGGGATGAGCGAGGAGGAAAAAGTGCTGCCACGCTGACAGACTGAGGGGGAGTAGACGGGAAAGCGGGAGTGGTGATCCAGCTGCTATTGGCCCAACAGTCGGAACTTCCAGAAAAGCTGGAGATTGACAAGAAAAGGATCTTTGAGGTTGGGCGGAAGTTTTGTCTGACAAAGCAATTTTTGAATTTCCAAATCATGCTCTGTCGAAATATCGAAGCACTGTGATTGGCGTGTAAAGCTGGTTTGGGTAACAGCGAGCCAAGATCGTTGGAGGATAACGCATCACAGCCACATCTCTTCTGGGGCTAGCTTGCGCAAAACTGATGTGGCTAGGCGCCACTGGAAGGCGCGTTCACATCAGATCACATGATGAGACTTTTGCTCCTCCTGCGAACCTGATCCACTGGCATGTCAAATATATCGAGCCTTGCAGGCTACGTGAACTCCAAGCCTCCATCCAGCCTCGATTTGGCCCGAACGAATGAAGCTTTTCGAGAGACCCAAAAGCAAGCACAGTGTAAACCCTCTAAAGAATCTCTCGTTATACAGTCGAAAACAAACAAGAATGGGCTTATTTACTAAAGGTTAGAAGCAGAACGAAAACAGAGCTACTGAGGCTCGGCGATCCTTCCAAACCAGCTTCTTCGCACGCACATTCGCCCACCTGTGACGACAGGGGTTACTCGCGCAACTTGACGGAGGAACGCCCTAACCTGAGATAATCTCCTCTCATCGCCGCACCAGAACAGGATCATCCCACACCCGCCGGTCGTTCCTCCACTCCGCGTCGCCTCACCGTCATTACCGCGCTCCACGCCCCCGCATCTACCCTTCCCCCCGATCTTTAGCTCCTCATCCGCTTCGCGCACAACTATGGCGTCCGGTTTCGGCATCCACGGCGGTCGCGGCCGGTGCTACCCGGTGTGGCTAGACTTTTCCGAGTGCATGTCGCAATGTCAGGACCCGCGCGAGTGCGTGCCGTTGCGAGAAGACTACTTCGAATGCTTACACCATCGCAAGGAGGTGAGTTCCTCTGAGTCGCTGGATCGCTTCCATAGGACTAATTTATCAGAGCTTCTGAAACCTGTGATGCAGAATACGGCTAGTTTCGATGGCGCACGATCGGCAAAGGCTCACTTTATGGCCCCTTTACAAATAGAAATGTCTTTACATTTTAGGGTTGCGCATTTCTTGAGCATGGCTGGGACCACTTGTTGAGAGTGCACACTTCCATTGTAGCTCCATCAAAATCAGTGCATGCGGCTTCGCGTTACCTTACGCACCAGTCTGCATGTTCCCTCTACCACCCCTCCCCAACCCCCTCACCCATTTCCTTTTTATCCCCACCCCACCTCCATCCCTGCGTTCCTGTGTGGGCCTTCCCTTGCCCAGTTCACGCGCATGAACGCCATTAGCAAGGAGAAGCAGAGGCAGTTGAAGGAGGGTGACCAACCGACCAGTGGAGGCAATCATGCAGCATCGGGTCATCATTGATCAAGCTCCTCATTATCTTTCTGGGGCTATGGTGCAGGTTACTTTGCTGTTGATTCTTGAAGAAATCTGGAGAAGCCACTAGGCTAGGATGTTTCTGTGTACGGTATTGGAGATGGCAGTAGACACTGAAAATTGTTGCAAATGCAACTTATTACTTACAGTCAGCAACACTACGGTATAAGAGGATACTACATTACTAACTGAAGCCTACACTGAAGCACAAATGTTCAGCAGCCAGCATTGGCAAGCAGCAGTTATCATAGACGTTAGTGCCAAGGTCCTACCATACCTGTAGTCAGTCTCCATCCCCACCTAAGCTGTGTTCGCAGCCCACCACCCACACCTTGCAGTGTGACCAGCACAAACCCATTCCTCTCTTCCAGGATCGCCCACCCACAATCACTAGTACTGCCAACTCGGCTTCCTACGTTCTGCCCGCATCACTCCGAGTCCGTGGGCATATCTGGGTGCCCAAGATTCGCCAGGCCCCTAGCTGCTGTTCGTGGAGTCAACACAGCCAGCGGCACTCCTGCAAGCCCTCCAGCACCTCTCACTGCTGCTGTTGATCCTCTGGAATCGCCTGTTCCACCAACAGCAGCAGCTGCAGCCCCAGGGTATGCCTGAACCAGCTGCTGCTCCACTGTTGCTGCCCGCTCACACAGTGAAAGTGTGGTGTTGATCCAAGAGCGTGTACACTTGATCTGCGATAAAACAAATGGGACGGGCAGATTTAAGTAAGTATGGCATCCTAGTGTCTCGCTCGAACAGAACTGCACCAGTCAAAACACAATGCCTAGATTCGTCCTCACCTTTTCTTCCACAACTGGGAGAATCTCCTCAATTGCTTCCGCAACCTGAGCATTTGAAGCTTCCTCCTCTCCTCCAAAACTTTCCTCCTCGTCTGCTCCCTCCTCGCTGCTCTGCTGCGTATCTTCCTCCTCAGCCTCCTCTAGCTTCTCCAGAGCCTCAATCTCCTGCAACTCCTTCAACAGCTCGTCCTTGATCTCTCTCAAACCCTGTAAGCGGAACCTCACAGTGGCTAATGACTCATTCCTCCCTCCCCCAGCCTCTTTCTCCCCAGCTGCTGGCTCAACCCGCTTGCCTGATGCCCCTCCATCGCTCTTCCCCGCATTCTCCTCCTCCTCATCCTCGCTCCCCTCATCCGCACTCGCTTCAAACGCCCTGATGTCGAGCATGGACGCGAGATAGCACCGCTTCAAGCATGCCTTGACCTGCCTGGCGATACGCACCGGCTTCTGGTCCGCGTTGCAGGTCTCTTGAGCGAAGATGACGTTCATACGCGACTCAAGATACTCCTTCGTCAGCTCCACAGGCCCCTCCACACCCATACCCAGGTCCGCTCCCTGCTTGCCTGCTTCTCCGCTGGTCTGAACTTGCTCAGCAGTTGCGCCTTCACGAATGACCTGCTCTACTGTGTCCTTCGCCATTACCTTCAGACCACCCTGTCCCGCTTCTTCTGCTTCTCCCGCCTGCTTCGCACTAGCTTCTCCCGCTTGCTTCGAACTCGCTTTTCCCACCTGGACTGCTTCCTCGAGTCCCGCTTGCTTTGAACGCGCTTCTCCCGCTTCCGACCCTGCTTGCCTCGACCCCTTTCCAGCCTGTCCCGCTTCCTGCATCAGTGCGCAGCGCTGCATGCTCCACCCTCCGCGACCAGCGTGTTTTGGCGTCACGCCAGGTCTGACAGCCGCGCCAAGAGAAGGACGCCGTACGGCTGGCGTCAGGGACATTCGTCTCTTTTGGAACCAGGCAGCGTCGTCTTCAAGGGGAGAAATTGCATCCACGCCCGAATTGTCCTCCAAAAAACGATTGATCTCTGCAATCCGTGAAACGCTGCCTGTCATGTTCTCCCAATAGCTGCGACCTGCGAGTTTCCGCCGCTTCGAGGTAGGTGTCAAATGCTCCACACCTGCAGGACTCTGGCTCATCCTCTTCTTGAATCGTCGACTGCTAGGAGTCACCAGTTCCGCTTGTCCAGCACCGCCACCCTGGTCCCCAGTCGCCGGAGCCTCTTGAGAGAAACTGGTGGCTGGCGCCGATGCCTCCAATGCAACGTTAACTGCGTCCACGTGGGAGGATGCAGGAGCGTCAAGAGCTTCAACGGCTGGAGTAGACGACGGAAGGATGGGAGCAGCAGGAGCAGCGATAGAGCTCGAAGGAACCGTACGATTTGCAGGGACTACGTTAGGCTTATCAGCTGGAGCCGGAGTCAGTCGAGACCTTTGATTCCTGTTGGAGCGAGGCAACTTGACTTTCTGATAACCAGCGTCCGGGTCAATATCTTCATCACCGTCTGTCTCTTTGGAACAGGACTTAGAGACCTTTGGAGCAGAAGCAGCCATAGAGACAAACTGTAGACTGTTATTCTCAGGAACCTCGTCAGGCAACGTCTCGCAAGAAGGTCGACTCACGTTCTTGCGAGGCAACTTGACCTTCTGATAAGAGTGGTCAAATCCTTCATCACCATCTGCATCAATCGGAAAGGTCTTAGAGGCTTTAGCTGTTAAAGTAGCCGATGCAGGAACTAAGGAATCCATAGGAATTTTAGGCTCAACAGAAACGACTTGGTATTCAGGAACTGCGTATGGATCGCTGGGAGGAACTAATATTATCCCAGACGGTGGATTGCTAATGCGAGGCAACTTAAGCTTCCAATGCGCCGAGTCTACTATATTCTGTCATGAGATAGATGCTGCATTCACTTTCTCGGACATGACTAGCGGATTTCTAGCGAAAATATTGAACACTCTAATGTCAAGGAGAAAGCAACCTAAAAGCTCTGAGAGGAAAGCTGCAACAAAAACTTGACGGCTCCCCACCGAGGCGACGAAGCAATCTTAGTAACTGCTAGTGGGAGCACTAAACTATCTGCAGCTTCAGGAACCGAGATGCAGTAAGAACACGGTGTTGGCAAGGATGTCAGTGTGGCTAACTCACTGAGACGGAATGGAGAGCTCAAGAAGCCAGGTCTGAACAATGGAAGCTATACTCCCAAATTATCAACTGAAGAAGCGACTATGCTGGGGCTGTGGAGGAATGAAATGGATCTGCGTGGTGTTCAGTGAGGCAAGACAGAGAGCAGCAGCAGCACGCTGAAGCTGGGGTCGAGAACTGGAGTTCACCGAGAGAAGTGGCTTTAGCGAGGGATACATGCGTTACAGTCCGTCTGACAGGTGACAGATTTTGTTCAGGCCGGATTCTTGGCACAAAGCTGGGGTCAGTCCGTCAGGTGTGGGTTACTCAGCGAGCTGACGAAAACGTCTTCGCGACGGCACAATAGCTCATCGTTTGTAAAACTTGAATTTCGCTCAAACTATTCAGCCCCTTTTCTTGCAGTCCCCCAAGCCCTCTCACGCTCCTGCCCCCAGTTCCCCACCCTCCCCTCTTCTCCCCTAACCAGCCCTCCTCTCTTCTATTCTTCCTCTACCCCTCTCCCCTTCCCCATAAGCCAGAAATCGTCTTGCTGACGATTTTCCAGGTCATCGCCATCCCCCTAGACATCAGCAATTTTTTTCTTGATCCCGATTATTCTAATCAGGGGAGCAGGATCCGCGTACTGGGCCTTGCATTACGCATTCTTGAGTAATGTGGCCATTTGAGCCATCACGAGGCTGGCGCGTTCGATGCTCTAGCAGTTGAATGTTCGAATCATTAGGATGGGTCAGTCAAAGAAGGGAGGATCTGCAGGCATATTACAGCAAAGAACGCTTCCATCGACTTGCGGGGTTGGAGCGCCGTCTAGCGTTCAAGGACGCAATAACATTCCGAATTCGAACCTTTGTGGAGATGAATTCCGTGTACTAAGGATTGCCAAGGATGGATCTCCCATCATAATTCCGCACTTGCGACGATCAACTCCAGATTGTAGAGCGAGGAGAAGGTCGAAAGGTGTCCCTCTGATTACAAATGGCCAAGCAAGCTACAGCAACGCTGATTGCCGTAACGGACAACGAGGCATAGCGCAATTGGTGTCAAGCGTCAACCATCACCCAGCAACGTCCACCCTTACATTCACCCCTCCTCCGCCTGTTCCTGAGCCCGTTAATTCGCGTAAAATGGCATCTGCAGCACCTCCTGAAGCTCCAGTGAGGGGTCCGAAGTGGTCTGGGGGAGTTCGAGGCAGTGCAAGTCGAGTGGAATTGCAATGGTGGGAGAATTTCATGGCAGGAGCGTCGGCATCGCTGATTTCGAAGACAATTCTGCAGCCGTTCGACACCACGCGCACCATCCTGCAAGTGAGTCAGGGAAGCAATGGGTTTTGGAATGTAGGGGTATGTATGAATGGGTGTAACCCAATATCATGATGCAGTATCCTTTCCTTGCTGCGTAATTCCACAGGCATTGTCTCTCTATAAAACTCACCACTAATCATGAACATGCCAAATTCGCATTCTGAACAGGCCTCCAAGAAGATTCGTGGAAACTACAACAATTTCTGGGCGTGTGCGACAGGAATCGTACGCACAAAGGGTTTTCCTGCCCTCTACACCGGATTTATGGTGTCAATTGCAGTTTCCGCCCCTTCCTCCGCCATCTTCCTCACAGCCTATGAGCAGGCCAAGCGGGCAGCTGAAGATACCATAAACGCTCTCACAGGTTTTTGTCCCTTGAATCCAAGAGAGGGAGGCAGCAGAAATAGAGTGCTCAGAGAATCACTGCCTGGGTTGAGTGTTGGTTCTGGAGAATGGCATGTTGATGGTTGGTGGAATGAGGAGCGACGAGCACGGGTGCGATCGGTGCTCCTGCCTGCAGCCCCAGCCCTAGCAGCAGTGGCCGGGAATGTGATGTCCAGCCTGGTGCGGGTGCCACCAGAGGTGGTGAAGCAGCGAGTGCAGGCAGGGCAGTTTGCCGGGCTGCTTGCTGCCGTGACCAGCATGTGGAGGGCGGAAGGTCTGCCTGGGTTCTACACTGGATACTCCACCATGGTAGGTGGGTGCGTCTTGAGTTCAATATGGTCTGGTTTTCTGAATGGGTTAGAGGGTGTCTTTTTAAGGAAGTGGAAACGTTCGCATGGGTAGGGCATGTGTGCAGGCTCCCCTATCTAGCACCTTCAAGTACTAAGATCCCTTGTGTTGTGTGCCACACATTTCCATGCTTGCAGGTGGCTCGGGACATTCCCTATGCAGCCATACAGTTCACGACCTTTGAGACGCTCAAGCGCAGGCGAGAGAGAATCCTTGCAGCACGGGCTCTGGCTTCCAGTGAGAGCAAAGGTGGCTCCACAGGTTTGCCAGGTTTATCCGGCTCAAAAGGACAAGGGAGAAAGTCTGTGGCAGCTCACCAGTTGTCGCAAGGCGAATTGCTTCTCAGCAACATGTGGATTGGAGCTGTAAGTGCAACATCGGAACCACGTTAGTTATTACAACATTCTATCTATCTTCTGCACACTCATGTTGTGGGAAAGAACAAATTTTGAATGCCTTTTCCGTGTGTTTCTTTACCCATCAGATGGCAGGGGCCATGGCCACAATATTCACTTCCCCCTTGGACGTTCTTAAGACACGGGTCATGACTCAGGAGGTTTTACCGGGGCAAGCATACCTAGGCACCAGACAAATGCTTGCAAAAGTATGGGCTGAAGAGGTAATTGTGTAAGAGTTTGTATAGGCAGGATTTGCCCTGCGGTTTTCCTTGTGTTGCCTTGCTCCTCTTTCCTGTAGCTCATGGTTCCGTTCACCGTGTTGTTGGCAGGGAATTGTGGCGTTTGGCAGAGGAATGACACCCAGGTTGCTCTACAAGGTAAGCATGTGCAAAAGGTACACAGTCACCTATTTTTCTGGCTTGCACTGGTACTCACACGCATCCCCTCCTGTGCAGGTTCCATCGTCCGCTGTTTTCCTGGTTAGCTATGAAGCAATGCGGCGGATTCTGGTTTCTTCACGACGACGCGACACACTACATTGCGTTAATAATTAGGTCGGGTACGACCTGGTAGGCATATTGGAGTCCTCAGTCGCAATATGTCTTTAGTGTGCTGGTTCATGGCTCTGTTCATGGCTTGAATAAATGCAAGCTCAACATGTGCTTTTTTTTCTGGATCGGTACTTACATGATCCGCATACATGTTAAACTAGTGGGAGCTGGTCCCGTGAAAATGGTGCAACTTCTGTAACTTCAATGTGCGATTAGCCTTTGATACTTCAGACCAGCTATATGCTCAATACTGCTATCGCCATAATCGTTCCACCTCCATATGGCAGTGGAGGGCCAGGAAACCATCCCCGTGCCTCTTGGCTCCAAACATTGAAATCATGAAGCTCAGTCACATCAAATGAACGAATGTTGTAACGGACTCCACCAACCGCGACCAGATTATCATCCAAAAACGCAAACCCTTTGGAGCGGAGGCCCGGATGATCCATAGTATTTTCGTCAATGCTCTCAAGTAGAGCACGCGAAACGGAGTCACTGTCGGATCCTGTCCATCCAACAACCTGAGCTGCAAAGCAGACTCCCATGGACTGTTGGTATATGTGCGCCTCAGTTCTGACCCACTTTCCCTTCTCTGGGTCGACTTCAAAAATGATTGATGGGGATGTAGAGTCGTTGTAGATTGCTACTTGCTGCTTGCCATTCATGGTGAAAGGAGTCAAATGAGCACTGCAAGAATGAGGAGAAGAGGAACAAAAGAAAGAGGTAAACACTGAGCAAACATATACTGCCATTTATCACGATACCAAGTCCAATCACATTACCTCGCAATATTGTACACTTGTTGACCTTCGCCATCACACACGTCAACTGGGCCTTGTGCAAATGTTCTCCAGTTTCCGAGCACAGCGCCCTTCTGGTTACATAGGCTCGTTTGATCTCTCAAGTTGGTTGTGCAGCTTGACTCTTTAGTAGAGGCCAATACTCCGCAGTTTGTGTCAACAGGCGCTTCAAGAAAGGCTGCTCCTTGCACATCTTCACCAGAAACCTCAGAAGACAGAACATGAAAACTGCCTCGAGTTAACGCCCCAATGAAAGCCCGGTTGCCATTACTCCAGGAGCACAGGCATGGGTAGGCCTGTGGTACCGGTGGTCCATCAAACCATGCCAGAGTTCTTGCATTGAAGAGCCTCACCTGATAACAGTGGCACACGTTACGAGGGATTTGAACGGGACTACAATCACCATAACAGAAGACTAAGAAACATGCAATGACTAGTAACCTTGCCTGTGATGTGAAGTCAGGGTGCTCAGGCTCTCCAGTGTTTGGGTTAATGCGATCAGATGCTCGCCCACCAACAACTACCAGATGCTCACCCACTCCTACCATACTGCCTGGTGCAAGGTTAGCTTTCCAGGGGAACTTGAACCACCGATCAAGCACTGCATCAGAGAATGCAATTTAAATCAGCGTCAGACGACGTAGGTCTTGAAAGAGGGATTGGAAATTAATTATCACCTGGGGAGTAGGCTTGAAGAGTGGGACCCGCACCATGCGCTAGCACATATAGCCAACTTTCTGTTCTTTTCATTAGTCTTCTGAGACTGCATGCACATTCAGACTTAAGATTAGGCATTGAATGAAAGACACATTCAGACTTAAGATTAGGCACGGGACCAAGGCGTGTACACTCAGTGTGCTACACCCACTAAGACAGCCACCAACAGGAATCGTCAAGGAAAATGCAACAAGTCACAATGCAAGTTCGCTTACGTGCATATATCTTCTGAGCTGAGTGTGCCTCTCCAGGATTTGGACACACATTTCAGGACACCCCAGTAGCCCCTGGGAACCATTGCGAGACACAACATGGCGATGTCATCAGGCAATCCCGGAAGAAGTCGACCTTCAGTATCTGCCACAAATGACGCGAGACATGCGGATGGAAGCATCTGCAAGATATAAGACGCATTAACCCTACCGAACCGCTCCAGCATAACGATGGAACTTGTACACATCATTGTATTTTTATTATTATATTCTCCGGATAATGACACGAGAGGGTGATCAATTGACAATAAAAAAAGAGTTCAAGTGTCGACTCAATTTTGGAGCTACGCGTTTCTAAGTTACTCCTCGACTTGTCTTGGATCAGAAAGATGGCTGTTATTACTAAGAACTGCAAACCCAGGAGTAGCGTCTTGATTGTGCACCTGTGAGGGCGAGTCGCCGTGAGAAATGAGAAAGTATGAACTGACTGGAAAAGCTTAATAACATACGATGGTTCGTGCTGGACGCGCAATGAAGTCTTGCCAATGAGCAGGCAGCGAAAGCGGTGACGCGGATGCTTCTTCGAACAAGGCCCGTACACGGTCTACACTTGCTCGTGATGGGGCAGAAACAGCAGCACCTGACAAGTTTCACAATTATCCACACAAAGATTTCGCACTAGAATCAGGTGAACAACTCACCTGAAGCAGATCTGAAAGAGATGCTAAGCGAAATGTCTGGACTAGCCTCCATTGTTGCCGCCATGCTCGAAAGAATGAAGCGGAATCTAGGAAATGCGATAGTGTTGCTCTGAATGCAAAGCAGACCAGCAGGGGGGCAAAGAATATTTGTTTCGTTGAGTGATCGGTACCAGTAAAACTACAAAACATACCGTTATTCACATGGTGAAGTTCAGAATAGCTAGCTGGTGAAGTTTGACTTGTACCTAGACTTCGAAATTTCTCCATTGCTATTATGCAAGTGAAGCGTACACGTTTTTCTAACACACGTTTTTCTCACTTGGACCAAGTCCAAGTCGTCACTTGGACCAAGACCTCACTTCCCGCCTGCCGCGCCCTCGCCGTCGCCACGTCCAACAAACGGGCAGCTGGGGTTGGGTGAGGCCGATGAGGAGTTTTTTTGTAAGAAGCGGATATGCTCCACCTCGAGGCGGCGCGGCAGTACAACGGTGAATGGAAAGAACGGTTTTCATGGCTCATGCCGTGTCGTACTAAAATGCAGTGTTTGTACAGAGGTCGACGTGCCCCACGCACACGGTCGCATTCATTTGCGTGCTGGCTCTGGCGATGGTACACATGCCGCTGCTCGTGGCTCTCATGTCACACATCCGCCCTCTCGCCTCTCCAATCACGCGATTGCACCCTTGCACTATCACCCACTGCCACACCTGCTACAGCTGCACGCTCCGTAGGTGCTGCGGCTGGCGCTGCTGCTGGCCCTGCTGCTGGCGCTGCTGCTGCGGCAGGCTGCATTGCTCCTCCCACGCATCCCCCCACGGCCCTCCCATGCACGCGGAGCGACGGCAGGCCGGCAGGTGCAGCACCCGCCATGCTCCGCCTCTCCTCCTCCTTCAGTCCAAACCATGCAGGTGCATTCTGGGCATCACCTGCATGTGCATGCGAAGCTACACCTGCTGCTTCTGCAGCTCCTGTCACAGCTGCAGCACCTGTGGCACTGTTCCCCTGCGCGCTGCTCTCCCTGCCTGAAGAAACACCTGCTTCTCTGTTGGTAGTTGACAGCGCCTCTGCGTCTGGCGGCTCTGAATCGAACGACTCGGTGGCAGTTGCTTGAGTAAACTGCTTCTGCTGTTGCTGCTGTTGATGCTTCTGCTGCAGCTGCTGCTTCTGCTCGGACTTGATGAGAGGCGCAGTGGTGAAACCACAAGGGCCTTCCAGTGCTGCTCCTGCCATCCCTTCTCCTCCTTCTGTGCCTAAGTCAACATAGTCCAGACTCAACAATGGTCCACTCATGTTGCCAGCACCGGCATCAGCAGCTACAGCAGCGGCAGCAGCGGCAGCAGAAACAGCAGCAGGGGTGGTGGAGGGAAGGGTTATGTATGCTGCATGTGTCAATTCAGCCAGAGAAGGGGCGAGAGATGACGGCTGAGCACAAGGGTTGGATGCGTCCCTCAGACCCACCCGCCGACACACCTGGGGAGACGGGTACGCGCAGCGAGAGGAAACAGGGAGAGGAGGGGGGCAAGGGGGACATGAGGGGAACGCTGAGCGTCCCTGCCATCCACGAGGTCTGGCGAGGTGAAGAGCGATACGTCCCTCAGACCCACCCGCCGACACACCTGGGGAGACGGGGTGGTGTGGGAGAGAGGAGAGGGGAAAGGGAGGGACATGGAGGAAAGGAGTCGCCTGGATATGATTTGGCTTTGGCATCTCACCTCACGCATGAGTGGGGTACGCGACCTTACTGTGAGCGCGCCTCATAACTCTACCCAGCCCAGCCACACCAGGAGTGACGGTTACGCCCTGGCATCTTCTGAACGCCCTGGCATCTTCTGAACGCCCTGGCATCTTCTGAACGCCCTGGCATCTTCTGAACGCCCTGGCATGTTCTGTACGCCCTGGCATCTTCTGAACGCCCTGGCATCTTCTGTACGCCCTGGCATCTTCTGTACGCCCTGGCATCTTCTGTACGCCCACACCAGCGGCTCTCTCACCTTGAAAAAGCGTTCCACGTTGGTGCATGCATGGCAGTACGTGCGCTTAAAGCCCGACCCGCCCGCTGCTGTCATCGCTGGAACAGCTGCCGTTTGCACTGCTGCTGCTGACGTCACCACCAGCCGCTGCACCACCAGCACTAACCCCAGCACTACCATCAATTACACCGTTAGCAGTAGCACTAATCCCAGCACCATCAGCAGCAGCAGCGGCAGCGGAACCACCACCGCTATCAGCAGTGGCAGCGGCGGGACCAGGCGCGGGGGGGGGGGGTTGCAGGCGGGGAGGATTCAAAGTCCGCCGTCAGGGGGACGCTGGCGGAGGGGGGCACGTCGTGCGCAAGCAGCTGCTGCACCAAACAGGCGAGCTCGAGGCTGTATAAGGGAGCGGAGAGGAAAGGGGGAAAGAGGGGAGACGAGACGGGGAGAAGGGAATGGGATGTCTCAGAATTCGAAGGGGGGCACGTCAGGCGCAAGCAGCTGCTGCACCAAACACGCGAGCTCGAGGCTGTATGGGGGGGAGGGAGCGGAAAGTTATGAGACGTTTCAAACTCGGAGGGAGGAGCGTTTGGCGCGATCAGTAGGCGGGAGCGAAACGGTGGGAGAGGAGTGGGGGGAGAGAGGGGGAGAAGGGAGAGGGGAAAGGCGGAATGAGTACGGAAGAGAGGAGACGGAATGAAGACGGAACGAGTAAGGGGAGAGAGGAGACGGAACGTCGACGGAATGAGTAAAGGGAGAAGAGACGGAATGAAGACGGAATCGACGATAAGAGGTATCAAGGAGCAGAGGCATCGGGAGCCAGAGGCATCAATAACTAGAGCATCGAGAACACACAGTATTTCGCCGATCGCTCAACGGCTTATCGGCGGGAAGAGTTCGCGATAAAGTCTGCGACAGCCAGCGGCGAGCTTGCGACTGAATGGAGCGACAGCGGGCATGTGAGTGAAGAGACGAAAAAGAGAAAAATATAACGATAAAATGATGTGGAGTGGGGGAGCGATCGAACGACTACGACAATCATAAGGTAACTCTAGGGTTCATGAGATGCGGGAGCGAGCTTCTACGCGAAATACACGATATAATACACCACGGAGATCTTGACTTCAAATGAAGCTTTGAGGAACATCGATCTCCTGCGGATGAACCCACACCGCATGCACCTGCACTGGCGCGCTACCTCTAGGTATTGTACGTCGATGGACGCAGCACCGCTTGTTGCACTGACGACTGTCGCAAACGATGTCGCGTGCGGAATGTGCGACTGCGCTGGCTTCGCCGGCGACGCGGAGAGGTCAGATGCTACCATTGCGAAGGCAAACGACAGAATCGTTCAGCTGACGAAATCGCAGGCACCCCTGCGACGATAGCTAATAACTTTGCCGGCCAGATTTGCGATAACGAGACTATGATGTCCCTTCCACAGAGACGGCGGATCGGCAACACCCTTCGCATCGACGCGCTACGACGTGCACCTGCACGTGATCGCCACTATACGACCCCACCAGCTAAGTTAGCTGCTCGCGAGTGACTCTACTGGTTGGTCGATCATGTGCTGTGCTCTACATAACTTACTCGACGTGCGGGAATGTCGGGGTGGAAGCAAGCGGAAGTGATGTGCGCGGGGAAGCGGGAAACTATAGCCAGGCTCTGTCCAAGCGTAAGCACTTCGCGAAACAAGATTGCCGCAAATGATATGTAACCCAACGTGATCCGCGTGATTGGCCCTGGAATTCTGTAGGTTGAGGAAGTACATTGTCCCTCCTTAGGGCCCCGCTGTGGGGTCCAAGATTGCTCCAAATGATGGTAACCCAACTTGTTCTGAGTGATAGGCCCTGGAATAGGGTAGGATATTGTAAGGAATTTTCTCGGCATTCCTTACGGAGCCCGACTACATCGCGTACAGCAACAGCCGTTGTTCGCCCGTTACTGCTAACGGGGCTTCGCCGACTTCGCGCGCGCTATTTCACCAAACCTCGCACTGCTGGCCTGGCCGTGTCGGCCTACGCTTCGGGACTAGCCCGAGCCTCGCTCCAGCGTAGCACTAGCTAGCTCGCACGCACCGCGTTACCGTTTGCATGTTTCGCGTATAAATGTTCGCTCATGCCTTCGCTCACATTTTGTACTCGTTTGACACCTTAGTGCAATTCTCGCTACTTCGATTCATTGCACCCGTAACACTTGGTATTCAGAGCCTCTTTCCTTTTTCGGACCGCGCATCTCCGCACTCCAGGAAATCAACTTTTGATTCTTCACTCGAAGGGACTCACGTACCTTAGCACCTAGGAGCCGCTGTCCTCGCGTTCTCTCGTAAACGCGTGCAACCACGACTGCGCCTAGACTAAGACGAGCCGACGCCCTTCGAAATGGCCGAACATATCAACGTCACGACCCTTACGCAGGAGCATTTGAACGATCTGCTGCGACAAATCCGCGAGAGCGCCGAGGAAATCGCGACGCTGACGGCAGAACGCTCGTCCCTGCAAAACGACCTCACAAGGGCACAATCCCAAGCACCTGGCACTCCGATTCAGCCCGCACCATAGACATCACAGCACGGAAGTGTGGGGCAACCAGCGAGCGCCGCAAGTGATGGCGTCGTCCGCCATGACGGAGACGACGACCACGGCACGACACACCCCGACGCGACGAATGCGGCCAGGACTCAGCCTCGAGTCACGATTTCGATGCCGGCCGGCGAATCAACTCTTCCGTCGCCGATGCCGCTAAAGCCGCAGCGTCCGCCATGCTTTGACCCAAGTCAGCGGGGTGGTCCTACCGTTCAGGCGTGGCTCTTCACGTTGAATGTCTTCTTCGACGCGAACTACGTCTCGGAGGATACGGCGAAGATTCGCTACGCCGTGTCGTTGCTGCGAGGACCCGCCATGGACTGGTGGCGCGTCATCGTCACGAAGCCGGTGGACTACGCGACTCTACCGACACGGGAAGGACAAACCGGACCCTGGGCGCCGTCGTATTTCGTGGAGGTGCCCCAGTATCGCACGTGGGACGCGTGGTGCGCAGGTCTGCGCGCTCGTTTCGAGCCAATCGCGGCTTCGATCGCGGCGCGACAGAAGCTCCGCACTTGGCGCCAACTCGGTTCCGTCCAAGATTATACGAGCGGATTTCTGGCGCTATGCGAGCAGGTGGGATATATGCACGAGAGCGAGCGCATCGACCGCTACATCGGCGGCCTGAAGCAGGACATCGCTCAGGAAATCCAGCTTCGCGGCGTCACCGACTTTCAAGAAATTCTCGCTATGGCGGAGAAACTTGATTTCTTCCGCCGACCGAGACCGGGGTCCTACGGAAGCAGCCATTGGGGACATCGGCCTCGTGGGACGAACGAGGGCGCCACGATACGTGCCGTCGCCGCAAACGCCGCTGCCGCACCGTTCAAAGGGCGCTGCTTTGCGTGCAATCGGCCGGGACATCGCAAGAGCGAATGCCCGGAAAACGCTAAGGGAAAGGGGGAAGCTGAGCAGCAGAAACAGACCAAGCAGCAGGGAAACGCTGGGAGTCAGTAGCAGACGGGCCCTCTACTGACAGGTCACGCCGCTCGCCCGACCCAACCGACCCTCACCGAATGATTGTGCCGGTTCACGCAATCGACCACACCCGGCCGAATAAGGAGGGTACTACGGTAGACAGCCCTATACTGCTTAGTGGGAAAATTGGGACGGACTTAGTTAAAATCTTCGTAGACGGGGGAGCCAGCCACAGCCTCATCAACACTGCTACAGAACGAAAACTGCGACTGCCACTGGACAGATGTTTACCTGAGATCGACGCACGACTGGTAGACGGCACGCCGCTGGCAATACGGGAACGCGTAGACCGGGTTCGGATTCGATGTGGGGGTAACTTCACGTTTAGCCAAGAAATGCTCGCAACGACCCTCGACAAAACCGACATTTTACTCGGACGTGATTGGCTGCGACGACACAATCCGCGAATCGACTGGACGACGGGTGACTGCACCGTGCGAGTGAACGGTAACAACATCGCCCTACCTCGCTGGGGCTCGCCTGAGTCTTCGTCGGTGCGTGTCAACGCGATCACGATGAAACGCGCCGTAGCGGCAGGAGCTGACGTGTACGCGGTCGACATTCGGGAAGCCGAGGCAGCAGACAAGGGAGGGGATTTGCAGAAACTGCTGGCCAACGTACCGAGTGACCTGGCAGCACTGTTGAAGCAGTACAGCGACATTTTCCCGGACGACTTACTGACGGGACTGCCACCTCAGCGACCGCACGACCACAGGATAGAGTTAGAACCGGGGGCACAGCCAACAGTACAGCGACAGTTCCGACTGACCCAGCCCGAACTGGACGAACTGAGGAAGCAGCTCGATTACCTGCTCGAGAAGGAATTCATTCGCCCTAGTTCGTCGCCGTTCGCAGCACCGATACTGTTCACACCGAAAAAAGACGGGGGATTTCGCATGTGCATAGACTACCGAGCACTGAACAGGGTTACCATCAAATCCCGTTACCCCATCCCGCGAGCCGACGAACTGATCGACCAACTGCGCACAGCCCGGATTTTCTCGAAAATCGACCTCCGAGGGGGCTACCACCAGATTCGCGTCAATCCGCCCGACTGCCCTAAGACCGCATTTCGCACCCGCTACGGATCCTTCGAATACACCGTCATGCCTTTCGGACTGACCAACGCCCCCGCCACTTTTCAAATGACCATGAACGAAGCTTTCCGCCCGCTCTTAGATAAGTGTGTCATAGTATACCTGGACGACATACTGATTTACAGCCCTGACAGAGCACAGCACTTACAGGACATCGAAGCAGTTTTTAAAATACTGAGTGACAACCGCCTACTGACAAAAGCGTCTAAGTGTGAATTTTTACAGGACCGCCTGTAATTTTTGGGACACGTTATTTGAGCCGCAGGAGTGGAAATAGACCCGAAGAAAATTGCGACGATTCAAGCGTGGCACGCGCCGACCAACTTGACCGAGTTGCAGAGTTTTCTGGGTTTCGTCAACTACGTGCGCCGGTTCGTCCTCGACATGGCGAAGCTGACTGCCCCGTTGACTGACCTGCTGAGGAAGGGGGTTGAGTACACGTGGGGGAAGAAAGAGCAAGCTGCCTTCTCGGCCCTCAAAAACATTTTGTGCTCACCACCCGTGCTTCACATCGCAGATCCACACCGTCCGTTCGAGCTCGTCACTGACGCAAGTGACATCGCTGTGGGAGCAGTACTGTTGCAGGATTTCGGGAACGGCCTCCAGCCAATCGCGTACGAGTCCCGCAAACTGCACCCGCCCGAACGCAACTACCCGATACACGACCGCGAAATGTTGGCGATCGTGCACGCGTTCAAAGTTTGGCGGTGTTACCTGACTGGCGCCGACGTGACAGTACGGACAGACCACCGATCACTACAATACTTACGCGCCCAACCAAATCTCAATCCGCGACAGATTCGCTGGTTGGACTACCTCGAGTCCAACTTCCACTACACGGTTACGTACAAGAAAGGCGCATCCAACATCGCCGACGCACTCACCCGCCCTACCGCCCAACTCTACGCCATTCTACTCGCCCAGACCAACCCGCTTTTAACAGGCCTATTCACCCACGGATACCGCACCGACCCATTTTTCACGACTGGAAACTTACAGCAGCTGGCAGAAGCTAAAGGAGTTTATTACGTAAAAACAGGCACCAACCGCATCTGGGTACCCGCGTACTCACTACTGAGGGAGCTGCTACTGCAGGAGGCACACGACGGGATTACCTCGGGACATTTTGGGGTAGAAAAAACGCGACAGCAACTGCAGCGGTATTATTACTGGCTGGAGCTGTTGACCGACGTACAACAACACGTGGGTTCGTGCCCCACGTGTCAGGTGATGAAGAGCTCGAGGAAGCGGAAGGCGGGTCAATTGCAGCCGATACCACCGCCCGAGCGCGCCTGGCAGCAGGTTACCATGGACTTCGTCACATGGTTACCCTCGAACCCTGGGGGTAACGACGCGGTGATGGTCGTCGTTGACAGGCTGACGAAGATGGCACACTTCGCTGCGTGCAAAAAGTCGATCTCAGCCGAGGAGACCGCTCGTCTGTTCATCGCAGCCGTTGTTCGCCTGCACGGGATACCAGCAGCAATTATCAGCGACAGGGACACGAAGTTCACCAGCAACTTCTGGAAGAACCTCTGGGAGCAGTTCGGGACCAGGCTACAGTTCAGTTCGTCGTACCACCCCGAGACCGACGGCCAAACGGAGTGGACGAATCAGACGATGGAGCAGTTGATTCGTGCCACGTGCGACGACCCCACGACTTGGGAGCAGCAGCTGCCGCTGATCGAGTTCGCGTACAACAACGCCACGTCAGCAACGACGCAGCAGTCCCCCTTTTACCTGAACTACGGGCAAAACCCTACAGTGCCCATGACGCCGAGTCCGGATAACCCAACGCCACGTGCACAGCAATTCGCCGAAATTCTGCAAGCTGCCCGCACCAGAGCCGCAGAAGCAATTAAAAAAGCAAATGTCATCGCTAAGCGCAACGCTTACCGCCACCGCCGCCCAGTCACATACCAGTCAGGGGATTACGTACTGCTCGACACGCAAAATCTGCGACTGCCCGACGTACCAAAACTTCGACCGCGCTACTGTGGCCCATTCCAAATCAGCCACATGATTACACCAGTAACCGCTCACCTACTGTTACCGACCGACTGGTACATCAGCCCTTCGTTCCACGTCAGCTTGCTTCACCCATACATCCCAACCACAAGCCAATTGCCTCGCCACCACCCGCCATCCATGACTCGCCCTGCATCGGAGCCGATCATCGCGCTCGAAAAATCCTGAGCCATCGGATTCGACACCCCACGGGAATCAAGAGGATTGAATTCCTCGTTCGCTGGAAGGATCGCACGCCAACTGAGGATAGCTGGGTGCCCCTGGCCAACATCGAAAACCACCCTACCCTGCAAGTGTACCTGAGGAGCCGGGGATTCCGCGATATACACGCACTCGCGTAGCGGAGGGGGCTTCTTGAGGGGGGGGGGTGTAGTGTAAGGAATTTTCTCGGCATTCCTTACGGAGCCCGACTACATCGCGTACAGCAACAGCCATTGTTCGCCCGTTACTGCTAACGGGGCTTCGCCGACTTCGCGCGCGCTGTTTCACCAAACCTCGCACTGCTGGCCTGGCCGTGTCGGCCTACGCTTCGGGACTAGCCCGAGCCTCGCTCCAGCGTAGCACTAGCTAGCTCGCACGCACCGCGTTACCGTTTGCATGTTTCGCGTATAAATGTTCGCTCATGCCTTCGCTCACATTTTGTACTCGTTTGACACCTTAGTGCAATTCTCGCTACTTCGATTCATTGCACCCGTAACAGATATCCAAAATTGGGATATCCACTACATGTATCCAAATTTTGGATATCCACACAAGAAAATGGATATCCTCTCGCGGATATCCTCGCGGGGATATCCTCGAGTGGATATCCTCGCAACGGATATCCTCGAGCGGATATCCTCGGGCGGATATCCTCGGGAGGATATCCTTGGGCGGATATCCTCGGGAGGATATCCTCGGGAGGATATCCTCGGGCGGATATCCTCATGAGGATATCCTCGGGCGGATATCCTCGGGAGGATATCCTCGGGCGGATATCATCGGGAGGATACCATCGGGAGGATATCCTCGGGCGGATATCCTCGGATATCCTCGGGCGGATATCCTCGGGAGGATATCCTCGGGCGGATATCCTCGGGCGGATATCCTCGGAGGATATCCTCGGGCGGATATCCTCGGGAAGATATCCCCGGGCGGATATCCTCGGGCGGATATCCTCGGGAGGATATCCTCGGGCGGATATCCTCGGGAGGATATCATCGGGCGGATATCCTCGGAGGATATCCTCGGGAGGATATCCTCGTGCGGATATCCTCGGAGGATATCCTCGGGCGGATATCCTCGGGAGGATATCCTCGAGCGGATATCCTCCCGAGGATATCCTCCCGAGGATATCCGCTCGAGGATATCCGCTCGAGGATATCCGCTCGAGGATATCCGCTCGAGGATATCCGCTCGAGGTTATCCTTCGGGAGAATATCCTCGGGAGGATATCCTCGGGAGGATATCCTTGGGCGGATATCTTCGGGAGGATATCATCGGGCGGATATCTTCGGGCGGATATCCTCGGGAGGATATCCTCGGGAGGGAGGATATCCTCGGGGAATATCCTCGGGAGGATATCATCGGGCGGATATCCTCGGGAGGATATCCTCGGGCGGATATCCTCGGGAGGATATCCTCGGGAGGATATCCTCGGGCGGATATCCTCGGGAGGATATCCTCGGGAGGATATCCTCGGGAGGATATCCTCGGGCGGATATCCTCGGGAGGATATCCTCGGGAGGATATCCTCGGGCGGATATCCTCGGGAGGATATCCTCGGGCGGATATCCTCGAGAGGATATCCTCGGGAGGGAGGATATCCTCGGGGAATATCCTCGGGAGGATATCCTCGGGCGGATATCCTCGGGAGGATATCCTCGGGCGGATATCCTCGGGAGGATATCCTCGGGCGGATATCCTCGGGAGGATATCCTCGGGCGGATATCCTCGGGAGGATATCCTCGGGAGGATATCCTCGGGAGGATATCCTCGGGCGGATATCCTCGGGAGGATATCCTCGGGCGGATATCCTCGGGAGGATATCCTCGGGCGGATATCCTCGGGAGGATATCCTCGGGAGGATATCCTCGGGAGGATATCCTCGGGAGGATATCCTCGGGCGGATATCCTCGGGAGGATATCCTCGGGAGGATATCCTCGGGCGGATATCCTCGGGAGGATATCCTCGGGAGGGAGGATATCCTCGGGGAATATCCTCGGGAGGATATCCTCGGGCGGATATCCTCGGGAGGATATCCTCGGGCGGATATCCTCGGGAGGATATCCTCGGGAGGATATCCTCGGGCGGATATCCTCGGGAGGATATCCTCGGGAGGATATCCTCGGGAGGATATCCTCGGGCGGATATCCTCGGGAGGATATCCTCGGGAGGATATCCTCGGGCGGATATCCTCGGGAGGATATCCTCGGGCGGATATCCTCGGGAGGATATCCTCGGGAGGGAGGATATCCTCGGGGAATATCCTCGGGAGGATATCCTCGGGCGGATATCCTCGGGAGGATATCCTCGGGCGGATATCCTCGGGAGGATATCCTCGGGAGGATATCCTCGGGCGGATATCCTCGGGAGGATATCCTCGGGAGGATATCCTCGGGAGGATATCCTCGGGCGGATATCCTCGGGAGGATATCCTCGGGAGGATATCCTCGGGCGGATATCCTCGGGAGGATATCCTCGGGCGGATATCCTCGAGAGGATATCCTCGGGAGGGAGGATATCCTCGGGAAGATATCCCCGGGCGGATATCCTCGGGCGGATATCCTCGGGAGGATATCCTCGGGCGGATATCCTCGGGAGGATATCATCGGGCGGATATCCTCGGAGGATATCCTCGGGAGGATATCCTCGTGCGGATATCCTCGGAGGATATCCTCGGGCGGATATCCTCGGGAGGATATCCTCGAGCGGATATCCTCCCGAGGATATCCTCCCGAGGATATCCGCTCGAGGATATCCTCTCGAGGATATCCGCTCGAGGATATCCGCTCGAGGTTATCCTTCGGGAGAATATCCTCGGGAGGATATCCTTGGGAGGATATCCTTGGGCGGATATCTTCGGGAGGATATCATCGGGCGGATATCTTCGGGCGGATATCCTCGGGAGGATATCCTCCGGAGGGAGGATATCCTCGGGGAATATCCTCGGGAGGATATCCTCGGGCGGATATCCTCGGGAGGATATCATCGGGAGGATATCCTCGAGAGGATATCCTCAGGAGGATATCCTCGGGCGGATATCCTCGGGAGGATATCCTCGGGAGGATATCCTCGGGAGGATATCCTCGGGAGGATATCCTCGAGCGGATATCCTCGGGAGGATATCCTCGGGAGGATATCCTGGGGAGGATATCCTCGGGCGGATATCCTCGGGAGGATATCCTCGGGAGGATATCCTCGGGCGGATATCCTCGGGAGGATATCCTTGGGAGGATATCCTCGGGAGGATATCCTCGGGCGGATATCCTCGGGCGGATATCCTCGGGCGGATATCCTCGGGAGGATATCCTCGGGCGGATATCTTCGGGAGGATATCCTCGGGCGGATATCCTCGGGTGGATATCCTCGGGCGGATATCCTCGGGAGGATATCCTCGGGCGGATATCCTCGGGAGGATATCATCGGGCGGATATCCTCGGGCGGATATCCTCGGGCGGATATCCTCGGGAGGATATCCTCGGGAGGGAGGATATCCTCGGGGAATATCCTCGGGAGGATATCCTCGGGCGGATATCCTCGGGAGGATATCATCGGGAGGATATCCTCGAGAGGATATCCTCGGGAGGATATCCTCGGGCGGATATCCTCGGGAGGATATCCTCGGGCGGATATCCTCGGGAGGATATCCTCGGGAGGATATCCTCGAGCGGATATCCTCGGGAGGATATCCTCGAGCGGATATCCTCGGGAGGATATCCTCGGGCGGATATCCTCGGGAGGATATCCTCGGGCGGATATCCTCGGGAGGATATCCTTGGGAGGATATCCTTGGGCGGATATCCTCGGGAGGATATCCTCGGGCGGATATCCTCAGGAGGATATCCTCGGGAGGGAGGATATCCTCGGGAGGGACGATATCCTCGGGGAATATCCTCGGGAGGATATCCTCGGGCGGATATCATCGGGAGGATATCCTCGAAAGGATATCCTCGGGAGGATATCCTCGGGAGGATATCCTCGGGAGGATATCCTCGAGCGGATATCCTCGGAGGATATCCTCGGGAGGATATCCTCGAGCGGATATCCTCGAGCGGATATCCTCGGGCGGATATCCTCGGGCGGATATCCTCGGGAGGATATCCTCGGGAGAATATCCTCGGGCGGATATCCTCCGGAGGATATCCTCGGGAGGATATCCTCGGGAGGATATCCTCGGGAGGATATCCTCGAGCGGATATCCTCGGAGGATATCCTCGGGAGGATATCCTCGGGCGGATATGCTCGGGAGGATATCCTCGGGAGGATATCCTCGGGCGGATATCCTCGAGCGGATATCCTCGAAGGATATCCTCGGGAGGATATCCTCGAGCGGATATCCTCGAGCGGATATCCTCGGGCGGATATCCTCGGGAGGATATCATCGGGAGGATATCCTCGGGCGGATATCCTCGGGAGGATATCCTCGGGAGGATATCCTCGAGCGGATATCCTCGGGCGGATATCCTCGGGCGGATATCCTCGGGAGGATATCCTCGGGCGGATATCCTCGGGAGGATATCCTGGGGAGGATATCCTCGGGAGGATATCCTCGGGCGGATATCCTCGGGCGGATATCCTCGGGCGGATATCCTCGGGAGGATATCCTCGAGAGGATATCCTCGGGAGGATATCCTCAAGCGGATATCATCGGGAGGATATCCTCGGGCGGATATCCTCGGGAGGATATCCTCGGGAGGATATCCTCGTAGGATATCCTTGGGAGGATATCCTTGGGAGGATATCCTCGGGCGGATATCCTCGGGAGGATATCCTCGGGAGGGAGGATATCCTCGGGGAATATCCTCGGGAGGATATCCTCGGGCGGATATCCTCGGGAGGATATCATCGGGAGGATATCCTCGGGCGGATATCCTCGGGAGGATATCCTCGGGAGGATATCCTCGGGAGGATATCTTTGGGAGGATATCCTCGGGAGGATATCCTCGAGCGGATATCCTCGGGAGGATATCCTCGGGCGGATATCCTCGGGAGGATATCCTCGGGCGGATATCCTCGGGCGGATATCATCGGGAGGATATCCTCGGGCGGATATCCTCGGGAGGATATCCTCGGGCGGATATCCTCAAGCGGATATCATCGGGAGGATATCCTCGGGCGGATATCCTCGGGAGGATATCCTCGGGAGGATATCCTCGTAGGATATCCTTGGGAGGATATCCTTGGGAGGATATCCTCGGGCGGATATCCTCGGGAGGATATCCTCGGGAGGGAGGATATCCTCGGGGAATATCCTCGGGAGGATATCCTCGGGCGGATATCCTCGGGAGGATATCCTCGGGCGGATATCCTCGGGAGGATATCCTCGGGCGGATATCCTCGGGAGGATATCCTCGGGAGGATATCCTCGGGCGGATATCCTCGGGAGGATATCCTCGGGAGGATATCCTCGGGAGGATATCCTCGGGCGGATATCCTCGAGAGGATATCCTCGGAAGGGAGGATATCCTCGGGGAATATCCTCGAGAGGATATCCTCGGGAGGATATCCTCGGGAGGATATTCTCGGGAGGATATCCTCGGGAGGATATCCTCGGGAGGGAGGATATCCTCGGGGAATATCCTCGGGAGGATATCCTCGGGCGGATATCCTCGGGAGGATATCATCGGGAGGATATCCTCGAGAGGATATCCTCGGGAGGATATCCTCGGGCGGATATCCTCGGGAGGATATCATCGGGAGGATATCCTCGAGAGGATATCCTCGGGTGGATATCCTGGGGAGGATATCCTCGGGAGGATATCCTCGAGCGGATATCCTCGGGCGGATATCCTCGGGCGGATATCCTCGGGAGGATATCCTCGGGCGGATATCCTCGGGAGGATATCCTCGGGAGGATATCCTCGGGCGGATATCCTCGGGAGGATATCCTCGGGAGGATATCCTCGGGAGGATATCCTCGGGCGGATATCCTCGGGCGGATATCCTCGGGAGGATATCCTCGGGAGGATATCCTCGGGAGGATATCCTCGGGAGGATATCCTCGAGCGGATATCCTCGGAGGATATCCTCGGGAGGATATCCTCGGGCGGATATCCTCGGGCGGATATCCTCGGGAGGATATCCTCGGGCGGATATCCTCGGGCGGATATCCTCGGGAGGATATCCTCAGGCGGATATCCTCGGGAGGATATCCTCGGGCGGATATCCTCGGGAGGATATCCTGGGGAGGATATCCTCGGGAGGATATCCTCGGGCGGATATCCTCGGGCGGATATCCTCGGGCGGATATCCTCGGGAGGATATCCTCGAGAGGATATCCTCGGGAGGATATCCTCAAGCGGATATCATCGGGAGGATATCCTCGGGCGGATATCCTCGGGAGGATATCCTCGGGAGGATATCCTCGTAGGATATCCTTGGGAGGATATCCTTGGGAGGATATCCTCGGGCGGATATCCTCGGGAGGATATCCTCGGGAGGGAGGATATCCTCGGGGAATATCCTCGGGAGGATATCCTCGGGCGGATATCCTCGGGAGGATATCATCGGGAGGATATCCTCGAGAGGATATCCTCGGGAGGATATCCTCAAGCGGATATCATCGGGAGGATATCCTCGGGCGGATATCCTCGGGAGGATATCCTCGGGAGGATATCTTTGGGAGGATATCCTCAGGAGGATATCCTCGAGCGGATATCCTCGGGAGGATATCCTCGGGCGGATATCCTCGGGAGGATATCCTCGGGCGGATATCCTCGGGCGGATATCCTCGGGAGGATATCCTCGGGCGGATATCCTCGGGAGGATATCCTCGGGAGGATATCCTCGGGAGGATATCCTCGGGCGGATATCCTCGGGAGGATATCCTCGGGAGGATATCCTCGGGCGGATATCCTCGGGAGGATATCCTCGGGAGGATATCCTCGGGAGGATATCCTCGGGCGGATATCCTCGAGAGGATATCCTCGGGAGGGAGGATATCCTCGGGGAATATCCTCGAGAGGATATCCTCGGGAGGATATCCTCGGGAGGATATTCTCGGGAGGATATCCTCGGGAGGATATCCTCGGGAGGGAGGATATCCTCGGGGAATATCCTCGGGAGGATATCCTCGGGCGGATATCCTCGGGAGGATATCATCGGGAGGATATCCTCGGGAGGATATCCTCGGGAGGATATCCTCGGGCGGATATCCTCGGGCGGATATCCTCGGGAGGATATCCTCGGGCGGATATCCTCGGGAGGATATCCTCGGGAGGATATCCTCGGGAGGATATCCTCGGGCGGATATCCTCGGGAGGATATCCTCGGGAGGATATCCTCGGGAGGATATCCTCGGGCGGATATCCTCGGGCGGATATCCTCGGGAGGATATCCTCGGGCGGATATCCTCGGGAGGATATCCTCGGGCGGATATCCTCGGGCGGATATCCTCGGGCGGATATCCTCGGGCGGATATCCTCGGGAGGATATCCTCGGGAGGATATCCTCGTAGGATATCCTTGGGAGGATATCCTTGGGAGGATATCCTCGGGCGGATATCCTCGGGAGGATATCCTCGGGAGGGAGGATATCCTCGGGGAATATCCTCGGGAGGATATCCTCGGGCGGATATCCTCGGGAGGATATCATCGGGAGGATATCCTCGAGAGGATATCATCGGGAGGATATCCTCGGGCGGATATCCTCGGGAGGATATCATCGGGAGGATATCCTCGTAGGATATCCTTGGGAGGATATCCTTGGGAGGATATCCTCGGGCGGATATCCTCGGGAGGATATCCTCGGGCGGATATCCTCGGGCGGATATCCTCAGGAGGATATCCTCGGGCGGATATCCTCGGGAGGATATCCTCGGGCGGATATCCTCGGGAGGATATCCTGGGGAGGATATCCTCGGGAGGATATCCTCGGGCGGATATCCTCGGGCGGATATCCTCGGGCGGATATCCTCGGGAGGATATCCTCGAGAGGATATCCTCGGGAGGATATCCTCGGGAGGATATCCTCGTAGGATATCCTTGGGAGGATATCCTTGGGAGGATATCCTCGGGCGGATATCCTCGGGAGGATATCCTCGGGAGGGAGGATATCCTCGGGGAATATCCTCGGGAGGATATCCTCGGGCGGATATCCTCGGGAGGATATCATCGGGAGGATATCCTCGAGAGGATATCCTCGGGAGGATATCCTCAAGCGGATATCATCGGGAGGATATCCTCGGGAGGATATCTTTGGGAGGATATCCTCGGGAGGATATCCTAGAGCGGATATCCTCGGGAGGATATCCTCGGGCGGATATCCTCGGGAGGATATCCTCGGGCGGATATCCTCGGGCGGATATCCTCGGGAGGATATCCTCGGGAGGATATCCTCGGATATCCTCGGGAGGATATCCTCGGGAGGATATCCTCGGGAGGATATCCTCGGGCGGATATCCTCGGGAGGATATCCTCGGGAGGATATCCTCGGGCGGATATCCTCGGGAGGATATCCTCGGGAGGATATCCTCGGGAGGATATCCTCGGGCGGATATCCTCGAGAGGATATCCTCGGGAGGGAGGATATCCTCGGGGAATATCCTCGAGAGGATATCCTCGGGATGATATCCTCGGGAGGATATTCTCGGGAGGATATCCTCGGGAGGATATCCTCGGGAGGGAGGATATCCTCGGGGAATATCCTCGGGAGGATATCCTCGGGCGGATATCCTCGGGAGGATATCATCGGGAGGATATCCTCGAGAGGATATCCTCGGGAGGATATCCTCGGGTGGATATCATCGGGAGGATATCCTCGGGGGGATATCCTCGGGAGGATATCCTCGGGAGGATATCCTCGGGAGGATATCCTGGGGAGGATATCCTCGGGAGGATATCCTCGGGAGGATATCCTCGGGCGGATATCCTCGGGCGGATATCCTCGGGAGGATATCCTCGGGCGGATATCCTCGGGAGGATATCCTCGGGAGGATATCCTCGGGAGGATATCCTCGGGCGGATATCCTCGGGAGGATATCCTCGGGAGGATATCCTCGGGAGGATATCCTCGGGCGGATATCCTCGGGCGGATATCCTCGGGAGGATATCCTCGGGCGGATATCCTCGGGAGGATATCCTCGGGCGGATATCCTCGGGCGGATATCCTCGGGCGGATATCCTCGGGCGGATATCCTCGGGAGGATATCCTCGAGAGGATATCCTCGGGAGGATATCCTCAAGCGGATATCATCGGGAGGATATCCTCGGGCGGATATCCTCGGGAGGATATCCTCGGGAGGATATCCTCGTAGGATATCCTTGGGAGGATATCCTTGGGAGGATATCCTCGGGAGGATATCCTCGGGAGGATATCCTCGGGAGGGAGGATATCCTCGGGGAATATCCTCGGGAGGATATCCTCGGGCGGATATCCTCGGGAGGATATCATCGGGAGGATATCCTCGAGAGGATATCCTCGGGAGGATATCCTCAAGCGGATATCATCGGGAGGATATCCTCGGGCGGATATCCTCGGGAGTATATCCTCGGGAGGATATCCTCGGGAGGATATCTTTGGGAGGATATCCTCGGGAGGATATCCTCGAGCGGATATCCTCGGGAGGATATCCTCGGGCGGATATCCTCGGGAGGATATCCTCGGGCGGATATCCTCGGGCGGATATCCTCGGGAGGATATCCTCGGGCGGATATCCTCGGGAGGATATCCTCGGGAGGATATCCTCGGGAGGATATCCTCGGGCGGATATCCTCGGGAGGATATCCTCGGGAGGATATCCTCGGGCGGATATCCTCGGGAGGATATCCTCGGGAGGATATCCTCGGGAGGATATCCTCGGGCGGATATCCTCGAGAGGATATCCTCGGGAGGGAGGATATCCTCGGGGAATATCCTCGAGAGGATATCCTCGGGAGGATATCCTCGGGAGGATATTCTCGGGAGGATATCGTCGGGAGGATATCCTCGGGAGGGAGGATATCCTCGGGGAATATCCTCGGGAGGATATCCTCGGGCGGATATCCTCGGGAGGATATCATCGGGAGGATATCCTCGAGAGGATATCCTCGGGAGGATATCCTCGGGTGGATATCATCGGGAGGATATCCTCGGGCGGATATCCTCGGGAGGATATCCTCGAGCGGATATCCTCGGGCGGATATCCTCGGGCGGATATCCTCGGGAGGATATCCTCGGGCGGATATCCTCGGGAGGATATCCTCGGGAGGATATCCTCGGGCGGATATCCTCGGGAGGATATCCTCGGGCGGATATCCTCGGGAGGATATCCTCGGGAGGATATCCTCGGGCGGATATCCTCGGGAGGATATCCTCGGGCGGATATCCTCGAGAGGATATCCTCGGGAGGGAGGATATCCTCGGGGAATATCCTCGAGAGGATATCCTCGGGAGGATATCCTCGAAAGGATATCCTCGGGAGGATATCCTCGGGAGGATATCCTCGGGAGGATATCCTCGAGCGGATATCCTCGGAGGATATCCTCGGGAGGATATCCTCCAGCGGATATCCTCGAGCGGATATCCTCGGGCGGATATCCTCGGGAGGATATCCTCGGGCGGATATCCTCGGGAGGATATCCTCGGGAGGATATCCTCGGGAGGATATCCTCGGGAGGATATCCTCGGGAGGATATCCTTGAGCGGATATCCTCGGAGGATATCCTCGGGAGTATATCCTCGGGAGGATATCCTCGGGAGGATATCCTCGGGCGGATATCCTCGGGAGGATATCCTCGGGAGGATATCCTCGGGCGGATATCCTCGAGCGGATATCCTCGAAGGATATCCTCGGGAGGATATCCTCGAGCGGATATCCTCGAGCGGGTATCCTCGGGCGGATATCCTCGGGAGGATATCCTCGGGCGGATATCCTCGGGCGGATTTCCTCGGGAGGATATCCTCGGGCGGATATCATCGGGAGGATATCCTCGAAAGGATATCCTCGGGAGGATATCCTCGGGAGGATATCCTCGAGCGGATATCCTCGGAGGATATCCTCGGGAGGATATCCTCGGGCGGATATCCTCGGGAGGATATCCTCGGGAGGATATCCTCGGGCGGATATCCTCGGGCGGATATCCTCGGGAGGATATCCTCGGGAGGATATCCTCGGGAGGATATCCTCGGGAGGATATCCTCGGGAGGATTTCCTCAGGAGTATTTCCTCGGGAGGATATCCTCGAGCGGATGTCCTCGAGCGGATGTCCTCGGGCGGATATCCTCGGGCGGATATCCTCGGGAGGATATCCTCGGGAGGATATCCTCGGGAGGATATCCTCGGGAGGATATCCTCGGGAGGATATCCTCGGGCGGATATCCTCGGTCGGATATCCTCGGGAGGATATCCTCGGGAGGATATCCTCGGGCGGATATCCTCGGGAGGATATCCTCGGGCGGATATCCTCGGGAGGATATCCTCGGGAGGATATCCTCGGGAGGATATCCTGGGGCGGATATCCTCGGGAGGATATCCTCGGGAGGATATCTTCGGGCGGATATCCTCGGGAGGATATCTTCGGGCGGATATCCTCGGGAGGATATCCTCGGGAGGATATCCGCGGGAGGATATCATCGGGCGGATATCCTCGGGAGGATATCCTCGGGAGGATATCCTCGGGCGGATATCCTCGGGAGGATATCCTGGGGAGGATATCCTCGGGAGGATATCCTCGGGCGGATATCCTCGGGCGG
This sequence comes from Closterium sp. Naga37s-1, assembly GCA_947471745.1. Lineage (NCBI taxonomy): Eukaryota > Viridiplantae > Streptophyta > Zygnematophyceae > Desmidiales > Closteriaceae > Closterium > Closterium sp. Naga37s-1. The sequence goes on along the minus strand of CANJKZ010000783.1, from coordinate 2,239,444 downwards.
ATATCCTCGGGAGGATATCCTCGGGCGGATATCTTCGGGAGGATATCGTCGGGCGGATATCCTCGGGCGGATATCCTCGGGCGGATATCCTCGGGAGGATATCCTCGGGAGGATATCCTCGGGCGGATATCCTCGGGAGGATATCCTCGGGAGGATATCCTCGGGCGAATATCCTCGGGCGGATATCCTCGGGAGGATATCCTCGGGCGGATATCTTCGGGAGGATATCGTCGGGCGGATATCCTCGGGCGGATATCCTCGGGCGGATATCCTAGGGAGGATATCCTCGGGCGGATATCCTCGGGAGGATATCCTCGGGCGGATATCCTCGGGCGGATATCCTCGGGCGGATATCCTCGGGAGGATATCCTCGGGAGGGAGGATATCCTCGGGGAATATCCTCGGGAGGATATCCTCGGGCGGATATCCTCGGGAGGATATCATCGGGAGGATATCCTCGAGAGGATATCCTCGGGAGGATATCCTCAAGCGGATACCATCGGGAGGATATTCTCGGGCGGATATCCTCGGGAGGATATCCTCGGGAGGATATCCTCGGGAGGATATCCTTGGGAGGATATCCTCGAGCGGATATCCTCGGGAGGATATCCTCGGGCGGATATCCTCGGGAGGATATCCTCGGGCGGATATCCTCGGGCGGATATCCTCGGGAGGATATCCTCGGGCGGATATCCTCGGGAGGATATCCTCGGGAGGATATCCTCGGGAGAATATCCTCGGGCGGATATCCTCGGGAGGATATCCTCGGGAGGATATCCTCGGGCGGATATCCTCGGGAGGATATCCTCGGGAGGATATCCTCGGGAGGATATCCTCGGGCGGATATCCTCGAGAGGATATCCTCGGGAGGGAGGATATCCTCGGGGAATATCCTCGAGAGGATATCCTCGGGAGGATATTCTCTGGAGGATATCCTCGGGAGGGAGGATATCCTCGAGAGGATATCCTCGGGAGGATATCCTCGAAAGGATATCCTCGGGAGGATATCCTCGGGAGGATATCCTCGGGAGGATATCCTCGAGCGGATATCCTCGGAGGATATCCTCGGGAGGATATCCTCGGGAGGATATCCTCGAGCGGATATCCTCGGGCGGATATCCTGGGGAGGATATCCTCGGGAGGATATCCTCGGGCGGATATCCTCGGGAGGATATCCTCGGGCGGATATCCTCGGGAGGATATCCTCGGGAGGATATCCTCGGGCGGATATCCTCGGGAGGATATCCTCGGGAGGATATCCTCGGGAGGATATCCTCGGGAGGATATCCTCGGGCGGATATCCTCGGGAGAATATCCTCGGGAGGATATCCTCGGGAGGATATCCTCGGGAGGATATCCTCGGGCGGATATCCTCGGGAGGATATCCTCGGGAGGGAGGATATCCTCGGGGAATATCCTCGGGAGGATATCCTCGAGAGGAGCACACGCTAGGCCCTTGTTCTTGCTATTTTGCACATGCTAGGACCTTGTTCTTGCAATTTTGCACACACTAGGCCCTTGTTCTTGCAATTTTGCACACGCTAGGCCCTTGTTCTTGCAATTTTGCACTCGCTAGGCCCTTGTTCTTGAAATTTTGCACACGCTAGGCCCTTGTTCTTGAAATTTTGCACATGCTGGGCCCTTGGTCTTTCAATTTTGCACACGCTAGGCCCTTGTTATTGCAATTTTGCACATGCTCGTCCCTTGTTCTTGCAATTTTGCACTCGCTAGGCCCTTGTTCTTGCAATTTTGCACACACTAGGCCCTTGTTCTTGCAGTTTTGCACTCGCTAGGCCCTTGTTCTTGCAATTTTGCACACGCAAGGCCCTTGTTCTTGCTATTTTGCACACGCTATGCCCTTGTTCTTGCTATTTTGCACACGCTAGGCCCTTGTTCTTGCTATTTTGCACACGCTAGGCCCTTGTTCTTGCTATTTTGCACACACTAGGCATTTGTTCTTGCAATTTTGCACACGCTAGGCCCTTGTTCTTGCAGTTTTGCACACCCTTGGCCCTTGTTCTTGCTATTTTGAACGCGCTAGGCCCTTATTCTTGCAATTTTGCACTCGCTAGGCCCTTGTTCTTGCAATTTTGCACACGCTAGTCCCTTGTTCTTGCAATTTTGCACACGCTAGGCCCTTGTTCTTGCAATTTAGCACATGCTAGGCCCCTGTTCTTGCAATTTTGCACACGCTAGGCCCTTGTTCTTGCAATTTTGCACACGCTAGGCCCTTGTTCTTGAAATTTTGCACACGTTAGGCCCTTGTTCATGCAATTTTGCACACGCTAAGCCCTTGTTCTTGCAATTTTGCACACGCTAGGCCCTTGTTCTTGCAACTTTGCACTCGCTAGGCCCTTGTTCTTGCAACTTTGCACTCGCTAGGCCCTTGTTCTTGCAATTTTGCACACGCTAGGCCCTTTCTCTTGCAATTTTGCACACGCTAGGCCCTTGTTCTTGCTATTTTGCACACGCTAGGCCCTTGTTCTTACAATTTTGCACATGCTAGGCCCTTGTTCTTGCTATTTTGCACATGCTATGCCCTTGTTCTTGCTATTTTGCACATGCTAGGCCCTTGTTCTTGCAATTTTGCACACGCTAGGCCCTTGTTCTTGAAATTTTGCACACACTAGGCCCTTGTTCTTGCAATTTTGCACACGCTGGGCCCTAGTTCTTGCAATTTTGCACTCACTAGCCCATTTGTCTTGCAATTTTGCACACGCTAGGCCATAGTTCTTGCAATTTTGCACTCGCTAGCCCATTTGTCTTGCAATTTTGCACACGCTAGGCCATAGTTCTTGCAATTTTGCACTCGCTAGGCCCTTGTTCTTGAAATTTTGCACACGCTAGGCCCTTGTTCTTGCTATTTTGCACAAGCTATGCCCTTGTTCTTGCTATTTTGCACACGATAGGCCCTTGTTGTTGCAATTTTGCACACGCTAGTCCCTTGTTCTTGCAATTTTGCACACGCTAGGCCCTTGTTCTTGCAATTTTGCACACGCTAGGCCCTTGTTCTTTCTATTTTGCACATGCTAGGCCCTTGTTCTTGCATTTTTGCTTATGCTAGGCCCTTGTTCTTGCAGTTTTGCACACCTTGGCCCTTGTTCTTGCTATTTTGAACGCGCTAGGCCCTTGTTCTTGCAAATTTGCACTCGCTAGGCCCTTGTTCTTGCAATTTTGCACACGCTAGTCCCTTGTTCTTGCAATTTTGCACACGCTAGGCCCTTGTTCTTGCAATTTAGCACACGCTAGGCCCTTGTTCTTGCAATTTTGCACACGTTAGGCCCTTGTTCTTGCAATTTTGCACACGCTAGGCCCTTGTTCTTGCAATTTTGCACACGCTAGGCCCTTGTTCTTGAATTTTTGCACACATTAGGCCCTTGTTCATGCAATTTTGCACACGCTAAGACCTTGTTCTTGCAATTTTGCACACGCTAGGCCCTTGTTCTTGCAACTTTGCACTCGCTAGGCCCTTGTTCTTGCAACTTTGCACTCGCTAGGCCCTTGTTCTTGCAATTTTGCACACGCTAGGCCCTTGCTCTTGCAATTTTGCACACGCTAGGCCCTTGTTCTTGCAATTTTGCACACGCTAGGCCCTTGTTCTTGCAACTTTGCACTCGCTAGGCCCTTGTTCTTGCAATTTTGCAGACGCTAGGCCCTTGCTCTTGCAATTTTGCACACGCTAGGCCCTTGTTCTTGCTATTTTGCACACGCTAGGCCCTTGTTCTTACAATTTTGCACATGCTAGGCCCTTGTTCTTGCTATTTTGCACATGCTATGCCCTTGTTCTTGCTATTTTGCACACGCTAGGCCCTTGTTCTTGCAATTTTGCACACGCTAGGCCCTTGTTCTTGAAATTTTGCACACACTAGGCCCTTGTTCTTGCAATTTTGCACACGCTGGGCCCCAGTTCTTGCAATTTTGCACTCGCTAGCCCATTTGTCTTGCAATTTTGCACACGCTAGGCCATAGTTCTTGCAATTTTGCACTCGCTAGGCCCTTGTTCTTGAAATTTTGCACACGCTAGGCCCTTGTTCTTGCTATTTTGCACAAGCTATGCCCTTGTTCTTGCTATTTTGCAAACGATAGGCCCTTGTTCTTGCAATTTTGCACACGCTAGTCCTTTGTTCTTGCAATTTTGCACACGCTAGGCCCTTGTTCTTGCAATTTTGCACATGCTAGGCCCTTGTTCTTTCTATTTTGCACATGCTAGGCCCTTGTTCTTGCATTTTTGCTTACGCTAGGCCCTTGTTCTTGCAATTTTGCACACGCTAGGCTCTTGTTCTTGCTATTTTGCACACGCTAGGCGTTTGTTCTTGCAATTTTGCACACGCTAGGCCCTTGTTCTTGCAATTTTGCACACGCTAGGCCCTTGTTCTTGCAATTTTGCACACCCTTGGCCCTTGTTCTTGCTATTTTGAACGCGCTAGGCCCTTGTTCTTGCAATTTTGCACTCGCTAGGCCCTTGTTCTTGCAATTTTGCACACGCTAGTCCCTTGTTCTTGCACTTTTGCACACGCTAGGCCCTTGTTCTTGCAATTTAGCACACGCTAGGCCCTTGTTCTTGCAATTTTGCACACGCTAGGCCCTTGTTCTTGCAATTTTGCACACGCTAGGCCTTTGTTCTTGAAATTTTGCACACGCTAGGCCCTTGTTCTTGCAATTTTGCACACGCTAAGCCCTTGTTCTTGCAATTTTGCACATGCTAGGCCCTTGTTCTTGCAACTTTGCACTCGCTAGGCCCTTGTTCTTGCAACTTTGCACTCGCTAGGCCCTTGTTCTTGCAATTTTGCACACGCTAGGCCCTTGCTCTTGCAATTTTGCACACGCTATGCCCTTGTTCTTGCTATTTAGCACACGCTAGGCCCTTGTTCTTGCAATTTTGCACACGCTAGGCCCTTGTTCTTGCAACTTTGCACTCGCTAGGCCCTTGTTCTTGCAACTTTGCACTCACTAGGCCCTCGTTCTTGCAATTTTGCACACGCTAGGCCCTTGTTCTTGCAATTTTGCACACGCTAGGCCCTTGTTATTGCAATTTTGCACACGCTAGGCCCTTGTTCTTGCTATTTTGCACACGCTAGGCCCTTGTTCTTGCAATTTTGCACACGCTAGGCCCTTGTTCTTGCTATTTTGCACACGCTATGCCCTTGTTCTTGCTATTTTGCACTCGCTAGGCCCTTGTTCTTGCAACTTTGCACTCGCTAGGCCCTTGTTCTTGCAACTTTGCACTCGCTAGGCCCTTGTTCTTGCAATTTTGCACACGCTAGGCCCTTGTTCTTGCTATTTTGCACACGCTAGGCCCTTGTTCTTGCAATTTTGCACACGCTAGGCCCTTGTTCTTGCAATTTTGCACACGCTATGCCCTTGTTCTTGCTATTTTGCACACGCTAGGCCCTTGTTCTTGCAATTTTGCACACGCTAGGCCCTTGTTCTTGCTATTTTGCACAAGCTAGGCCCTTGTTCTTGCAATTTTGCACTCGCTAGGCCCTTGTTCTTGCAATTATGCACACGCTAGGCCCTTGTTCTTGAAATTTTGCACACGCTAGGCCCTTGTTCTTGCAATTTAGCACACGCTAGGCCCTTGTTCTTGCAATTTTGCACACGCTAGGCCCTTGTTCTTGCAACTTTGCACTCGCTAGGCCCTTGTTCTTGCAACTTTGCACTCACTAGGCCCTCGTTCTTGCAATTTTGCACACGCTAGGCCCTTGTTCTTGCAATTTTGCACACGCTAGGCCCTTGTTATTGCAATTTTGCACACGCTAGGCCCTTGTTCTTGCTATTTTGCACACGCTAGGCCCTTGTTCTTGCAATTTTGCACACGCTAGGCCCTTGTTCTTGCTATTTTGCACACGCTATGCCCTTGTTCTTGCTATTTTGCACTCGCTAGGCCCTTGTTCTTGCAATTTTGGACACGCTAGGCCCTTGTTCTTGAAATTTTGCACACGCTAGGCCCTTGTTCTTGCTATTTTGCACACGCTAGGCCCTTGTTCTTGGAATTTTGCACACGATAGGCCCTTGTTCTTGCTATTTTGCACACGCTAGGCCCTTGTTCTTGCTATTTTGCACACGCTAGGCCCTTGTTCTTCCAATTTTGTACACGATAGGCCCTTGTTCTTGCTATTTTGCACACGCTATGCCCTTGTTCTTGCTATTTTGCACTCGCTAGGCCCTTGTTCTTGCAATTTTGGACACGCTAGGCCCTTGTTCTTGAAATTTTGCACACGCTAGGCCCTTGTTCTTGCTATTTTGCACACGCTAGGCCCTTGTTCTTGCAATTTTGCACACGATAGGCCCTTGTTCTTGCAATTTAGCACACGCTAGGCCCTTGTTCTTGCAATTTTGCACACGCTAGGCCCTTGTTCTAGCAATTTTGCACACGCTAGGCCCTTGTTCTTGCAACTTTGCACTCGCTAGGCCCTTGTTCTTGCAACTTTGCACTCACTAGGCCCTTGTTCTTGCAATTTTGCACACGCTAGGCCCTTGTTCTTGCAATTTTGCACACGCTAGGCCCTTGTTATTGCAATTTTGCACACGCTAGGCCCTTGTTCTTGCTATTTTGCACACGCTAGGCCCTTGTTCTTGCAATTTTGCACACGCTAGGCCCTTGTTCTTGCTATTTTGCACACGCTATGCCCTTGTTCTTGCTATTTTGCACTCGCTAGGCCCTTGTTCTTGCAATTTTGGACACGCTAGGCCCTTGTTCTTGAAATTTTGCACACGCTAGGCCCTTGTTCTTGCTATTTTGCACACGCTAGGCCCTTGTTCTTGTTAGAGATTAAGGACGGAGTCTATGAAGATTAGGGGCTGAAATATCTCAAAATCGTCAACTACAATTCTGGACAGAAAAGTCGTCGTCACAAGAAACGTCGTCGACGAAAGGTCCACTGTTAGAATTCTTTCAAACTCGAGTATGTTGTAGCCCTTGACCGTGGCTATCTTTCCCAATTTGAATAGTATCAGAATATGGAGTATAACTCGAGTTATGAACTTCGGCGCACTAGGGGGTATGCTGCCATAGAAAACGTAACTCAATCACAATGATCTCACAAGTTCACACAAGAAAGTTAGAGTAGCAATAGAGCCAGGTAGGAGGGGATGAGGAGGACGAGAGGGAAGGTCCCAAGAGAGTCCCCAACCAAGGAAACCCCATGCCATACAATTCCCTTCCCCATAGGCAACCCAACTTTGACCTTTGTCACTATCCCAACCTCCACAATCCACCTCAACCCAACTTGGCCACACTTGCCAACCTGGTTTGGTTTCTCCCAACCATTTGGCAGCAACTACAGTAGAAAAGACGAATTTCCCAACCCCCAAAAGTCTGTACCCCATATTGAGTCAACCCCACAACTTCCCATAGTCACCACAACCAAATATCAAAAGCATACGAACTCCAACGTTCGTAACTTTCTAGTTCGTGCTCCGATTGAAGCGATACTTGGTTCCTCGGAAAGCTCTTGAGCAGAGGAGTCACTTCAGATATCTGCTCAAGCCAAATAACATTCACACACACACTCAGAAAAACCAAACCGCACAAAACACAAATTCTTGCACACACTCACAACACGCATGCAACGCACGAACATATGATGGGAGGCAGACAGACGTGAATGCGAATGGTAGCATCACTCAACAGTTCTTGCAATTTTGTACACGATAGGCCCTTGTTCTTGCTATTTTGCACACGCTAGGCCCTTGTTCTTGCTTTTTTGCACACGCTAGGCCCTTGTTCTTGCAATTTTGTACACGATAGGCCCTTGTTCTTGCTATTTTGCACACGCTATGCCCTTGTTCTTGCTATTTTGCACTCGCTAGGCCCTTGTTCTTGCAATTTTGGACACGCTAGGCCCTTGTTCTTGAAATTTTGCACACGCTAGGCCCTTGTTCTTGCTATTTTGCACACGCTAGGCCCTTGTTCTTGCAATTTTGCACACGATAGGCCCTTGTTCTTGCTATTTTGCACACGCTAGGCCCTTGTTCTTGCTATTTTGCACACGCTAGGCCCTTGTTCTTGCAATTTTGTACACGATAGGCCCTTGTTCTTGCTATTTTGCACACGCTAGGCCCTTGTTCTTGCAATTTTGCACACGCTAGGCCCTTGTTCTTGCTATTTTGCACACGCTAGGCCCTTGTTCTTGCAATTTTGCACACGATAGGCCCTTGTTCTTGCTATTTTGCACACGATAGGCCCTTGTTCTTGCTATTTTGCACACGCTAGGCCCTTGTTCTTGCAATTCTGCACACGCTAGGCCCTTGTTCTTGCAATTTTGCACACGCTAGGCCCTTGTTCTTGCAATTTTGCACACGCTAGGCCCTTGTTCTTGAAATTTTGCACATGCTGGGCCCTTGGTCTTTCAATTTTGCACACGCTAGGCCCTTGTTCTTGCAATTTTGCACATGCTAGGCCCTTGTTCTTGCTATTTTCAACGCGCTAGGCCCTTGTTCTTGCAATTTTGCACATGCTAGGACCTTGTTCTGGCAATTTTTGCACTCGCTAGGCCCTTGTTCTTGCAAATTTGCAAACGCTAGGCCCTTGTTCTTGCAATTTTGCACACGCTATGCCCTTGTTCTTGCTATTTTGCACTCGCTAGGCCCTTGTTCTTGCAATTTTGGACACGCTAGGCCCTTGTTCTTGAAATTTTGCACACGCTAGGCCCTTGTTCTTGCTATTTTGCACACGCTAGGCCCTTGTTCTTGCAATTTTGCACACGATAGGCCCTTGTTCTTGCTATTTTGCACACGCTAGGCCCTTGTTCTTGCTATTTTGCACACGCTAGGCCCTTGTTCTTGCAATTTTGTACACGATAGGCCCTTGTTCTTGCTATTTTGCACACGCTAGGCCCTTGTTCTTGCAATTTTGCACACGCTAGGCCCTTGTTCTTGCTATTTTGCACACGCTAGGCCCTTGTTCTTGCAATTTTGCACACGATAGGCCCTTGTTCTTGCTATTTTGCACACGATAGGCCCTTGTTCTTGCTATTTTGCACACGCTAGGCCCTTGTTCTTGCAATTCTGCACACGCTAGGCCCTTGTTCTTGCAATTTTGCACACGCTAGGCCCTTGTTCTTGCAATTTTGCACACGCTAGGCCCTTGTTCTTGAAATTTTGCACATGCTGGGCCCTTGGTCTTTCAATTTTGCACACGCTAGGCCCTTGTTATTGCAATTTTGCACACGCTCGTCCCTTGTTCTTGCAATTTTGCACTCGCTAGGCCCTTGTTCTTGCAATTTTGCACACACTAGGCCCTTGTTCTTGCAGTTTTGCACTCGCTAGGCCCTTGTTCTTGCAATTTTGCACACGCAAGGCCCTTGTTCTTGCTATTTTGCACACGCCATGCCCTTGTTCTTGCTATTTTGCACACGCTAGGCCCTTGTTCTTGCTATTTTGCACACGCTAGGCCCTTGTTCTTGCTATTTTTCACTCGCTAGGCCCTTGTTCTTGCAATTTTGCATATGCTAGGCCCTTGTTCTTGCAATTTTGCACACGCTAGGCCCTTGTTCTTGCAATTTTGCACACGCTAGGCCCTTGTTCTTGCATTTTTGCTTACGCTAGGCCCTTGTTCTTGCAATTTTGCACACGCTAGGCCCTTGTTCTTGCTATTTTGCATACGCTAGGCATTTGTTCTAGCAATTTTGCACACGCTAGGCCCTTGTTCTTGCAATTTTGCACATGCTAGGCCCTTGTTCTTGCTATTTTCAACGCGCTAGGCCCTTGTTCTTGCAATTTTGCACATGCTAGGACCTTGTTCTGGCAATTTTTGCACTCGCTAGGCCCTTGTTCTTGCAAATTTGCAAACGCTAGGCCCTTGTTCTTGCAATTTTGCACATGCTAGGCCCTTGTTCTTGCAATATTGCACACGCTAGGCACTTGTTCTTGCAATTTTGCACACGATAGGCCCTTGTTCTTGCAATTTAGCACACGCTAGGCCCTTGTTCTTGCAATTATGCAAACGCTAGGCCCTTGTTCTTGAAATTTTGCACACGCTAGGCCCTTGTTCTTGCAATTTAGCACATGCTAGGCCCTTGTTCTTGCAATTTTGCACACGCTAGGCCCTTGTTCTTGCAACTTTGCACTCGCTAGGCCCTTGTTCTTGCAACTTTGCACTCACTAGGCCCTTGTTCTTGCAATTTTGCACACGCTAGGCCCTTGTTCTTGCAATTTTGCACACGCTAGGCCCTTGTTATTGCAATTTTGCCCACGCTAGGCCCTTGTTCTTGCTATTTTGCACACGCTAGGCCCTTGTTCTTGCAATTTTGCACACGCTAGGCCCTTGTTCTTGCTATTTTGCACACGCTATGCCCTTGTTCTTGCTATTTTGCACTCGCTAGGCCCTTGTTCTTGCAATTTTGGACACGCTAGGCCCTTGTTCTTGAAATTTTGCACACGCTAGGCCCTTGTTCTTGCTATTTTGCACACGCTAGGCCCTTGTTCTTGCAATTTTGCACACGATAGGCCCTTGTTCTTGCTATTTTGCACACGCTAGGCCCTTGTTCTTGCTATTTTGCACACGCTAGGCCCTTGTTCTTCCAATTTTGTACACGATAGGCCCTTGTTCTTGCTATTTTGCACACGCTATGCCCTTGTTCTTGCTATTTTGCACTCGCTAGGCCCTTGTTCTTGCAATTTTGGACACGCTAGGCCCTTGTTCTTGAAATTTTGCACACGCTAGGCCCTTGTTCTTGCTATTTTGCACACGCTAGGCCCTTGTTCTTGCAATTTTGCACACGATAGGCCCTTGTTCTTGCAATTTAGCACACGCTAGGCCCTTGTTCTTGCAATTTTGCACACGCTAGGCCCTTGTTCTTGCAATTTTGCACACGCTAGGCCCTTGTTCTTGCAACTTTGCACTCGCTAGGCCCTTGTTCTTGCAACTTTGCACTCACTAGGCCCTTGTTCTTGCAATTTTGCACACGCTAGGCCCTTGTTCTTGCAATTTTGCACACGCTAGGCCCTTGTTATTGCAATTTTGCACACGCTAGGCCCTTGTTCTTGCTATTTTGCACACGCTAGGCCCTTGTTCTTGCAATTTTGCACACGCTAGGCCCTTGTTCTTGCTATTTTGCACACGCTATGCCCTTGTTCTTGCTATTTTGCACTCGCTAGGCCCTTGTTCTTGCAATTTTGGACACGCTAGGCCCTTGTTCTTGAAATTTTGCACACGCTAGGCCCTTGTTCTTGCTATTTTGCACACGCTAGGCCCTTGTTCTTGCAATTTTGTACACGATAGGCCCTTGTTCTTGCTATTTTGCACACGCTAGGCCCTTGTTCTTGCTATTTTGCACACGCTAGGCCCTTGTTCTTGCAATTTTGTACACGATAGGCCCTTGTTCTTGCTATTTTGCACACGCTATGCCCTTGTTCTTGCTATTTTGCACTCGCTAGGCCCTTGTTCTTGCAATTTTGGACACGCTAGGCCCTTGTTCTTGAAACTTTGCACACGCTAGGCCCTTGTTCTTGCTATTTTGCACACGCTAGGCCCTTGTTCTTGCAATTTTGCACACGATAGGCCCTTGTTCTTGCTATTTTGCACACGCTAGGCCCTTGTTCTTGCTATTTTGCACACGCTAGGCCCTTGTTCTTGCAATTTTGTACACGATAGGCCCTTGTTCTTACTATTTTGCACACGCTAGGCCCTTGTTCTTGCAATTTTGCACACGCTAGGCCCTTGTTCTTGCTATTTTGCACACGCTAGGCCCTTGTTCTTGCAATTTTGCTCACGATAGGCCCTTGTTCTTGCTATTTTGCACACGATAGGCCCTTGTTCTTGCTATTTTGCACACGCTAGGCCCTTGTTCTTGCAATTCTGCACACGCTAGGCCCTTGTTCTTGCAATTTTGCACACGCTAGGCCCTTGTTCTTGCAATTTTGCACACGCTAGGCCCTTGTTCTTGAAATTTTGCACATGCTGGGCCCTTGGTCTTTCAATTTTGCACACGCTAGGCCCTTGTTATTGCAATTTTGCACACGCTCGTCCCTTGTTCTTGCAATTTTGCACTCGCTAGGCCCTTGTTCTTGCAATTTTGCACACACTAGGCCCTTGTTCTTGCAGTTTTGCACTCGCTAGGCCCTTGTTCTTGCAATTTTGCACACGCAAAGCCCTTGTTCTTGCTATTTTGCACACGCTATGCCCTTGTTCTTGCTATTTTGCACACGCTAGGCCCTTGTTCTTGCTATTTTGCACACGCTAGGCCCTTGTTCTTGCTATTTTTCACTCGCTAGGCCCTTGTTCTTGCAATTTTGCATATGCTAGGCCCTTGTTCTTGCAATTTTGCACACGCTAGGCCCTTGTTCATGCAATTTTGCACATGCTAGGCCCTTGTTCTTGCATTTTTGCTTACGCTAGGCCCTTGTTCTTGCAATTTTGCACACGCTAGGCCCTTGTTCTTGCATTTTTGCTTACGCTAGGCCCTTGTTCTTGCAATTTTGCACACGCTAGGCCCTTGTTCTTGCTATTTTGCACACGCTAGGCCCTTGTTCTTGCTATTTTTCACTCGCTAGGCCCTTGTTCTTGCAATTTTGCATATGCTAGGCCCTTGTTCTTGCAATTTTGCACACGCTAGGCCCTTGTTCTTGCAATTTTGCACACGCTAGGCCCTTGTTCTTGCATTTTTGCTTACGCTAGGCCCTTGTTCTTGCAATTCTGCACACGCTAGGCCCTTGTTCTTGCAATTTTGCACACGCTAGGCCCTTGTTCTTGCAATTTTGCACACGCTAGGCCCTTGTTCTTGAAATTTTGCACATGCTGGGCCCTTGGTCTTTCAATTTTGCACACGCTAGGCCCTTGTTATTGCAATTTTGCACACGCTCGTCCCTTGTTCTTGCAATTTTGCACTTGCTAGGCCCTTGTTCTTGCAGTTTTGCACACACTAGGCCCTTGTTCTTGCAGTTTTGCACTCGCTAGGCCCTTGTTCTTGCAATTTCGCACACGCAAGGCCCTTGTTCTTGCTATTTTGCACACGCTATGCCCTTGTTCTTGCTATTTTGCACACGCTAGGCCCTTGTTCTTGCTATTTTGCACACGCTAGGCCCTTGTTCTTGCTATTTTTCACTCGCTAGGCCCTTGTTCTTGCAATTTTGCATATGCTAGGCCCTTGTTCTTGCAATTTTGCACACGCTAGGCCCTTGTTCTTGCAATTTTGCACACGCTAGGCCCTTGTTCTTGCATTTTTGCTTACGCTAGGCCCTTGTTCTTGCAATTTTGCACACGCTAGGCCCTTGTTCTTGCTATTTTGCACACGCTAGGCATTTGTTCTTGCAATTTTGCACACGCTAGGCCCTTGTTCTTGCAATTTTGCACATGCTAGGCCCTTGTTCTTGCTATTTTCAACGCGCTAGGCCCTTGTTCTTGCAATTTAGCACATGCTAGGCCCTTGTTCTGGCAATTTTTGCACTCGCTAGGCCCTTGTTCTTGCAAATTTGCAAACGCTAGGCCCTTGTTCTTGCAATTTTGCACATGCTAGGCCCTTGTTCTTGCAATTTTGCACACGCTAGGCCCTTGTTCTTGCAATTTTGCACACGATAGGCCCTTGTTCTTGCAATTTTGCACACGCTAGGCCCTTGTTCTTGAAATTTTGCACATGCTGGGCCCTTGGTCTTTCAATTTTGCACACGCTAGGCCCTTGTTATTGCAATTTTGCACACGCTCGTCCCTTGTTCTTGCAATTTTGCACTTGCTAGGCCCTTGTTCTTGCAGTTTTGCACACACTAGGCCCTTGTTCTTGCAGTTTTGCACTCGCTAGGCCCTTGTTCTTGCAATTTCGCACACGCAAGGCCCTTGTTCTTGCTATTTTGCACACGCTATGCCCTTGTTCTTGCTATTTTGCACACGCTAGGCCCTTGTTCTTGCTATTTTGCACACGCTAGGCCCTTGTTCTTGCTATTTTTCACTCGCTAGGCCCTTGTTCTTGCAATTTTGCATATGCTAGGCCCTTGTTCTTGCAATTTTGCACACGCTAGGCCCTTGTTCTTGCAATTTTGCACACGCTAGGCCCTTGTTCTTGCATTTTTGCTTACGCTAGGCCCTTGTTCTTGCAATTTTGCACACGCTAGGCCCTTGTTCTTGCTATTTTGCACACGCTAGGCATTTGTTCTTGCAATTTTGCACACGCTAGGCCCTTGTTCTTGCAATTTTGCACATGCTAGGCCCTTGTTCTTGCTATTTTCAACGCGCTAGGCCCTTGTTCTTGCAATTTAGCACATGCTAGGCCCTTGTTCTGGCAATTTTTGCACTCGCTAGGCCCTTGTTCTTGCAAATTTGCAAACGCTAGGCCCTTGTTCTTGCAATTTTGCACATGCTAGGCCCTTGTTCTTGCAATTTTGCACACGCTAGGCCCTTGTTCTTGCAATTTTGCACACGATAGGCCCTTGTTCTTGCAATTTAGCACACGCTAGGCCCTTGTTCTTGCAATTATGCACACGCTAGGCCCTTGTTTTTGAAATTTTGCACACGCTAGGCCCTTGTTCTTGCAATTTAGCACACGCTAGGCCCTTGTTCTTGCAATTTTGCACACGCTAGGCCCTTGTTCTTGCAACTTTGCACTCGCTAGGCCCTTGTTCTTGCAACTTTGCACTCACTAGGCCCTTGTCTTGCAATTTTGCACACGCTAGGCCCTTGTTCTTGCAATTTTGCACACGCTAGGCCCTTGTTATTGCAATTTTGCACACGCTAGGCCCTTGTTCTTGCTATTTTGCACACGCTAGGCCCTTGTTCTTGCAATTTTGCACACGCTAGGCCCTTGTTCTTGCTATTTTGCACTTGCTATGCCCTTGTTCTTGCTATTTTGCACTCGCTAGGCCCTTGTTCTTGCAATTTTGGACACGCTAGGCCCTTGTTCTTGAAATTTTGCACACGCTAGGCCCTTGTTCTTGCTATTTTGCACACGCTAGGCCCTTGTTCTTGCAATTTTGCACACGATAGGCCCTTGTTCTTGCTATTTTGCACATGCTAGGCCCTTGTTCTTGCTATTTTGCACACGCTAGGCCCTTGTTCTTCCAATTTTGTACACGATAGGCCCTTGTTCTTGCTATTTTGCACACGCTATGCCCTTGTTCTTGCTATTTTGCACTCGCTAGGCCCTTGTTCTTGCAATTTTGCACACGCTAGGCCCTTGTTCTTGCAATTTTGCACACGCTAGGCCCTTGTTCTTGCTATTTTGCACACGCTAGGCCCTTGTTCTTGCAATTTTGTACACGATAGGCCCTTGTTCTTGCTATTTTGCACACGCTAGGCCCTTGTTCTTGCAATTTTGCACACGCTAGGCCCTTGTTCTTGCTATTTTGCACACGCTATGCCCTTGTTCTTGCTATTTTGCACTCGCTAGGCCCTTGTTCTTGCAATTTTGGACACGCTAGGCCCTTGTTCTTGAAATTTTGCACACGCTAGGCCCTTGTTCTTGCTATTTTGCACACGCTAGGCCCTTGTTCTTGCAATTTTGCACACGATAGGCCCTTGTTCTTGCTATTTTGCACACGCTAGGCCCTTGTTCTTGCTATTTTGCACACGCTAGGCCCTTGTTCTTCCAATTTTGTACACGATAGGCCCTTGTTCTTGCTATTTTGCACACGCTATGCCCTTGTTCTTGCTATTTTGCACACGCTAGGCCCTTGTTCTTGCAATTTTGCACACGCTAGGCCCTTGTTCTTGCAATTTTGCACACGCTAGGCCCTTGTTCTTGCTATTTTGCACACGCTAGGCCCTTGTTCTTGCAATTTTGTACACGATAGGCCCTTGTTCTTGCTATTTTGCACACGCTAGGCCCTTGTTCTTGCAATTTTGCACACGCTAGGCCCTTGTTCTTGCTATTTTGCACACGCTAGGCCCTTGTTCTTGCAATTTTGCACACGATAGGCCCTTGTTCTTGCAATTTTGCACACGATAGGCCCTTGTTCTTGCTATTTTGCACACGCTAGGCCCTTGTTCTTGCAATTTTGCACACGCTAGGCCCTTGTTCTTGCTATTTTGCACACGCTATGCCCTTGTTCTTGCTATTTTGCACTCGCTAGGCCCTTGTTCTTGCAATTTTGGACACGCTAGGCCCTTGTTCTTGAAATTTTGCACACGCTAGGCCCTTGTTCTTGCTATTTTGCACACGCTAGGCCCTTGTTCTTCCAATTTTGTACACGATAGGCCCTTGTTCTTGCTATTTTGCACACGCTATGCCCTTGTTCTTGCTATTTTGCACTCGCTAGGCCCTTGTTCTTGCAATTTTGCACACGCTAGGCCCTTGTTCTTGCAACTTTGCACTCGCTAGGCCCTTGTTCTTGCAACTTTGCACTCACTAGGCCCTTGTTCTTGCAATTTTGCACACGCTAGGCCCTTGTTCTTGCAATTTTGCACACGCTAGGCCCTTGTTATTGCAATTTTGCACACGCTAGGCCCTTGTTCTTGCTATTTTGCACACGCTAGGCCCTTGTTCTTGCAATTTTGCACACGCTAGGCCCTTGTTCTTGCAATTTTGCACTCGCTAGGCCCTTGTTCTTGCAATTTTGCACACGCTAGGCCCTTGTTCTTGCAATTTTGGACACGCTAGGCCCTTGTTCTTGAAATTTTGCACACGCTAGGCCCTTGTTCTTGCTATTTTGCACACGCTAGGCCCTTGTTCTTGCAATTTTGTACACGATAGGCCCTTGTTCTTGCTATTTTGCACACGCTAGGCCCTTGTTCTTGCTATTTTGCACACGCTAGGCCCTTGTTCTTGCAATTTTGTACACGATAGGCCCTTGTTCTTGCTATTTTGCACACGCTATGCCCTTGTTCTTGCTATTTTGCACTCGCTAGGCCCTTGTTCTTGCAATTTTGGACACGCTAGGCCCTTGTTCTTGAAACTTTGCACACGCTAGGCCCTTGTTCTTGCTATTTTGCACACGCTAGGCCCTTGTTCTTGCAATTTTGCACACGATAGGCCCTTGTTCTTGCTATTTTGCACACGCTAGGCCCTTGTTCTTGCTATTTTGCACACGCTAGGCCCTTGTTCTTGCAATTTTGTACACGATAGGCCCTTGTTCTTACTATTTTGCACACGCTAGGCCCTTGTTCTTGCAATTTTGCACACGCTAGGCCCTTGTTCTTGCTATTTTGCACACGCTAGGCCCTTGTTCTTGCAATTTTGCTCACGATAGGCCCTTGTTCTTGCTATTTTGCACACGATAGGCCCTTGTTCTTGCTATTTTGCACACGCTAGGCCCTTGTTCTTGCAATTCTGCACACGCTAGGCCCTTGTTCTTGCAATTTTGCACACGCTAGGCCCTTGTTCTTGCAATTTTGCACACGCTAGGCCCTTGTTCTTGAAATTTTGCACATGCTGGGCCCTTGGTCTTTCAATTTTGCACACGCTAGGCCCTTGTTATTGCAATTTTGCACACGCTCGTCCCTTGTTCTTGCAATTTTGCACTCGCTAGGCCCTTGTTCTTGCAATTTTGCACACACTAGGCCCTTGTTCTTGCAGTTTTGCACTCGCTAGGCCCTTGTTCTTGCAATTTTGCACACGCAAAGCCCTTGTTCTTGCTATTTTGCACACGCTATGCCCTTGTTCTTGCTATTTTGCACACGCTAGGCCCTTGTTCTTGCTATTTTGCACACGCTAGGCCCTTGTTCTTGCTATTTTTCACTCGCTAGGCCCTTGTTCTTGCAATTTTGCATATGCTAGGCCCTTGTTCTTGCAATTTTGCACACGCTAGGCCCTTGTTCATGCAATTTTGCACACGCTAGGCCCTTGTTCTTGCATTTTTGCTTACGCTAGGCCCTTGTTCTTGCAATTTTGCACACGCTAGGCCCTTGTTCTTGCATTTTTGCTTACGCTAGGCCCTTGTTCTTGCAATTTTGCACACGCTAGGCCCTTGTTCTTGCTATTTTGCACACGCTAGGCCCTTGTTCTTGCTATTTTTCACTCGCTAGGCCCTTGTTCTTGCAATTTTGCATATGCTAGGCCCTTGTTCTTGCAATTTTGCACACGCTAGGCCCTTGTTCTTGCAATTTTGCACACGCTAGGCCCTTGTTCTTGCATTTTTGCTTACGCTAGGCCCTTGTTCTTGCAATTCTGCACACGCTAGGCCCTTGTTCTTGCAATTTTGCACACGCTAGGCCCTTGTTCTTGCAATTTTGCACACGCTAGGCCCTTGTTCTTGAAATTTTGCACATGCTGGGCCCTTGGTCTTTCAATTTTGCACACGCTAGGCCCTTGTTATTGCAATTTTGCACACGCTCGTCCCTTGTTCTTGCAATTTTGCACTTGCTAGGCCCTTGTTCTTGCAGTTTTGCACACACTAGGCCCTTGTTCTTGCAGTTTTGCACTCGCTAGGCCCTTGTTCTTGCAATTTCGCACACGCAAGGCCCTTGTTCTTGCTATTTTGCACACGCTATGCCCTTGTTCTTGCTATTTTGCACACGCTAGGCCCTTGTTCTTGCTATTTTGCACACGCTAGGCCCTTGTTCTTGCTATTTTTCACTCGCTAGGCCCTTGTTCTTGCAATTTTGCATATGCTAGGCCCTTGTTCTTGCAATTTTGCACACGCTAGGCCCTTGTTCTTGCAATTTTGCACACGCTAGGCCCTTGTTCTTGCATTTTTGCTTACGCTAGGCCCTTGTTCTTGCAATTTTGCACACGCTAGGCCCTTGTTCTTGCTATTTTGCACACGCTAGGCATTTGTTCTTGCAATTTTGCACACGCTAGGCCCTTGTTCTTGCAATTTTGCACATGCTAGGCCCTTGTTCTTGCTATTTTCAACGCGCTAGGCCCTTGTTCTTGCAATTTAGCACATGCTAGGCCCTTGTTCTGGCAATTTTTGCACTCGCTAGGCCCTTGTTCTTGCAAATTTGCAAACGCTAGGCCCTTGTTCTTGCAATTTTGCACATGCTAGGCCCTTGTTCTTGCAATTTTGCACACGCTAGGCCCTTGTTCTTGCAATTTTGCACACGATAGGCCCTTGTTCTTGCAATTTAGCACACGCTAGGCCCTTGTTCTTGCAATTATGCACACGCTAGGCCCTTGTTCTTGAAATTTTGCACACGCTAGGCCCTTGTTCTTGCAATTTAGCACACGCTAGGCCCTTGTTCTTGCAATTTTGCACACGCTAGGCCCTTGTTCTTGCAACTTTGCACTCGCTAGGCCCTTGTTCTTGCAACTTTGCACTCACTAGGCCCTTGTCTTGCAATTTTGCACACGCTAGGCCCTTGTTCTTGCAATTTTGCACACGCTAGGCCCTTGTTATTGCAATTTTGCACACGCTAGGCCCTTGTTCTTGCTATTTTGCACACGCTAGGCCCTTGTTCTTGCAATTTTGCACACGCTAGGCCCTTGTTCTTGCTATTTTGCACTTGCTATGCCCTTGTTCTTGCTATTTTGCACTCGCTAGGCCCTTGTTCTTGCAATTTTGGACACGCTAGGCCCTTGTTCTTGAAATTTTGCACACGCTAGGCCCTTGTTCTTGCTATTTTGCACACGCTAGGCCCTTGTTCTTGCAATTTTGCACACGATAGGCCCTTGTTCTTGCTATTTTGCACATGCTAGGCCCTTGTTCTTGCTATTTTGCACACGCTAGGCCCTTGTTCTTCCAATTTTGTACACGATAGGCCCTTGTTCTTGCTATTTTGCACACGCTATGCCCTTGTTCTTGCTATTTTGCACTCGCTAGGCCCTTGTTCTTGCAATTTTGCACACGCTAGGCCCTTGTTCTTGCAATTTTGCACACGCTAGGCCCTTGTTCTTGCTATTTTGTGTTAGAGACTAAGGACGGAGTCTATGAAGATTAGGTGCCTAAATTTCTCAAAATCGTTGGTCCCTATTTCTGGACAGAATAGTTGCGCTCACAAGAAACGCCGTCGACGAAAAGTGCACAGTCTAAACTTCACTAAACTCATATATATTGTAGCCCTACTCCGTGGCTACAATTCCCAAGTTGAAACGTATCAAGAGGTGAAGTAAATCTCGACTTATCAATTTCGGCGCACAGGGGGGTATGCTGCCATAAGAACTTAACTCAATCACAAAGTTCACACAAGTTCACACAAGAGAATTAGAGTAGCACTAAACCAGGTGGAAGGGATAAGGAGGACGAGAGGGAAGGTCCCAAGAGAGTCCCCAACCAAGGAAACCCCATGCCATACAATTCCCTTCCCCATAGGCAACCCAACTTTGACCTTTGTCACTATCCCAACCTCCACAATCCACCTCAACCCAACTTGGCCACACTTGCCAACCTGGTTTGGTTTCTCCCAACCATTTGGCAGCAACTACAGTAGAAAAGACGAATTTCCCAACCCCCAAAAGTCTGTACCCCATATTGAGTCAACCCCACAACTTCCCATAGTCACCACAACCAAATATCAAAAGCATACGAACTCCAACGTTCGTAACTTTCTAGTTCGTGCTCCGATTGAAGCGATACTTGGTTCCTCGGAAAGCTCTTGAGCAGAGGAGTCACTTCAGATATCTGCTCAAGCCAAATAACATTCACACACATACTCAGAAAAACCAAACCGCACAAAACACAAATTCTTGCACACACTCACAACACGCATGCAACGCACGAACATATGATGGGAGGCAGACAGATGTGAATGCGAATGGTAGCATCACTCAACAAACTCCCCCTCTGGCTGCCAACCATCATCCCACATGCCATAGCTCAAGCATGCATCCTCAATGCACACTCATCCCAGCAAGCTTCATGCCCTTCCAATGCTCAGATTCAGCCAGGCGCTTGGTGAGAATGTCAGCCGCCTGCTGATGGGTCTTCACAATCTCCAGCCGGACCTCCTTGTCCAGGAGCCTCCTCACCCAGTGCCACTTAGGCCTGATGTGTTTGGTCAGCCCATGAAGACAAGCATTCTTCGCTAGCTTCACCGCCGACTCATTGTCACAGAAAATCACAGTCGGCTCCCTCTGACCAACTCCAATCTCCTCCAACAAACGCCTCAGCCACACCACCTCCTTTGCCCCATGATGCAGGGCCATGTACTCTGTCTCACACGAGGACTGCCCCACCTCATTCTGCTTCTTACTGCGCCAGCTCACTGCACCACCTCCGAACAGGCACACATAGCCTCCAATGCTGGTGCCATCCGCTTTCACCGAGTTGAAGCTAGCGTCAGTGTAGCAGGTCAGGAGCATCTCCCCCTTGCTCAAATCAGCTGCACTCCTCTGCAGCCTCTGCCTCACAGCACTGTACTCCAAACCCACTGATGCCGTTGCACTCACATAGCGGACCAACCTCTTGGCCGCTTCCAGCTGCTCATGACTGGGGCGTGAAACCACACTGGCAAGCCTGGATGTTGCAAAGGCAATGTCAGGCCGTGTGTGGTTAGCCGCATAGTTGAGTGCCCCAACCATGGAATGAAAAAGTTTCCTGTCACTCTCACCCACCACCTCCTCATCAGCACAGGGCTCTACAGTGAACCCCGAAGGCAGTGGGGTGGCTGGCTTTCCTCCATCTTGCAGCCCATACTTCTCAGCCAGCCCCTCACAATACTTTCTCTGGTGCAACCTCAACACTCCCTTGTCAAGGTCCCTCTCCACATGCATCCCTAAATAGTACTTCACATCTCCCATCTTGGAGCACTTAAACTGCATCTCCAGCATCTCCTCCACATGCTCAATCATTGCAGACGACTCAGAGAAGAGCAGGATGTCATCCACATACACCAGGAGCATGAGAAACTGCTCCTTCTCCTGCAGCAGGAACAAGCTGTGATCACACTCACTCTTCTTGAAACCCCCAGCCAGCAGAGTCTCCTCTAACTTGTGGTACCATGCACGAGGAGCCTGCTTCAGGCCATAGATGGCCTTCTTCAGCCTGCACACCCTGCCGCTCCCATCATCCAAACCCTCAGGCTGTAACATGTACAGCTCCTCCAGAATGATCCCATTGAGGAAGGCGGTGGTGATGTCCATCTGCTTCACCCGCCATCCACGGTATGCTGCCATTGCCAATGACACCCGAAGTGTTGTGCCTTTCCCCACAGGAGCATAGAGCTCGTTGAAGTCCTTTCCCTTTGTCTGCTGAAACCCCTTAGCCACAAGCCTTGACTTGTAGCGGGTCAGCGCCCCATCAGGTCCGTACTTGTGCCTGAAAATCAGCTTGGAAGAAATGGCCTTCTTCCCAGGTGGCAGCTCACACAGCTCCCACGTCTCATTCTCTAGCAGAGAATCATACTCCTCCTTCACACTCTGCTTCCACTTTTCAGCATCGGGCCCGCTCAATGCCTCAGCTAGCGTCTTGGGCTCAGGGACGGCTGCCCAGTAGCAGTGTGCTATCTCATCCTCATCACACTGCTCAGCCACACTCCCAGCCCTTACCACCTTTGGCTTGCCACGGCTTGCATAGGTCAGCCTGTTAGGAGGGCGCACATCCCTCCTAGGACGGTCAGCCGTACGTCCGGCACCTTGTGGAGCACCTTGCTCCTCCTGCTGCTGCGGCTGCTGCTGCTGTTGCTGCTGCTGCTGCTCCTCCACCTCAGGTTCTCCCCCATCCTCTGTCACCCCAGAGATCTCATTCTCAGAGACAGAAACCTCCACTTGCCTTGAAGGCCGCTGCACCTCATCGGCCTCGACAATTAGCGGTGTCGTTGGAAGCTTCTGCTGCTGCTGCTGCTTCCACTCCTTGTAGTACAAGGACTCAAGGAACTTCACATCCCTTGACACAGTCAGCTGCTGGCTGGTCAAGTCCCAAATCAGCCAGCCCTTGTGATCCTTAGCAAGCCCCAAGTGCACACCCCATCTCCCAGAAGCTTCCAGTTTTCCCCTCTTCTCCTTAGGCACATGAAACACCACCATGCACCCAAAGGCTCTCAGCATGTTCACAGCTGGTGCAATCCCATACCACTTGGTGTAGGGGACCCACTGCTTGTCCCCCACAGTCGCCAGCACCCTGTTCTTCACAACAACGACCTGCCGCAGTGCTGTCACCCAAAACGGATCCGGCAGCCCTGCACGCCCAAGGAGAGTGCGAGCACCTTCCTGCAGGGTCCGGTTGAACCGCTCAGCCACGCCATTCTGCTGAGGGTTGTAAGGCACTGTGAGCTGATGCTGGATCCCCTTCCGCTTCAGCTCCTTCTCAAAATCAGCGCCGATGAACTCTCCTCCGTTGTCAGTGCGGATCACCTTCACCTTGTGTCCGCTTTCCCTTTGTGCTCTCGGCATCCACTCCTTAAGAACAGCCGCTGCCACCTCCCCCTTAGTCTTGAGAGGGTACACCCACACCGCACGCGTGTGGTCGTCCACAATCGTCAAGAAGTAGCGGCTGCCCGAGAGAGAAAGGGCCCTCGTGGGGCCCACCACATCCATGTGCACTAGTTCAAGTGGTGCCTTGGCTGGTCCTGTGCTGCTGCTGAAGGGAAACTTCGTGAATTTGGTCTCAAGGCAGGTAGGGCAGCTCCCAATCTCCTTTGCTCCCCCCTTCACCTCCAGCCCCTTCAAGCACCCATCCTTTACCAACTTCTGCAGCATAGGAATGTTCACATGGCACAGCCTCTCATGCCACGTCTCCCAATCAGCCTCACCACTCCCAGATGAAGCCTTTGCCCATGCAGCTGTCGCATCCACACCAGCAAGCACCTCACCATGTGGCTGTTGTGGCTGCTGCACCTTCTTGACTGCATCCAGGGCCCCAGCAGTTGGTGCAGTCTCCTCTCCTCCCGCAGTTGCTTTAGCCGCTGCCGCTGCCTTTGCCGTTGCTGGTGGTTTCCCCTTCCAAGGGATGATGGGCAGCTGCCACAAGTCCTTGATGCAGCTGCTCTTCTCCTCCAAGTTCCACAGCAGCAACTTCCCAAGCTTTGCACGGCAGCTGGTTGGGCCGAAGGTAACTTCAGCCTTGCTCTTCTGCAGCCGGCGCACAGAAAGAAGGTTAGCGGACAAACCTTCAACCAACAGCACATTCCCAAGCCCCACAAGCTCTCCATTGGCTCCCATCACCTTGGCATTCCCAACACCAATCACAGGGAGCAAAGCACCTGAAGCGGCAGCCACAAACTTGATCTTCCCATGAGGTTTTACCTCATCAAGCAAATCTGCCCGTGGGGTCATATGACTCGTGCAACCTGAATCGATCACCCAGTGAGTGAGGGGGTGCATCACAACCTTCCCAACTGAACCCACATCACCCCCACTCCCTTGCACATCCTCAACCATGAGGAACATCCCAAGGTGGGCTTTACCTTGTGCACCATCACCTTGTGCACCTGAACCTTGCACAGCGCCACCGCGTGCACGTTCACCACTTGGCGGCTTCATGCCTGGAGGGGCCCATCCCTCAGGCCGGCTGAAACACTTGAACCACGGGTGTCCAGCCTTCTTGCAGTACCAGCACGCACCCTCCATTCGGGTGCTCCCCCTGCCACCAGAGCTCCCATGCCCCTCATTGTAGTCACCTCGGCCTCTCCCTCTGCCAAAGCCTCTCCCACGGCCTCGGCCTCTCCCTCCCCCTCTTCCTCTGCTGCCTCCTGCAGCTCCATACCCCTCAGCAGTTTTGTTGGCAGCACCACCTCCCGTGTGGCGTCTGCGGAAGTCCTCCTGCAGAATCTGCTGCCGTAGCCACTTAGGCGTCCATTTGTCCTGCTGAACGTTGAGGGTGGGGATGAGGTTGTCCCACGAGTTGTCGAGCACCGAGATGATCTTGGTGCACTGTTGCATCTGCGACACTTCGCTGCCCGCCGCTGCCATCCTCGCATAGGTGTCCTTGATCTTGTCAAGGACCGGTTTCACATCATCTCCCGGTTTCATGGAGAGGGCAGCCAACTCCTTCTCCAACACAATCACCATCGGCAGCGTGTTGGGCTGAATCACGTCGCGTAGCAGCTTCCATGCCTTCGGTCCGGAATCATCCAACTCCACCAAATCCTTGATGTGCTGGAACATGTCGTTGTTGACCGATTGGAGGATGAGGTCGTACAGCACCGCGCTCTTCTCAATCCACCGATCGCGGGCATCTCCTTCCCCCGGCATCTTCTCCTCTCCCATTGCAATTTTCAGCAGCTTGTAGCGCTTGAAGGCGCTCCGCATCCGCCCGCTCCATTCCTCATAGTTGGAGCCATCCAAAGCTTCAATCTTGGATGGTGGCGGCTCACTCCTCTTCTCAGCTGCATCTCCACTCCCTTGATTCATCTCCTCTGCTCCCAATCAGAGGTTTCAGCTCCCCCTTTTGCTGGTCACAATGTAGATCCACACAATCTTCACAAGTGTCAGCGCCAACGAAATTTCGGCAGAGTTTCCCCTTAGCGGAAGTCACATCCAACCTCCAGAACTCCACTTAGGCACGCCCACAGGCCATGGTGGGTCTAGGAGGGTCTTCACACTTCAGTAGACTCCCCACAAGGTCCTTAATCAGCTCTGATACCACTTGTTAGAGACTAAGGACGGAGTCTATGAAGATTAGGTGCCTAAATTTCTCAAAATCGTTGGTCCCTATTTCTGGACAGAATAGTTGCGCTCACAAGAAACGCCGTCGACGAAAAGTGCACAATCTAAACTTCACTAAACTCATATATATTGTAGCCCTACTCCGTGGCTACAATTCCCAAGTTGAAACGTATCAAGAGGTGAAGTAAATCTCGACTTATCAATTTCGGCGCACAGGGGGGTATGCTGCCATAAGAACTTAACTCAATCACAAAGTTCACACAAGTTCACACAAGAGAATTAGAGTAGCACTAAACCAGGTGGAAGGGATAAGGAGGACGAGAGGGAAGGTCCCAAGAGAGTCCCCAACCAAGGAAACCCCATGCCATACAATTCCCTTCCCCATAGGCAACCCAACTTTGACCTTTGTCACTATCCCAACCTCCACAATCCACCTCAACCCAACTTGGCCACACTTGCCAACCTGGTTTGGTTTCTCCCAACCATTTGGCAGCAACTACAGTAGAAAAGACGAATTTCCCAACCCCCAAAAGTCTGTACCCCATATTGAGTCAACCCCACAACTTCCCATAGTCACCACAACCAAATATCAAAAGCATACGAACTCCAACGTTCGTAACTTTCTAGTTCGTGCTCCGATTGAAGCGATACTTGGTTCCTCGGAAAGCTCTTGAGCAGAGGAGTCACTTCAGATATCTGCTCAAGCCAAATAACATTCACACACATACTCAGAAAAACCAAACCGCACAAAACACAAATTCTTGCACACACTCACAACACGCATGCAACGCACGAACATATGATGGGAGGCAGACAGATGTGAATGCGAATGGTAGCATCACTCAACATTTTGCACACGCTAGGCCCTTGTTCTTGCAATTTTGTACACGATAGGCCCTTGTTCTTGCTATTTTGCACACGCTAGGCCCTTGTTCTTGCAATTTTGCACACGCTAGGCCCTTGTTCTTGCTATTTTGCACACGCTATGCCCTTGTTCTTGCTATTTTGCACTCGCTAGGCCCTTGTTCTTGCAATTTTGGACACGCTAGGCCCTTGTTCTTGAAATTTTGCACACGCTAGGCCCTTGTTCTTGCTATTTTGCACACGCTAGGCCCTTGTTCTTGCAATTTTGCACACGATAGGCCCTTGTTCTTGCTATTTTGCACATGCTAGGCCCTTGTTCTTGCTATTTTGCACACGCTAGGCCCTTGTTCTTCCAATTTTGTACACGATAGGCCCTTGTTCTTGCTATTTTGCACACGCTATGCCCTTGTTCTTGCTATTTTGCACTCGCTAGGCCCTTGTTCTTGCAATTTTGCACACGCTAGGCCCTTGTTCTTGCAATTTTGCACACGCTAGGCCCTTGTTCTTGCTATTTTGCACACGCTAGGCCCTTGTTCTTGCAATTTTGTACACGATAGGCCCTTGTTCTTGCTATTTTGCACACGCTAGGCCCTTGTTCTTGCAATTTTGCACACGCTAGGCCCTTGTTCTTGCTATTTTGCACACGCTAGGCCCTTGTTCTTGCAATTTTGCACACGATAGGCCCTTGTTCTTGCAATTTTGCACACGATAGGCCCTTGTTCTTGCTATTTTGCACACGCTAGGCCCTTGTTCTTGCAATTTTGCACACGCTAGGCCCTTGTTCTTGCTATTTTGCACACGCTATGCCCTTGTTCTTGCTATTTTACACTCGCTAGGCCCTTGTTCTTGCAATTTTGGACACGCTAGGCCCTTGTTTTTGAAATTTTGCACACGCTAGGCCCTTGTTCTTGCAATTTTGCACACGCTAGGCCCTTGTTCTTCCAATTTTGTACACGATAGGCCCTTGTTCTTGCTATTTTGCACACGCTATGCCCTTGTTCTTGCTATTTTGCACTCGCTAGGCCCTTGTTCTTGCAATTTTGCACACGCTAGGCCCTTGTTCTTGCAATTTTGCACACGCTAGGCCCTTGTTCTTGCTATTTTGCACACGCTAGGCCCTTGTTCTTGCAATTTTGTACACGATAGGCCCTTGTTCTTGCTATTTTGCACACGCTATGCCCTTGTTCTTGCTATTTTGCACTCGCTAGGCCCTTGTTCTTGCAATTTTGCACACGATAGGCCCTTGTTCTTGCTATTTTGCACACGCTAGGCCCTTGTTCTTGCAATTTTGCACATGCTAGGCCCTTGTTCTTGCTATTTTGCACACGCTATGCCCTTGTTCTTGCTATTTTGCACTCGCTAGGCCCTTGTTCTTGCAATTTTGGACACGCTAGGCCCTTGTTCTTGAAATTTTGCACACGCTAGGCCCTTGTTCTTGCTATTTTGCACACGCTAGGCCCTTGTTCTTGCAATTTTGCACACGATAGGCCCTTGTTCTTGCTATTTTGCACACGCTAGGCCCTTGTTCTTGCTATTTTGCACACGCTAGGCCCTTGTTCTTCCAATTTTGTACACGATAGGCCCTTGTTCTTGCTATTTTGCACACGCTATGCCCTTGTTCTTGCTATTTTGCACTCGCTAGGCCCTTGTTCTTGCAATTTTGCACACGCTAGGCCCTTGTTCTTGCAATTTTGCACACGCTAGGCCCTTGTTCTTGCTATTTTGCACACGCTAGGCCCTTGTTCTTGCAATTTTGTACACGATAGGCCCTTGTTCTTGCTATTTTGCACACGCTAGGCCCTTGTTCTTGCAATTTTGCACACGCTAGGCCCTTGTTCTTGCTATTTTGCACACGCTAGGCCCTTGTTCTTGCAATTTTGCACACGATAGGCCCTTGTTCTTGCAATTTTGCACACGATAGGCCCTTGTTCTTGCTATTTTGCACACGCTAGGCCCTTGTTCTTGCAATTTTGCACACGCTAGGCCCTTGTTCTTGCTATTTTGCACACGCTATGCCCTTGTTCTTGCTATTTTGCACTCGCTAGGCCCTTGTTCTTGCAATTTTGGACACGCTAGGCCCTTGTTCTTGAAATTTTGCACACGCTAGGCCCTTGTTCTTGCTATTTTGCACACGCTAGGCCCTTGTTCTTCCAATTTTGTACACGAGAGGCCCTTGTTCTTGCTATTTTGCACACGCTATGCCCTTGTTCTTGCTATTTTGCACTCGCTAGGCCCTTGTTCTTGCAATTTTGCACATGCTAGGCCCTTGTTCTTGCAATTTTGCACACGCTAGGCCCTTGTTCTTGCTATTTTGCACACGCTAGGCCCTTGTTCTTGCAATTTTGTACACGATAGGCCCTTGTTCTTGCTATTTTGCACACGCTATGCCCTTGTTCTTGCTATTTTGCACTCGCTAGGCCCTTGTTCTTGCAATTTTGCACACGCTAGGCCCTTGTTCTTGCAATTTTGCACACGCTAGGCCCTTATTCTTGCTATTTTGCACACGCTAGGCCCTTGTTCTTGCAATTTTGCACACGCTAGGCCCTTGTTCTTGCTATTTTGCACACGCTAGGCCCTTGTTCTTCCAATTTTGTACACGATAGGCCCTTGTTCTTGCTATTTTGCACACGCTATGCCCTTGTTCTTGCTATTTTGCACTCGCTAGGCCCTTGTTCTTGCAATTTTGCACACGCTAGGCCCTTGTTCTTGCAATTTTGCACACGCTAGGCCCTTGTTCTTGCTATTTTGCACACGCTAGGCCCTTGTTCTTGCAATTTTGTACACGATAGGCCCTTGTTCTTGCTATTTTGCACACGCTAGGCCCTTGTTCTTGCAATTTTGCACACGCTAGGCCCTTGTTCTTGCTATTTTGCACACGCTATGCCCTTGTTCTTGCTATTTTGCACTCGCTAGGCCCTTGTTCTTGCAATTTTGGACACGCTAGGCCCTTGTTCTTGCTATTTTGCACACGCTAGGCCCTTGTTCTTGCAATTTTGCACACGCTAGGCCCTTGTTCTTGCTATTTTGCACACGCTATGCCCTTGTTCTTGCTATTTTGCACACGCTAGGCCCTTTTTCTTGCAATTTTGCACACGCTAGGCCCTTGTTCTTGCTCTTTTGCACACGCTAGGCCCTTGTTCTTGCAGTTTTGCACACGCTAGGCACTTGTTCTTGCAATTTTGCACTCGCTAGGCTCTTGTTCTTGCAATTTTGCACACGCTAGGCCCTTGTTCTTGCAATTTTGCACACGCTAGGCCCTTGTTCTTGCAATTTTGCACACGCTAGGCCCTTGTTCTTGAAATTTTGCACACGCTAGGCCCTTGTTCTTGCAATTTTGCACACGCTAAACCCTTGTTCTTGCAATTTTGCACACGCTAGGCCCTTGTTCTTGCAACTTTGCACTCGCTAGGCCCTTGTTCTTGCAACTTTGCACTCGCTAGGCCCTTGTTCTTGCAATTTTGCACACGCTAGGCCCTTGCTCTTGCAATTTTGCACATGCTAGGCCCTTGTTCTTGCAATTTTGCACACGCTAGGCCCATGTTCTTGCAATTTTGCACACGCTAGGCCCTTGCTCTTGCTATTTTGCACACGCTAGGCCCTTGTTCTTGCAATTTTGCACACGTTAGGCCCTTGTTCTTGCTATTTTGCACACGCTATGCCCTTGTTCTTGCTATTTTGCACACGCTAGGCCCTTGTTCTTGCAATTTTGCACACGCTAGGCCCTTGTTCTTGCAATTTTGCACTCGCTAGGCCCTTGTTCTTGAAATTTTGCACACGCTAGGCCCTTGTTCTTGAAATTTTGCACACGCTAGGCCCTTGTCCTAGAAATTTTGCACATCCAAGGCCCTTGTTCTTGCAATTTTGCACACCCTAGGCCCTTATTCTTGCAATTTTGCACACGCTAGGCCCTTGTTCTTGAAATTTTGCACTCGCTAGGCTCTTGTTCTTGAAATTTTGCACAAGCTAGGCCCTTGTTCTTGCAATTTTGCACACGCTAGGCCATTGTTCTTGAAATTTTGCACATGCTAGGCCCTTGTCCTCTCAATTTTGCACATGCTAGGCCCTTGTTCTTGCAATTTTGCACTCGCTAGGCCCTTGTTCTTGCAAATTTGCACACGCTAGGCCCTTGTTCTTGCAACTTTGCACTCGCTAGGCCCTTGTTCTTGCAACTTTGCACTCACTAGGCCCTTGTTCTTGCAATTTTGCACACGCTAGGCCCTTGTTCTTGCAATTTTGCACACGCTAGGCCCTTGTTCTTGCAATTTTGCACACGCTAGGCCCTCGTTCTTGAAATTTTGCACACGCTAGGCCCTTGTTCTTGCAATTTTGCACACGCTAAGCCCTTGTTCTTGCAATTTTACACACGCTAGGCCCTTGTTCTTGCAACTTTGCACTCGCTAGGCCCTTGTTCTTGCAACTTTGCACACGCTAGGCCCTTGTTCTTGCAATTTTGCACACGCTAGGCCCTTGCTCTTGCAATTTTGCACACGCTAGGCCCTTGTTCTTGCAATTTTGCACACGCTAGGCCCTTGTTCTTGCTATTTTGCACACGCTAGGCCCTTGTTCTTGCAATTTTGCACACGCTAGGCCCTTGTTCTTGCTATTTTGCACACGCTATGCCCTTGTTCTTGCTATTTTGCAAACGCTAGGCCCTTGTTCTTGCAATTTTGCACACGCTAGGCCCTTGTTCTTGCAATTTTGCACACGCTAGGCCCTTGTTCTTGCTATTTTGCACACGCTAGGCCCTTGTTCTTGCTATTTTGCACACGCTAGGCCCTTGTTCTTGCAATTTTGCACACGCTAGGCCCTCGTTCTTGAAATTTTTGCACACGCTAGGCCCTTGTTCTTGCAATTTTGCACACGCTAAGCCCTTGTTCTTGCAATTTTACACACGCTAGGCCCTTGTTCTTGCAACTTTGCACTCGCTAGGCCCTTGTTCTTGCAACTTTGCACACGCTAGGCCCTTGTTCTTGCAATTTTGCACACGCTAGGCCCTTGCTCTTGCAATTTTGCACACGCTAGGCCCTTGTTCTTGCAATTTTGCACACGCTAGGCCCTTGTTCTTGCTATTTTGCACACGCTAGGCCCTTGTTCTTGCAATTTTGCACACGCTAGGCCCTTGTTCTTGCTATTTTGCACACGCTATGCCCTTGTTCTTGCTATTTTGCAAACGCTAGGCCCTTGTTCTTGCAATTTTGCACACGCTAGGCCCTTGTTCTTGCAATTTTGCACACGCTAGGCCCTTGTTCTTGCTATTTTGCACACGCTAGGCCCTTGTTCTTGCTATTTTGCACACGCTAGGCCCTTGTTCTTGCAATTTTGCACTCGCTAGGCCCTTGTTCTTGCAATTTTGCACACGCTAGGCCCTTGTTCTTGCAATTTTGCACACGCTAGGCCCTTGTTCTTGCAATTTTGCACACGATATGCCCTTGTTCTTGCAATTTTGCACACGCTAGGCCCTTGTTCTTGAAATTTTGCACACGCTAGGCCCTTGTTCTTGCAATTTTGCACACGCTAAACCCTTGTTCTTGCAATTTTGCACACGCTAGGCCCTTGTTCTTGCAACTTTGCACTCGCTAGGCCCTTGTTCTTGCAACTTTGCACTCGCTAGGCCCTTGTTCTTGCAATTTTGCACACGCTAGGCCCTTGCTCTTGCAATTTTGCACATGCTAGGCCCTTTCTTGCAATTTTGCACACGCTAGGCCCTTGTTCTTGCAATTTTGCACACGCTAGGCCCTTGTTCTTGCTATTTTGCACACGCTAGGCCCTTGTTCTTGCAATTTTGCACACGCTAGGCCCTTGTTCTTGCTATTTTGCACACGCTATGCCCTTGTTCTTGCTATTTTGCACACGCTAGGCCCTTGTTCTTGCAATTTTGCACACGCTAGGCCCTTGTTCTTGCAATTTTGCACACGCTAGGCTCTTGTTCTTGCTATTTTGCACACGCTAAGCCCTTGTTCTTGCAATTTTGCACACGCTAGGCCCTTGTTCTTGCAACTTTGCACACGCTAGGCCCTTGTTCTTGCAACTTTGCACGCTAGGCCCTTGTTCTTGCAACTTTGCACTCGCTAGGCCCTTGTTCTTGCAATTTTGCACACGCTAGGCCCTTGTTCTTGCAATTTTGCACACGCTAGGCCCTTGCTCTTGCAATTTTGCACACGCTAGGCCCTTGTTCTTGAAATTTTGCACACGCTAGGCCCTTGTTCTTGCAATTTTGCACACGCTAAACCCTTGTTCTTGCAATTTTGCACACTCTAGGCCCTTGTTCTTGCAACTTTGCACTCGCTAGGCCCTTGTTCTTGCAACTTTGCACTCGCTAGGCCCTTGTTCTTGCAATTTTGCACACGCTAGGCCCTTGCTCTTGCAATTTTGCACATGCTAGGCCCTTTCTTGCAATTTTGCACACGCTAGGCCCTTGTTCTTGCAATTTTGCACACGCTAGGCCCTTGTTCTTGCTATTTTGCACACGCTAGGCCCTTGTTCTTGCAATTTTGCACACGCTAGGCCCTTGTTCTTGCTATTTTGCACACGCTATGCCCTTGTTCTTGCTATTTTGCACACGCTAGGCCCTTGTTCTTGCAATTTTGCACACGCTAGGCCCTTGTTCTTGCTATTTTGCACACGCTAGGCCCTTGTTCTTGAAATTTTGCACACGCTAGGCCATTGTTCTTGCAATTTTGCACACGCTAGGTCATTGTTCTTGAAATTTTGCACATGCTAGGCCCTTGTTCTTGCAATTTTGCACTCGCTAGGCCCTTGTTCTTGCAATTTTGCACACGCTAGGCCCTTGTTCTTGCAATTTTGCACACGCTAGGCCCTTGTTCTTGCAACTTTGCACTCGCTAGGCCCTTGTTCTTGCAACTTTGCACTCACTAGGCCCTTGTTCTTGCAATTTTGCACACGCTCGGCCCTTGTTCTTGCAATTTTGCACACGCTAGGCCCTTGTTCTTACAATTTTGCACATGCTAAGCCCTTGTTCTTGCAATTTTGCACACGCTAGGCCCTTGTTCTTGCAACTTTGCACTCGCTAGGCCCTTGTTCTTGCAATTTTGCACACGCTAGGCCCTTGTTCTTGCAATTTTGCACTCGCTAGGCCCTTGTTCTTGCAATTTTGCACACGCTAGGCCCTTGTTCTTGCAATTTTGCACACGCTAGGCTCTTGTTCTTGCTATTTTGCACATGCTAAGCCCTTGTTCTTGCAATTTTGCACACGCTAGGCCCTTGTTCTTGCAACTTTGCACACGCTAGGCCCTTGTTCTTGCAACTTTGCACGCTAGGCCCTTGTTCTTGCAACTTTGCACTCGCTAGGGCCTTGTTCTTGCAATTTTGCACACGCTAGGCCCTTGTTCTTGCAATTTTGCACACGCTAGGCCCTTGCTCTTGCAATTTTGCACACGCTAGGCCCTTGTTCTTGCAATTTTGCACACGCTAGGCCCTTGTTCTTGCTATTTTGCACACGCTAGGCCCTTGTTCTTGCAAATTTGCACACGCTAGGCCCTTGTTCTTGCTATTTTGCACACGCTATGCCCTTATTCTTGCAATTTTGCACACGCTAGGCCCTTACTCTTGCAATTTTGCACATGCTAGGCCCTTTCTTGCAATTTTGCACACGCTAGGCCCTTGTTCTTGCAATTTTGCACACGCTAGGCCCTTGTTCTTGCTATTTTGCACACGCTAGGCCCTTGTTCTTGCAATTTTGCACACGCTAGGCCCTTGTTCTTGCTATTTTGCACACGCTATGCCCTTGTTCTTGCTATTTTGCACACGCTAGGCCCTTGTTCTTGCAATTTTGCACACGCTAGGCCCTTGTTCTTGCTATTTTGCACACGCTAGGCCCTTGTTCTTGAAATTTTGCACACGCTAGGCCATTGTTCTTGCAATTTTGCACACGCTAGGCCATTGTTCTTGAAATTTTGCACATGCTAGGCCCTTGTTCTTGCAATTTTGCACTCGCTAGGCCCTTGTTCTTGCAATTTTGCACACGCTAGGCCCTTGTTCTTGCAATTTTGCACACGCTAGGCCCTTGTTCTTGCAACTTTGCACTCGCTAGGCCCTTGTTCTTGCAACTTTGCACTCACTAGGCCCTTGTTCTTGCAATTTTGCACACGCTCGGCCCTTGTTCTTGCAATTTTGCACACGCTAGGCCCTTGTTCTTGCAATTTTGCACACGCTAAGCCCTTGTTCTTGCAATTTTGTACACGCTAGGCCCTTGTTCTTGCAACTTTGCACTCGCTAGGCCCTTGTTCTTGCAATTTCGCACACGCTAGGCCCTTGTTCTTGCAATTTTGCACTCGCTAGGCCCTTGTTCTTGCAATTTTGCACACGCTAGGCCCTTGTTCTTGCAATTTTGCACACGCTAGGCCCTTGTTCTTGCTATTTTGCACACGCTAAGCCCTTGTTCTTGCAATTTTGCACACGCTAGGCCCTTGTTCTTGCAACTTTGCACACGCTAGGCCCTTGTTCTTGCAACTTTGCACGCTAGGCCCTTGTTCTTGCAACTTTGCACTCGCTAGGCCCTTGTTCTTGCAATTTTGCACACGCTAGGCCCTTGTTCTTGCAATTTTGCACACGCTAGGCCCTTGCTCTTGCAATTTTGCGCACGCTAGGCCCTTGTTCTTGCAATTTTGCACACGCTAGGCCCTTGTTCTTGCTATTTTGCACACGCTAGGCCCTTGTTCTTGCAAATTTGCACACGCTAGGCCCTTGTTCTTGCTATTTTGCACACGCTAGGCCCTTGTTCTTGCTATTTTGCACACGCTAGGCCCTTGTTCTTGCTATTTTGCACACGCTAGGCCCTTGTTCTTGCAATTTTGCACTCGCTAGGCCCTTGTTCTTGCAATTTTGCACACGCTAGGCCCTTGTTCTTGCAATTTTGCACACGCTAGGCCCTTGTTCTTGCAATTTTGCACACGCTAGGCCCTTGTTCTTGCAATTTTGCACACGCTAGGCCCTTGTTCTTGAAATTTTGCACACGCTAGGCCCTTGTTCTTGCAATTTTGCACACGCTAAACCCTTGTTCTTGCAATTTTGCACACGCTAGGCCCTTGTTCTTGCAACTTTGCACTCGCTAGGCCCTTGTTCTTGCAACTTTGCACTCGCTAGGCCCTTGTTCTTGGAATTTTGCACACGCTAGGCCCTTGCTCTTGCAATTTTGCACATGCTAGGCCCTTGTTCTTGCAATTTTGCACACGCTAGGCCCTTGTTCTTGCAATTTTGCACACGCTAGGCCCTTGTTCTTGCTATTTTGCACACGCTAAGCCCTTGTTCTTGCAATTTTGCACACGCTAGGCCCTTGTTCTTGCAACTTTGCACACGCTAGGCCCTTGTTCTTGCAACTTTGCACTCGCTAGGCCCTTGTTCTTGCAATTTTGCACACGCTAGGCCCTTGCTCTTGCAATTTTGCACATGCTAGGCCCTTTCTTGCAATTTTGCACACGCTAGGCCCTTGTTCTTGCAATTTTGCACACGCTAGGCCCTTGTTCTTGCTATTTTGCACACGCTAGGCCCTTGTTCTTGCAATTTTGCACACGCTAGGCCCTTGTTCTTGCTATTTTGCACACGCTATGCCCTTGTTCTTGCTATTTTGCACACGCTAGGCCCTTGTTCTTGCAATTTTGCACACGCTAGGCCCTTGTTCTTGCTATTTTGCACACGCTAGGCCCTTGTTCTTGAAATTTTGCACACGCTAGGCCATTGTTCTTGCAATTTTGCACACGCTAGGTCATTGTTCTTGAAATTTTGCACATGCTAGGCCCTTGTTCTTGCAATTTTGCACTCGCCAGGCCCTTGTTCTTGCAATTTTGCACACGCTAGGCCCTTGTTCTTGCAATTTTGCACACGCTAGGCCCTTGTTCTTGCAACTTTGCACTCGCTAGGCCCTTGTTCTTGCAACTTTGCACTCACTAGGCCCTTGTTCTTGCAATTTTGCACACGCTCGGCCCTTGTTCTTGCAATTTTGCACACGCTAGGCCCTTGTTCTTGCAATTTTGCACATGCTAAGCCCTTGTTCTTGCAATTTTGCACACGCTAGGCCCTTGTTCTTGCAACTTTGCACTCGCTAGGCCCTTGTTCTTGCAATTTTGCACACGCTAGGCCCTTGTTCTTGCAATTTTGCACTCGCTAGGCCCTTGTTCTTGCAATTTTGCACACGCTAGGCCCTTGTTCTTGCAATTTTGCACACGCTAGGCTCTTGTTCTTGCTATTTTGCACACGCTAAGCCCTTGTTCTTGCAATTTTGCACACGCTAGGCCCTTGTTCTTGCAACTTTGCACACGCTAGGCCCTTGTTCTTGCAACTTTGCACGCTAGGCCCTTGTTCTTGCAACTTTGCACTCGCTAGGCCCTTGTTCTTGCAATTTTGCACACGCTAGGCCCTTGTTCTTGGAATTTTGCACACGCTAGGCCCTTGCTCTTGCAATTTTGCACACGCTAGGCCCTTGTTCTTGCAATTTTGCACACGCTAGGCCCTTGTTCTTGCTATTTTGCACACGCTAGGCCCTTGTTCTTGCAAATTTGCACACGCTAGGCCCTTGTTCTTGCTATTTTGCACACGCTATGCCCTTATTCTTGCAATTTTGCACACGCTAGGCCCTTGCTCTTGCAATTTTGCACATGCTAGGCCCTTTCTTGCAATTTTGCACACGCTAGGCCCTTGTTCTTGCAATTTTGCACACGCTAGGCCCTTGTTCTTGCTATTTTGCACACGCTAGGCCCTTGTTCTTGCAATTTTGCACACGCTAGGCCCTTGTTCTTGCTATTTTGCACACGCTATGCCCTTGTTCTTGCTATTTTGCACACGCTAGGCCCTTGTTCTTGCAATTTTGCACACGCTAGGCCCTTGTTCTTGCTATTTTGCACACGCTAGGCCCTTGTTCTTGAAATTTTGCACACGCTAGGCCATTGTTCTTGCAATTTTGCACACGCTAGGCCATTGTTCTTGAAATTTTGCACATGCTAGGCCCTTGTTCTTGCAATTTTGCACTCGCTAGGCCCTTGTTCTTGCAATTTTGCACACGCTAGGCCCTTGTTCTTGCAATTTTGCACACGCTAGGCCCTTGTTCTTGCAACTTTGCACTCGCTAGGCCCTTGTTCTTGCAACTTTGCACTCACTAGGCCCTTGTTCTTGCAATTTTGCACACGCTCGGCCCTTGTTCTTGCAATTTTGCACACGCTAGGCCCTTGTTCTTGCAATTTTGCACACGCTAAGCCCTTGTTCTTGCAAT
The DNA here is from genome assembly GCA_947471745.1 of Closterium sp. Naga37s-1. Lineage (NCBI taxonomy): Eukaryota > Viridiplantae > Streptophyta > Zygnematophyceae > Desmidiales > Closteriaceae > Closterium > Closterium sp. Naga37s-1. Next base: position 2,202,013 of record CANJKZ010000783.1, on the reverse strand, counting down.
TTTGTACACGCTAGGCCCTTGTTCTTGCAACTTTGCACTCGCTAGGCCCTTGTTCTTGCAATTTCGCACACGCTAGGCCCTTGTTCTTGCAATTTTGCACTCGCTAGGCCCTTGTTCTTGCAATTTTGCACACGCTAGGCCCTTGTTCTTGCAATTTTGCACACGCTAGGCCCTTGTTCTTGCTATTTTGCACACGCTAAGCCCTTGTTCTTGCAATTTTGCACACGCTAGGCCCTTGTTCTTGCAACTTTGCACACGCTAGGCCCTTGTTCTTGCAACTTTGCACGCTAGGCCCTTGTTCTTGCAACTTTGCACTCGCTAGGCCCTTGTTCTTGCAATTTTGCACACGCTAGGCCCTTGTTCTTGCAATTTTGCACACGCTAGGCCCTTGCTCTTGCAATTTTGCGCACGCTAGGCCCTTGTTCTTGCAATTTTGCACACGCTAGGCCCTTGTTCTTGCTATTTTGCACACGCTAGGCCCTTGTTCTTGCAAATTTGCACACGCTAGGCCCTTGTTCTTGCTATTTTGCACACGCTAGGCCCTTGTTCTTGCTATTTTGCACACGCTAGGCCCTTGTTCTTGCTATTTTGCACACGCTAGGCCCTTGTTCTTGCAATTTTGCACTCGCTAGGCCCTTGTTCTTGCAATTTTGCACACGCTAGGCCCTTGTTCTTGAAATTTTGCACACGCTAGGCCCTTGTTCTTGCAATTTTGCACACGCTAAACCCTTGTTCTTGCAATTTTGCACACGCTAGGCCCTTGTTCTTGCAACTTTGCACTCGCTAGGCCCTTGTTCTTGCAACTTTGCACTCGCTAGGCCCTTGTTCTTGCAATTTTGCACACGCTAGGCCCTTGCTCTTGCAATTTTGCACATGCTAGGCCCTTGTTCTTGCAATTTTGCACACGCTAGGCCCTTGTTCTTGCAATTTTGCACACGCTAGGCCCTTGTTCTTGCTATTTTGCACACGCTAGGCCCTTGTTCTTGCAATTTTGCACACGCTAGGCCCTTGTTCTTGCTATTTTGCACACGCTATGCCCTTGTTCTTGCTATTTTGCACACGCTAGGCCCTTGTTCTTGCAATTTTGCACACGCTAGGCCCTTGTTCTTGCTATTTTGCACACGCTAGGCCCTTGTTCTTGAAATTTTGCACACGCTAGGCCCTTGTTCTTGCAATTTTGCACACGCTAGGCCATTGTTCTTGAAATTTTGCACATGCTAGGCCCTTGTCCTCTCAATTTTGCACATGCTAGGCCCTTGTTCTTGCAATTTTGCACTCGCTAGGCCCTTGTTCTTGCAATTTTGCACACGCTAGGCCCTTGTTCTTGCAATTTTGCACACGCTAGGCCCTTGTTCTTGCAACTTTGCACTCGCTAGGCCCTTGTTCTTGCAACTTTGCACTCACTAGGCCCTTGTTCTTGCAATTTTGCACACGCTAGGCCCTTGTTCTTGCAATTTTGCACACGCTAGGCCCTTGTTCTTGCAATTTTGCACACGCTAAGCCCTTGTTCTTGCAATTTTGCACACGCTAGGCCCTTGTTCTTGCAACTTTGCACTCGCTAGGCCCTTGTTCTTGCAATTTTGCACACGCTAAGCCCTTGTTCTTGCAATTTTGCACACGCGGCCCTTGTTCTTGCAACTTTGCACTCGCTAGGCCCTTGTTCTTGCAATTTTGCACACGCTAGGCCCTTGTTCTTGCAATTTTGCACACGCTAGGCCCTTGCTCTTGCAATTTTGCACACGCTAGGCCCTTGTTCTTGCAATTTTGCACACGCTAGGCCCTTGTTCTTGCTATTTTGCACACGCTAGGCCCTTGTTCTTGCAATTTTGCACACGCTAGGCCCTTGTTCTTGCTATTTTGCACACGCTATGCCCTTGTTCTTGCTATTTTGCACACGCTAGGCCCTTGTTCTTGCAATTTTGCACACGCTAGGCCCTTGTTCTTGCAATTTTGCACATGCTAGGCCCTTGTTCTTGCTATTTTGCACACGCTAGGCCCTTGTTCTTGCTATTTTGCACACGCTAGGCCCTTGTTCTTGCAATTTTGCACTCGCTAGGCCCTTGTTCTTGCAATTTTGCACACGCTAGGCCCTTGTTCTTGCAATTTTGCACACGCTAGGCCCTTGTTCTTGCAATTTTGCACACGCTAGGCCCTTGTTCTTGCAATTTTGCACACGCTAGGCCCTTGTTCTTGAAATTTTGCACACGCTAGGCCCTTGTTCTTGCAATTTTGCACACGCTAAACCCTTGTTCTTGCAATTTTGCACACGCTAGGCCCTTGTTCTTGCAACTTTGCCTCGCTAGGCCCTTGTTCTTGCAACTTTGCACTCGCTAGGCCCTTGTTCTTGCAATTTTGCACACGCTAGGCCCTTGCTCTTGCAATTTTGCACATGCTAGGCCCTTTCTTGCAATTTTGCACACGCTAGGCCCTTGTTCTTGCAATTTTGCACACGCTAGGCCCTTGTTCTTGCTATTTTGCACATGCTAGGCCCTTGTTCTTGCAATTTTGCACACGCTAGGCCCTTGTTCTTGCTATTTTGCACACGCTATGCCCTTGTTCTTGCTATTTTGCACACGCTAGGCCCTTGTTCTTGCAATTTTGCACACGCTAGGCCCTTGTTCTTGCTATTTTGCACACGCTAGGCCCTTGTTCTTGAAATTTTGCACACGCTAGGCCCTTGTTCTTGCAATTTTGCACACGCTAGGCCATTGTTCTTGAATTTTTGCACATGCTAGGCCCTTGTTCTTGCAATTTTGCACTCGCTAGGCCCTTGTTCTTGGAATTTTGCACACGCTAGGCCCTTGTTCTTGCAATTTTGCACACGCTAGGCCATTGTTCTTGAAATTTTGCGCATGCTAGGCCCTTGTCCTCTCAATTTTGCACATGCTAGGCCCTTGTTCTTGCAATTTTGCACTCGCTAGGCCCTTGTTCTTGCAATTTTGCACACGCTAGGCCCTTGTTCTTGCAATTTTGCACACGCTAGGCCCTTGTTCTTGCAACTTTGCACTCGCTAGGCCCTTGTTCTTGCAACTTTGCACTCACTAGGCCCTTGTTCTTGCAATTTTGCACACGCTAGGCCCTTGTTCTTGCAATTTTGCACACGCTAGGCCCTTGTTCTTGCAATTTTGCACACGCTAAGCCCTTGTTCTTGCAATTTTGCACACGCTAGGCCCTTGTTCTTGCAACTTTGCACTCGCTAGGCCCTTGTTCTTGCAATTTTGCACACGCTAGGCCCTTGTTCTTGCAATTTTGCACACGCTAGGCCCTTGTTCTTGCTATTTTGCACACGCTAGGCCCTTGTTCTTGCAATTTTGCACACGCTAGGCCCTTGTTCTTGCAATTTTGCACACGCTAGGCCCTTGTTCTTGAAATTTTGCACACGCTAGGACCTTGTTCTTGCGATTTTGCACTCGCTAGGCCCTTGTTCTTGCAATTTTGCACACGCTAGGCCACGTACCTGGAGTAGGTAGGTCAATTTCCCGTCACGGTACCGTGGTAGTTCCCCCTTAGCTCTTGCCTCTAGAACGTGGGACAAGCAGCTTAAACTCTTGTTGATGTTCTGAAGGTGGGTGTGGCATTTGGCAGGAAAATCATTGTATGACCGTGTGCGTGAGATGAATGTAAACGCAAACGAAAACAGTACTTACAATGGACTCCGTCCTTGTCGCTCCTGTTGCGTTCGACCTCTTGAGTCTTTCGCTTCCTGCCAGATCAATCAAGTTGAGGATCCCGTGTGTTGTTTCGCCAGTGTCCTGACAGGGACGAGACGGATTGATAGTGAGAGCTGTCACTAGTTTTGCCCAAAACAGCTGCAAGACTTGAGTTACGTTTAACCACTCACCTTATTCCTGCCGTTCAGCCTGAGGGTGAAAACGGCATGACTTCGTGACGACTCCTCGTTCATGTCTGTCCTTCCAACAGCCCTGCAAGTAAACATGATCAAACTTAGTACCTCTTGCTTGAACAGAAGTGCAAAATCCACAAGTAAGCTGTCATTATCCGTACCTCTTTTTGTGTGCATGAGCGAAAACCGCAGCTGCATCCTCTGCAGACTGCACAGTGACAACTTTGAGGCCAAGCACTGTAGTGCTGCCATCCTTTTCGTGAATGATGTTGTACAGAGAAAGCTCCGCCTTCTTTGCTGCCGCACTTCCCTTCTCAGGCTTCGAGCTTGTAGCCTCGTCATCGTCGTTGTATCCCTTCAGCAGGTCGCGGATGGCCTCGTTGTGGATCTCGAGAAGGGAAGCCTGCAGGACACCAAAAATCGATGTTCAGTTGCTGCAGGTTGCACAGAACCACCAACAACAATAGATGCACGAACGCACCTGAACGGTGTAATTCCATCCCGTGCTGGCCTTTTCACGGATGGCTTGAAAATTCTGCTGCATGGAACGTGGAATCACTCCACGGAGAGTCTCGTCGGTGCTGTCCCCGAACATGGTAAAAGTCTTTCCAGACCCGGTCTGGCCATACGCGAAAATACACACCTGAAAAGAAAACCGTGAAAAAACTGGGTCAGGAGGTTGTTGATTAACGGATTAATCGAATTCCCTCTTCTTACCTTATAGCCATCCAATGCGCTAATAACGAGGTCTGCAATCTCTTTAAAGACAAGTGTCTGAGTCGTATCAGGCGAAAAAACCTTGTCGAACTTAAAATCTCCTTCATGCCCTGATCACCCATGAAAACAAATATGTCAGAAGGGACTTTTGTGACGACAGTTGTGCCAAATAATAAAGTGGCTCACCTTTAACAGCGATCTTGTTGTCAATGTTGTTCTTAGGAATCAGTACAGCCATGGCATCAGGATTCATTTTTCCTTCCTTCGCACTGAGGGGGCGAACACGGCAAAACACCCTAATGTTCCCTTGCGATAACTGCAGGCACAGAGAAAGTTGAGTGAGCCTCAGCTGGATGGAAGAAAAGCTCTTGAGAACAAGGAGAGCCAAACCATGAGCCGGTCGCGGAGATCCTTCATGCTCTTTTCCATCTTCTGCAGCTGGAGCTTCAACCGTGTATTTTCTGCCTTAAAATCGCACTCAGTTTGCGATAGAACCTGAAGAAGACGAGAGAAATATAATCAGACCGCGACTGACTTTTCGCATGCTATGCTTCAGATGAAGAGAAACCAAACCTTCAGATTAGTTAGCTCGGATGCCTTCTGATCGAGTTTGAGTCTACTCGACAGTTGAGCGATCACAATCTGACACGAGACACGCACACATGAGAAACCTTACGTGATTGTGAAAATGAGAACGAGAATGGGTGAACTATGAAATGAAGTGAGTACAAATAGGAAACCCTAATTGGGTTGTACCCCCTATGGGATACCCCACTATAGCCTACACAACAGCATAAGCTATATAATGTTCTGACACACCCCCATAGGCAAAGTGGGGGAGAACAAGGGGTCACAAGACCAGTCAAGCAAAGCAGAGCAAGCTCAGGGTGGATCACAAAGTCACCACACAGTCCGAGCACAACGACAAGGCCACAAGGCCAGTTCACATGCAGGAGTACACATATATATATAGACCTAGACAAGCAAGAGCAGGTATATATATGTAATAGTACAAGTAAGGTCAAGAAGAGAGCAAGTGAGGCAAGACAGGTACAAGACCCAGCTGGGTGCAGAAGCGCTGATGGTCACAAGGCGCAAGTGCCTTGGTGAACACATCAGCAGTGTTGGCCTCAGAGGCCACGTAAGCAAGTCGCAACTGACCACGCTGCTGCAGCTCACAAGCAAGAAAGTAACGGAGAGCAATGTGCTTCGTTCTGTGCTCCAAGCGCTGCTCTCGACACAAGGCCAGCATGGCCTTGTTGTCTACGTACAGCACTGGAGGAGAACGAGGCGGCTCTCCAAGGTCAGTCAGCAGGTAGGTGAGCCAGCGAAGCTCCTGTGCAGCCATGGCCCCGGCGTAGATCTCAGCCTCACAACTGGAGCTGAGAACAGAGGACGAGCGAGTAGCCCGCCACGAGACAGAGCCGGAACCAAGACTGAAGGTGTAACCCTGCGACGACCGCTGTGTAGCCTGGTCGTCTGCCCAAGAAGCGTCCGCGTGTCCAGTGAGGACCACTGGACTCCGCCCTCCAAGCACTAGCCCCATGCCCGACGTACTGCACAAGTAGCGCAACACCCTCTTAGCTGCAGTCATGTGCTCTGGTCGGTGTCTCCCAGGAGCAACATAGCGTGCAAGAATGCTAAGAGGGTATGCAAGGTCAGGTCGTGTGCAGGTCATCAGGTACATGAGGCAGCCAACAAGCTCTGGGTACGGGCCACTCGACTCTACGGACTCATCCGAAGGCAGAGCTGAGAGCGAGTGGCGAGTAGACAGAGGAGTGGCCTGAGGCGAGGAGTACGTGAAGCCGAAGCGCTGAAGGACCTGCTGCACCATGTGTGACTGAGTCAAGGTAATGGTGCAGCGTGCTCTGTCCCGAGTGATCTGCAAGCCAAGGTAGCTGCGCAGTTCACCCAGGTCTGTGCACGTGTGTCTCTTCTGCAGCTCGGACTTCACGTAGGCTAGTCCGGCAGTGTCAGCTGTGGCAAAGACCAAGTCGTCGACGTACACGAGGACGTAGAACGGCGGCAAAGAAGTGTCGGTGCGCAGAAACAACGACGGGTCAGCAGTAGAGGGAGCAAACCCAAGAGCCGCAAGCGTAGTCCTCAGTGTGTCGTGCCACTCACGCGGTGCCTGGCGGAGACCGTAGACTGGCCGTCGGAGGCTCCACTGGGTGCCAGGAGGAAAAGTCCCAGTGAAGCCAGGTGGACGGCGCAGCCAGATCTCCTCGTGCAGGCTACCCTGCAAGAAAGCAGTACTGAAGTCAAGAGAGTGGAGCTCGTAGTCGCGCTGAGCGGCTATGTGCAGCAGCACCCGAAGAGTGGTCATCTTCGGGGTGGGAGAGAAGGTCTGAAAGTAGTCAACTCCCTGCCGCTGACTGAAGCCACGAGCGACGTACCGCGCCTTGAAGACAGGTGGAGAGCCCGGCGGCCGCTTCACCCTGAAGATCCACATGCCACTGACGATGTTCGCCCCAGGAGGGGGAACCGCGTCAACGTAGGTGCCTGTGGACTTCCAGGACGCCATCTCTGCATCCATAGCTGCCTGCCACTGAGAGGAGTAGGGACCCTCTACGGCCTCCGCGTAAGAGCGCGGAGTCGGGATGTCTAGTGCATCCGGGTCTCCCTCAGGGGCAAGTAGTACGGACGCGAGATGAGGTGAAGCAGCAGCCAGACACCGGAACTCCTCCTGCCTGTCCTCAAGGACGTCCGTGCCAAGAGCACACTCACCCCCGACGGACGGAGGACAGACAGACGCAGACTCAGCAACAAGACCGGCAGCGTAGTCTAGACGACAGCGAGCAGCAAAGTCGACGAGCTCAGCAACAAGTGCAGACGCAGCAGTGGACTCAAAAGAGGGGTCAGTGACGACAGTAGCAAGGAGACGTGTGACAGCAGGACTGGCAGCACGAAGAGAGTCCGACTCCGGGTCAGGAAGAGCAGGAAGAGAGGACTCAGGAGGAGAAGGCAAAGGGGCACGCAGAGGAGCAGTGGACGGACGCAGAGACATCCGGTGCGTGCCAGGGACAGGAGGAGGACGCTGACGCGAACCACGACCACTAGTGCGAGCAGCACGGACAGGCGACGCAGGGCGAGACGCAGGCTCACGACGCTCAGCAAGACCTCCAGTAGGACCAGTGTAGGGAGAAGGAGCGGGCAGTGGGGAGGCCGGCTGTAACTGTAACTGTGACAGGACAGGCTGTGGACACTCTAAGGGAGAAGGAGGACCAGTAGAAGGCGGGAGACCAAGAACCTGCTGAAGGAGCGGAACGAAGTACGGTCTAGGCCGCGCGGCGACTCCAGACACAGCAGGGACAGCACCAGTACCCCCAGCGGGAGCACCAGCGCCAGCAGCACCTCCAGCTCCAGGACCTCCAGCAGCACCAGTAGCACCCCCAGCAGGACCGCCTCCAGGACCGACAGCAGTAGCCTCAGCGCCAACGCCCTCAGCAGCTCCAGCTCCAGCACCTCCGGGACCCGCGGCACCAGCACCCTCAGCAGCCGAAGAACCTCCAGCTCCAGCAGCACGCCTCCAGCGCCGGGCAAACCACTCGCGCAGCTCCTGTGGAGAGAGGGGCTCCCGCCGAGGCGAAGCACCCGGAGAACCGCCAGGTCCCGCACCGCCAGACGCCACAAGGGGAGGTCCAGTGGCCGCAGGCTCCGCAGCTCCAGGCTCAGCACCTCCAGACGCAGCACCCCTTGGCTCAGCACCCCCAGTAGCAGTACCCCACGGCTCAGCACCCCCAGACTCCGCACCCCCAGGCTCAGCACCCCCAGTCGCAGCACCCCCAGGCTCAGCACTCCCAGACTCCGCACCCCCAGGCTCAGCACCCCCAGTCGCAGTACCCCCAGGCTCAGCACCCCCAGACTCAGCACCCCCAGGCTCATCACCCGCAGCAGGACCAGAGTCACCAGCAACCTCGACCGGCTCGACTGCGTCTACCTGGGACACACCTGAAGGGGCAGGACCCTGAGGGGGAAGGGGATCTACCGGGGGGGGACCTGGCACAAGGAAGTGCGGTGGCGGGGGGAGGGAAGGAGTGCGGTAGGGGAAGAGGCGGTAGAAGGGGACTGACTCGTCGAACGTGACGTCCTGGGAGGACAGAACACGACGAGAGGAGGGGTGGTAGAACTGCCACCCTGGAGCGTCAGGGGGGAAGCCGAGGAAGACACAGGGAGCAGCACGAGGGGACAGCTTGTCCGCAGACAAGTCGCGGACAAACGCCCGAGATCCCCAGACACGGAACGCAGACGCATCGCCGACCTTCCCCGTCCACAGCAGAGCTGGGGAGGTCTCCGGCCGGGAGACCCTGGGGTGAAGGTTGATCTGCTGCGCCGCGTACCGAACCGCAAACGGCCACAGAAAATGGGGGGCAGCCGCATGCATCATGGACGTACGAGCGACGTCCATGACCATGCCAATGCGGCGCTCAGCAATCCCATTTTGCTGTGGAGAGTCCGGAAGCGTAAAGGTCTGGCGGATGCCTCGTGCACGACAGTAGGCTCGCAGAAGGCCAGAGGAGAACTCTCCACCTCGGTCAGAGTGCAGACGCAGAACAGGAAAGTCCGAGTCGAAGCTCCTCCTGAGCTGGAGACGAGCTGCGCGGATCCAGTCGATCAACACCTCAGTGACATCACCCTTGCTGCGCAAGGGGAAGACTGTGGTGTAACGCGAGTAGTCGTCAACCACCAGCAGGAAGTAGCGCTCGTGACCCTGCCCACGGACGCGGGCGGGGCCCCACACGTCCATGTGAAGTGTCTGCAGAGGAGCCTCTGTCGGGGGAAACTGGGAGGAGTGAGGGGCAGCCCGGAGCCGCCCCTCGACACAGGGGACACAAGAAGGTCCGGGTCCCGAAGGAAGGGGAGGGAGAGACCGGGGAAGACCAGAGACAAGGACACGGGAAGCCATGCCCCGAAGACGAAGCAAGGAGGGGTGGCCAAGACGGTGGTGCCACAGGAGAGTCTCGTGAGACAGGCGGCGACACGAGCAGGGGGCAGACTCAGGACCAGACCTGGACGCAGCAGCAAACACCTGACCCGACGCAGCTACCTGGCCAGACGCAGGGACAGGAGGAGACGCAGTGGTCAGTGTGTAGAGACTCGACCCTGGCCGACGCGAGAACGTGGCCAGGTGTCGGCCTGTGCGGGCATCCGAGCAGTGGGTCACCCGCTGACTCGCAGGAGTAAACTGGTGAACCCCCGCATCCTGCAGGTCAGCACCACTCACCAAGTTCGTCGAGAACGAGGGGAGGTACAGACCAGACAAGGTGCCCGAGGGGGCAGCCGGACACGGGAGGACAGTGGAGAAGTGAGAGAGGACAGGACCCCCATAGGGGTCAGCCAGGGAGACTGCAACCGGCCGGCCAAGCGGCGTGAGTGTGGTGCGGTCTCGAAAGAAGGAGCGAGAAGCCCCTGAGTCAAGTGTGAAGGTGAGGGAGGCCGAAGCCGACGCAGTACCTGAGAGCGCAGCCTCACCAGTACCTGAGAGTGCAGACGCACTGGCACCTAGAGCAGCAGCCGCAGAAGTACCTGGCGCAGCAGTACCAATGCCCGGGTCGGGCGGGAAACACTGGTAACAGTCACCCTCCTCACTAATAGTCACAGCATACATGGCAGCAAGGATAGCATCAAAGTCAAGATCAAAGACAGCTACGCCAGCCCTAGACAGCTCTCCCCAACGGGGAATCTCACTGGCCTCGGGGAACTGCTGACGCCAAGCGTCCGTCAGGCGGCCAAAGCAGCGCTGAGTGGGGTGCGCACCCCCACACTGCTCACCCGCTCGGTCACCGGAACGAAGGACGTAGGTGCACGGACCAAAACCCCCACCCCGCTGACGCTGCGTGTACCACTCACGGAGCTGCTGGGGCGGGGGGATGTCCCGCGAACGCTGCTGCTGCTGCTGCTGCTGCTGCTGCTGCTGCTGCTGCTGACGCTGGCCACCACCAGGGCCGCTACGCTGCGGGGCACCACCCCGACCAGCTCCACCCCCTCCGCCACCGCTGCCTCCACCTCCACCACCACCGCTGCCTCCGCTCCCACCGCTGCCGCCACCACCGCCTCCTCCTCCGCTGCTGCCACCGCCACCACCGCCCCCGCCACCACTCCCACCGCCACCCCCACTCCCTCCTCCGCCTCCACCGCCTCCTCCACCGCCCCCGCCAGCTCCACCCGAGCCCTTGCCCCCCTTGCCCCTGCCAGGGCGGCGTCTCCCGCTAGGGGCAGACGCCGCGCAGACCGACTCAAGACCAAGCAGGTCGGCAGCAGCAGCAGAGGCAACAGAGGGCAGCAGGGGGGAAGGAGAACACCCCTCAAAGATGGGGGTGCGAGGGTCACCACGAGAGGCTCCTACAGCGACGATGCTCTTCTCCGCCGCCAGGAGGGACTTCTCGAGGAGGTCGACAGTGAGAGTGGTGGGACAGACCGAGAGGTAGTGGTCCCTGACTACGCGAAGGGAGTCAGGGAGGCGTGTGACTATGTAATAGAGAGTGATGTACATGGGGGGGGGGTTCTTGGCGCAGAACTCAGCAGGAAGGGCGGCGCGGTAGCGAGTGTCACTAGTGCGGAGGTGCGTAATGAGGTCAGCGACAGTGGGAAAGGCAGTAAGGTCAGGAAAGAGGTACGGTAGCATGAGGCGGCTCAGGGCAGCAGTGGCAGGGGAAGAGTAGCGCGCAACTACAGCGTCGTACAAGGTCTGAGCACTCTTGTACTGACTAAAGTGCGCGCGCTCAGTGGTAGGCAGGTGGCGACGCACAGCAAGACGTGCAGCAGCATCGCGGGTGGCCCACTGAGAGCGAACAGTGGGGTCAGCATCAGTAGCAGGGGCAGGAGAGGCGCCAGAGGTGAGGTCAAAGAGGGAAAGACCGTCCGCCCTATCGCACTGTAAGAACAGCTGCAGGTCGTCGACCCAGACCTCAAAGTCAATGGCTCGACCCTCAGCGTCAAAAGCGAGGACACTAGGGGTAGCCATGACGACGACAGACGAGCAGTGCAAGCAGTAGGGGAAGGGCACGCAGTGACAGTGGGGCTGTGCTCACCGGACAGGGCAGGTCGGGCGGGTCGGCAGTAGGGCGGCTCGGCTGCTCAGCGGCTCGGCGGCAGGGCGGCTCGGCTGCTGGGCGGCTCGGCTGGTGGGCGGCTCAGCGGCAGTGCGGCTCGGCTCCCGGGCGGCTCGGCGGCAGGGCGGCTCGGCTCCCGGGCGGCTCGGCGGCAGGGCGGCTCGGCTCCCGGGCGGCTCGGCGGCAGGGCGGCTCGGCTCCCGGCGGTTCTGCTGCTAGGCGGCTCCCGCAGGTAGGGCGGCGGTAGGGCCGCAGGTAGGGCGGCGGGCGGGCCGCAGGTAGGGCGGCGGGCGGGCCGCAGGTAGGGCGGCGGGCGGGCCGCAGGTAGGGTGGCGGGCGGGCCGCGACGTGAGGGCGGCGGGGCCGCTGTAGTGGGGCGGCGGGGCCGCTTAGCAGTGGGCGGCGGGGCCGCGTGAGCAGAGGGGCGGGGCCGCGAAGACGGGCGGCGGGGCCGCAGTGAGTGGCGGCGGGGCCGCAGCGAGAGATGGCGGCGGGGCCGCGAAGACGGGCGGCGGGGCCGTAACGAGAGAGGCGGCGGGGCCGCAGAAAAGGGCGGCGACGGGCCGTAGGCGGCGCGAAGCCGCAGGTAAGGGCGGCGACAGGCCGGGGCGGCGCGAAGCCGCGGGAAGGGCGGCGACGGGCCTGGGCTGCGCGAAGCCGCAGGTAGGGGCGGCGCGAAGCCGCCGGTGAGGGCGGCGCAAAGCCGCGGGTAAGGGCGGCGACGGGCCGGGAAAAGGGCGGCGCGCCGCAGCCGCTAGGGCGGCTCGACGCGACCGTAAGGGCGGCGCGACGGGCCGCTAGGTGCGACTCGACGGGCCGCTAAAAAGAAAAAAAAGGCAGGCGCGACTCGAGGCGCGTTTCGGTGGGCCCAAGGAACAGTCCCTAGGAGGGGACCTGCTCTGATTCCATGTAAAAATGAGAACGAGAATGGGTGAACTATGAAATGAAGTGAGTACAAATAGGAAACCCTAATTGGGTTGTACCCCCTATGGGATACCCCACTATAGCCTACACAACAGCATAAGCTATATAATGTTCTGACAGTGATCTACTAAAAAAATGAAGCGAACGTACGAGTTGAGTGTCGACAGCCTTTTCGCGTTCCTTAAGAGACTTCTGGAGCTTGTCAATCTGAGAGTCGTGAGCACAGACGTGGTAGTTAATGCGCGTGTTTTAACCCAGAACGAAGGCTGTAGAAAGGTGCTCTGTCAGATACCTGATCCTCCATCTGCTCGTTGGCTGCCGACATTTTGGCCACCTCCTCAGTTCTGACCTGGAGAAGCCTCTCAGTTTCCACAAGCTTTGACTTAACCTGCAAAGCAATTAAGGCATGAGTTAGAGAGATGTCGAAGAGCTTAGAATGTAAAAAACGTCCCACACCACACGTACCTCTTCGGAATCCTGCAGAGAAGCCTCCGAGGTACCCAAGGAATTTTCGAGCTCCATAATGCGAGCACGAAGCATGGCATTTTCGTTAGCCTTTTCATCACGGTCAGTGCGTAAGGCAAGAAGTCCTTACGCCGTCTGATCAACGTCCTGCAAGAACAGTTTAAGAAAATGTGTGTGTTAGACGCACTCAAGAAAACTTTGACAAAGAAATGATTTGCTACCTCGCTGGAAAAATCGAGCTTTCTCTTTTTTCCCCAGTTCATTCCCCAGCTTGTACTCCTCATCCTGCGGGTCATCATCCTTGATACGGTCAGTCCTGCTGGATGAATTCAGATCTAACCTTCTAAAAAAAAAACTATGCCGTATAGAAGTCAACTTATCAAGAGGCAAACGGGCTGGTCTTTGCGAGGCACTCATAGTTGCACTCCGATGGGAATTTTCGTGCACTGATCGCTGAGGGTGATGGCAAGAGAATGGCGATAGCATTTGTAGGTTTGGGACCGAAGCAATGCGCAGCAGTTTGAAAGTGTGTCAGTGGGCATCTGACGACCCGCACGCACCGCCAAAATGTGAGGATCCTGCTTTGACGTAGATATCGATTTCGACATACACCCGAGGTTAGGTCTGTAAAAGTTTTACGTAACAGCATTTATTTATTATCTTACATACCACCCTAACTTCCTAATCCCAAATCTGCAGAGTTTGTCATGTCAGGTCATCGTTATAGTACAAAAAAAAGGTTAGCCTAGTTTCAAAACTATGCCTAAAGGTACATTCATTGAGCGCATAACAAAAGCCTTATGTCGTGTCTTAAAAGACGAGAGTTTTGCAGGTGCACTCTACGAACAACGAATACCGAGGAATGTTGTTGCAGGAAATACATAATTCACATAATGAAGGATTCCAAGAAGCAAACTACCTACAGCGATGGTTGCAAAGTACCGTTCTGAATCGCTAAGAATCAGTCTAAATTGTTGTAAATGATCCGAAAATCAGCCAGGTGGGACACGCTCCCGAACCAGGCCATGTACTCGCTATACACTCTCTCGTCTATGACACACATGCACCAGGTCGATTATATAATCTTGTCCAACGTTGGTTTTCTCCTGCTTTCATTCACTCACACTCGCTATTCCCAAGCGGGCACAAAAATTGCAGCCTACATCTCATTCGTTCGCTCACACTCGTGTCGCGTGGTCCCTAGCATAGAACCCTCGTTCTCACAGCAGTGGCTTGGCATAGCAGGCTTGTGCGAGGAGAGCTACGACCATTCAGCGCAAACCACGGGACTGGTGTCGCTTGCGTAACGAGCAAGTGCGAGCACCGCGCAAGTGCTCCTCGTTTCTTCACGTGAATCCCGTTTCGTAGACGATCGCGAGAGAGCGATGCACGACGACGCTGACGTAGGCGGCTCCGCAGATGGACAGCACGACGCAAAGGCTGGCACATTATCCCCGTTTGTAGGCCAGTTCATGGTGCGTTTACTGGGTTAGTGTTTGCTCTCATTAATCTCATTCAGGACTCTTCCGTGCCTAACATTCTGCATTTCGTCATGGTCTCTGAATTAGGGTTACGGCCGTATCCTGTGTCCTGCGCGCTCTCGCAGGTGCCTGGAGACGTAGCGGTGGATCTGAAGCAGGTCACGTCGTCCGTGCTCAGAATCGGCCCGGGTCTCCGACAGGTGCGCTCTGCCCTCCTTGTGAGGCCACTCTTATACAGGCTCAGAACAGCAAGGCCGTTTCGCAGGACCCCAACGGTTGAATCAGACTAGGACTCAGGCAGGTACCTGGGGGGGACGTAGCGGTGGATCGGACGCAGGTCACGTCGGCCGTGCTCAGAATCGGACCCGGCCTCCGACAGGTGCGCTGATCCCATTGCTGCATAAAGCGCGTAGGAAGAAATGGAGTCACGCTTTGAAGCATAGTCTTACGCAGGTCCCGCTTCCCCGCTGCTTGTTGCTCTTCTCTTCGCAGTACTTGAGCGCCAACTCGCTCTCCCCACCCACGTGCTCCCCTCCCAGCCACGTGCTCCCCTCCCACCCTCCCAGCCACGTCCCCCACGCACCCTCTCACCCACCCTCCCACCCTCCCTCCTCTACATAGCACCCATCTTCGTGTCCTTGCCTGTGAAGCAGGAGGGCGGCATGGTCGTGGCCATGCGAGCGGGGCGACTGAAACCTGCGTCCCCCTCCCAGCCACTCGCCTACCCACTCATCTACCCACCCACGCACCTCCTGCATGATACCCATCTCCGTGTCCTTGCCCCGGCAAGCAGGAGGGTGACATGGGGGTGGCCATGCGGGCGGGGCGGCTGAAGCCCGCACCTTCCCCCGTGCCACCCACCTATTCTCTCACGCACCCATTCACGCGCCCACCCTCCCACCCGCCCTCCCCGCCCTTACATGATACCCATGTCCTTGCCCGGGAGGCAGGAGGGCGACATGGTGGTGGCCATGCGAGCGGGGCGACTGAAGCCCGCAGGGAAGAGGAAGCTGTGGGTGGACTGCAGTGTGAAGCGCGTGAGTGGGAGGGTGGGGGATGTGGGTGGGTCCTTCTGAATGAGAGAATGTAACGAGTCGATTGAGTTGCGTGGCATGAGTGTGTGATTGCGGTTAAGCCCGCAGGGAAGAGGAAGCTGTGGGCGGTCTGCAGTGTGAAGCGCGTGAGTGACTGTGTGTAGGAATGTGCGTGACGGAGCAGAGTCTCATTCATTCCTGTCGTTTCTTCCACACGCCGTTCTGATCTGCCTCCTTCTCTGCATGTCAAGCCTCTTGTTCATCCCCCCTTTCCCTCCCCCCTTCCCCTCCTTCACCCCTTTGCTTTCCCCAACCCATGTCACCATCATACCCACCTACCCACTGCCTGTTTTCACCATCAGTACACACCTGCAGTGGAGGAGGCGGTGATCGGCATTGTGATCGATAAGCACATGGAGGTACACTCTCGCTCCTTTCACCGCTTCCCTTTCATCGTACATGCAACTGCAGGTCACACATTGCACGTTATACACCGCACATCACATCACACCCATCTGTACACGAATGCAGTGGAGGAGGCAATCATCGCCGGCTCTCCCCCATGCCCTCCTCTCCCCCTTTTATCCCCAGAACCTAGACATGGACATCAAAGGCCCTGGCCCATTTCTCCCCGCGCCATTTCTCCTTTGTCTGTTCGGTTCGCCCCCCCCCATCCCCCATGCCGCCTGCTGCTCGCCCCTCCAGAATCTAGACGTGGACATTATGGGCGTGGGCCTCACCATCCTGCCCCCTGCCGTCCCCTATGCATTCTACCCCACACCCCGCCTTCCACCAGAACCTAGACGTGGACATCAAGGGCCCAGGCCTCGCCATCCTGCCTGCACTCGCCTTTGAAGGCGCCACCAGACGAAACCGACCCAACCTGCATGTACGGTTTCACCAAACCTCCAGGTTCGGTCCGAACTTGCCTGCTGATACATATCCAATTATTAGGGGCCTGGGGTGCTCGGAATTGGTTATCTGTTCCTTGCTGTTCGTGCAAGCTGTGGTTGTCACTTTCGTGTCCTTGAGATACTGGAATTATGTTGGAACAACGGTGCGTGTGCGTGTATGTCTGCGTGTCTTCACATATGTGTGTTTGCCCTGGCATGTGTGTGCATGTGTGTGCAATGTGCATGTGTGCATGTGTGTGCATGTGTGCATGTGTGTGCAATGTGCATGTGTGCATGTGTGTGCAATGTGCATGTGTGCATGTGTGTGCAATGTGCATGTGTGCATGTGTGTGCATGCAGATCGGCCAGGCAGTGTACACGAGAGTGGTCAAGACCCACAGGGATGCCGACCCTGAGCTGTCGTGTGTCGATGGTGAGTGAGTGGGTGGAGGGTAGTGGGAAGCTGAGCGTTCATGCATTGATGGTTGGTGGTCGTGAGGGGATGGAGTGGGTGGGTGAGTGGGACACCCTTGTGGTCAAGACCCATAGTAGGGATGCTGACCCTGAGCTCTCATGTGTGGATGCTGAGTCTTGGTGAATGGTGGTGGTAGGCGGGACTCTGAGCGTTAATTTGTGGATGGTGAATGATGAGTGGTGGGAGGTGTGAGGTCCTCAAGTGGCCTCCCTTCTCTGCTACTTCAACCCTGTCCTCCCATTCATCCTCTTTTCATCCCTCCCGCTTTTCTCCCCACCCCTACCTCTTCCCGTTTGTCACTCTCCCGCCCATCCATCTCTCAGCAAGCGGTAAGGCAGCGGAGTTCGGGCCGCTAGTGGGTGGTCACCTCTTTGACTGCTCCACTGCCCTCGCTCGCCTGTGAGCCCTTCCTGCCATTCATGCATCCATGCATCGATGCCATCCATGCCAACCATGCCAACCAAGCGCCCATGTCATCCATGCATTTATGCATTTATGCACCCATGCGTCCATGCGTCCAAGCCTCCCTGTGTTCAAGCCATTTGAACCAAGCACACTTCTCTCCATGCATCCATGCATCATATTCCAGTTGTTTCCAATTGTTCCCATTTGTGTTTTGTGTTGGTTTTTTCTCTCAGCCTCCTGGCAACACCAACAGCCCCTGTATTGAAGGCACTTGACGCTGCTGGCTTGGCCTTTGAAATTGCTGTGGGCCTGAACGGAAGAGTATGGGTGAGTTGCATGGCCTTTGGCACTGTCATTGTTCTTGCAGTTTTTTTTTTCTGTGGAGTCGAGTATGGATGACAGTAGTTTGTTCTAATTTCTTCTGTTCTGTTGTGCTGTGCTGGTGTGCTTTCAGGTGAAGGGGGACACAATAAAGAACACCATTCTTGTTGCAAATGCAGCTCAAAACTCCGAGTTCCTTTCTGCTGTGCAGCAGCGAGCGATGGTGAAGGAATTAGTCAGGCTGTCACTGTGACCATAACAAAGCTGTTTGTGCAGTTAGGTATGTAGAATAAAATTTCGTGCATAATCAAAAGCGAGTACACGCGTTTCTTTCAGAACCTCGGAAGCTCCGCTCCCGCCACCAGAGTCTCTGATTGCGCAGACCCCCTTCCGTTCCGCCAGCCCTAGAGAACTCCACTCCCCCGAAGCGGTCCCTCGGGAAGCAGGCGTAAACCGCAAAGGCTCTGGGGGGTTGTCACTTCAGTGTACGGTGAAGTACGATGCTATAAGATACAAACCGATTCTCGTGCCTCACCGAACCGAACCGTTGCTAACCTGTCGATAAATAATATCTCTGGAGCTTTTACTATCTCCTCCATGCTTGTTTCGGGAGTTTTCATTATGTAGAAGAGTCTCCTTGATCTATGTTCGCTGGAGGTTCATTCATTGATCAAGCTGTCAAATCGGACGGCCCTTAGCTTTCTTGAAGGGCCGTAAATCCTTGCTGATGCAAATTCTATGTCCTGGAGTGTCACGAATGCGATTTATGGAGGAAAGGTTAAGAAGCTATGCGGAGCAGGAGCAGGAAAGAATCAGGCTTCTGCCTCAGGGATGGAGGGTTCGCCGTGAGGTTTGCCAGTTTCAGGGATTTTTCTTAAGCTGAATATTGTTCGTGGCGTGGTCTCAAGGCTTTTCGGTCTGTTTTTTAAGGTCGCCTGACTGGTAATCTCGTGGCAGCAGATCGGTTCAAGTTCGGTCCAATTCTGAGGCGTTCCAGTGGTTTACAAGGGGGACCGAATCAAGAGCGTATCGCAACCGTTTCTACTTCGTACGTTTCAATAAAAGAGCGTGACACGAATTATACTCCAAACAGTCATGGCGACGGCAGCAGCGGCTGGATCTGCGTCTCCAGCATCATTACCATCAGCATCATCCTCGTCCTCCTCACCTTCACTTTCCACCGCAGCAGCTTCCCCATTGCCATCTTCATCTGCACCGCCATCCTCGTTACCAACAGCATCGATATCCGCTACGGTATTGAACGGTCAAGAGCAATCAGCTCCGGACTCGTGGGAGTCGGATGATCTGGACGAGCGGTTGAAGCAACTGCAGATAGTCAAACCCGTGATTGTAACGAACGGCGCTACTGGCGAGAATAACAGCTCCAATGACAGCTCTAATGCGACCGGCGACGAGCAGCAGCAGCAGCAGCAGCCGCAAGTGATCGACAAGCGCTTGGAGCTCGTCGATAGTTTTCTCAGGGAGGCTCTCGCGAACCCTCGCGACCGACTCACGAGTACGTTCGCCGTGACATTTGGCACTTCTTTATCGGAGCCTGATTGCCTTCTAGATATATGTGTCTGCACTTTTTTTTCTTATCAAATGTTTGTTCGCTTTTTTATCATTCATGCTTTCGTCGGATACCGGTGCTCTGCATGAACCCGCATGAACTCTCAAAGTGGACGTGAAGCGATCCATCCGCAACCCCAGCGCCAAGGTATTTTTAAAGCGCCTAGAGGTCATTTTTCCTTTTCCTCCGTGGACAACGACTTTCATTCTCCCCCTCCCGTCTTTTCCCCTTCTCCCTTCCCCTTCCCCTCTCCCCCCTCTCCCCCAACCCCCCCAACTCCCCCGCGCGCCAGTTCTTCGCATGGAGCAGGACGTGGAGCGGTTTATCCGCAACCCGAACCTCAAGGTCATGGAGTTTCAACCAATGGCGTCGTCGTATCACCGTGCCGCCGCGCACCGCGTCGCGCAGCATTACTCGCTACAGACGTCCGCCGCAGATGCCGTCACGCCAAGCGGTGGCGAATGCAATGTCGTCGTCGCGCGAAAGATTGGCGAGCTTCGCCCGCCGCCCGTCCGCCTCGTCGACCTCCCTCTCGGCCCGACCAACGGCAGCGGTAGCGGCGGCACCGCCAGCGCCAGCGCCGTGAATGGCGGCGGGGCAGGCGCGGAAGCTGCGCCAGGCCCCGGGGGGTTTAAGCTGGCAATAAGGCGGAGGCCGAGCGGGGGAAGAGGAGGGTCCGCGGGGGATGGAGGAGAAGGGGGAATGGGCGGAAGTTCCGCGGACGGGGCGGATGGCGCGGGGGTGATCCGATCCGTGGAGGAGCGGAAGGAGATGTATAACCGGGCACGAGCAAGAATTTTTAATACTGCCCAAGTGGATGCTGTGGACAGCGAGGAAAGCGCGAGTAGCGCGGAAGGGGCAGGCGGAAAGGGCGAAGCGGGTGGGAAGCAGGAGAAGGAGGGGAAGGCAGTGGGGAAGGCAGGTGCGGAGGCAGGCGGAAAGTCAGGGGCGAAGGCAGGCGCGGAGGCAGGGGGGAAGGGAAGTGGGAAGGGGAAGGGTAGTGGCGGGGGAAGTGGCGGGGAGGAAAAGGTTGGCGCGGATAAGCAAGGGCTAACCAAGAGCTCGTCAGGCGGGCGGAAAGGGAGGAATGTTGCTATTCTGCGAGACAGGGAGAAGGAGAAGCAGGACCCCGACTACCAGCGCGGTTATGATCGGTTCTCACAGAGGTTCGACCCTGGCTTTGGTGCCCAGGCGCCTAATCCGTACGGCATGCAGCCAATATACGCCCCTGTCGTTACCTATGCCTCCGAATTCCCCTCGCTCTCGCCCTCTGCGCCCGCGAATAATGCTGCTGCTGGCAACCGAACCGGGCGTGGAGGCCCGGGTGGGGCGGGACCTGCCAGGCCTGGAGGTCCGGCGCCTGGTCCGGCACCAAACGTGTCCGTCCACGGCCCGGGGCAATCTCCAGGCTCGGTGGGCGCTGGTTCGGCAGGGTTGATCCAGCCAGGGTTTCCAGGGGCGGGGTTTCCACCGGGCAGTTTCCCCCCGGGCAATCTACCCCCGGGCAGTATGTCCCCGGGTGGTTTACCCGTGCATTTCCAGCAAATACCTACGCTTGGCCCTCCTCATCCGCTGAACGTGTGGAGAGCACATGCTGCTGTGGGAATGATGGCCATGCATGGCCGGGGAGTCATGCCAATGCCCGGACCTGTTCCCGGGCCTCTTCCAGGAGCTGTTCCCGGATCTGCCCCTGGTCCGGTTCCATACGGACTGGTCCAACATCCCAGTTCGATGCCAGGTTCGGTAGGTTCTCCTGGAGGGGTAGGCATGGGAATGACTGGTTCGGCAGCAACAGCAGCGGGAACTGGAGCAGGAAGGGGGGTAGGCCCTGGCTTTCCACCAAACCTACAGAGGGATGGCATCATGGGTCCAGGAGCAATTTCCGTTCCTAATGTTAGTGGTTCGGTGAGACCAGGTCAGGGAACAGGTTTGGGCCCAGCCTTTTCGCCAGGCATGGTGCCAGGCCCAAACCCAGGCATGGTTGTGAACCGAGGTATGGTTGTGCCGGGAAATATGGGGTATGGTTATGGAGGAGGGAATGTGGTAAGGCCAGCAGGTTCGGTTGCAGGGCCGGGATTTGGCATGGGGCAAATTGGAGGCCCGGTTGGGGGTGGGGGGATGCCGTATGTGGTGGGAGGTGTGGGGGTAAACGGGGGAGGGATGGGAGTAGCTGTGAAGGAAATGACTGGAGTACAAGCTGGTGCAGGTGGTGGTAGTGCTGCTGGGAGTGGTGGAGTGGGAGGGGGTGGGGGTGGTGGGGGGGGTGTGCTTGGAGTGGGGCGACGAGAGGTGGTTGGGCCTGGTGTTCAACCGCCTCCGATCAATTCTCCCTACATGCAACAACATCAACAGCAGTATCAGCAGCAGCAGCAGTTTCAGCAACAGCAGCAACAGCAGCAGCAACAGCAGCAGCAGCAGCAGCAGCAGTTTCAGCAGCAGCAGCAACAGCAGCAGCAGCAGCAACAGTTAATGCACCAGCAACAAATGCATCATCAGCAGCTGCACCAACAGCAAATGCAGCAGCAACAGCAGCAGTGGAGGCAACAACAGCAGCAGCAACAGCGCTAATGGCTTTCTGAAGCAGATGCCAACCAGAGTACTTCATCTGCAGGGGCCAGGCATAGTTAGTACTCCTTTCTTGCTCTTTACAGGATTGACCTTATTCTTGCTGAACTGCTTTGCTACCTGATTTCTTTTAATCTTTTTCCTAGGCTGGTGTATTACAAGATTGATAATTACACTTGTGTTACTTCCCTTTTGACTCTGATTTTGCGCGAAAGCGCGAGGACGTGGCATATGCTGGCACGATGCTGGAAATTATAGCGAATAGTAGGCAGGCGCGGCCGATGTACAGCCTAGCAAGCGACCGTTCCACGTCGACCTCGCGCGAATCTGTCGCGAATTTCGACCAACTCAAACACCTCGCCCTCAATCTCGCACTCCATAGACTGGGCCCTTGCATCTAGGACATTTACGAGCTTCGACGATTCATGTCACCTCTGTAACCGTGTTCGCATTCATCCCTCAATCTTCCAGCACGACGGAATCGTGGTTAGCGGTCAACACTGTTCACTGTCACGAGCTTTGTCCCCGGAAGCGGTTGGGTACGATGTTGTGCTTTCGGATGCGGTGTTCCTGAACATATTGTCCGCTAACCTGAACTGCGAACCTGCTTTCGTCTACCGTCATCCTCCCCGCCGAGACGCGGCCTATTACATCTCGCCCGCCCTCTGTTGGTCTTTTTTCCACAGCCTTCAGTGTTCCCACCTTCTAGAATACAAGCCCTCACAAACGGCACAAGCATTGTACATACGAGACAGCGGCATTGGGCTCAGATACGAAGCGCAAATTGTGGCGGCGTGACAACAGCGGTGACACAATCGGAAGGGCGCCCGAGTAGGGAAGGGGTCAGCCTGCCTGCTGCAGAGTCCAAGCTAGAGCAGCGGCAGGGCTGCAAGTACTTTTGAGCGCTGCGGGGCGGCGAGCAGCGCTCGTAAGCCAGCTGGCGAAAGCGAAAGCATTTCGCGAAATCAACAGCGTCTCGCAATTTTCATGCTGTGAAGTCTAGTATAGATATTTTTTTGAAGGATTTTTTTTTAGCATCCTAATCTCTTGGGGAATCGCAATCGCCGCGTCGCGAGGATGTACGGCGGGGGCAGCGAGATTCCCGCGAATATCCTCTTCGGCCACGTGGGAAGCGACGAGGATTTCGCGGGACCGCCCATTCCCACCGGCACCGCCCCCGCGACTGGCTCCGCAACAGACGCCGCGAGTTACGGAGGCGTACCGAAGCGGCAAGAAGTGCTGCTGCCGGAGCAAGCGGCGCTGATTCGCGAGTCGTACGCGCGCATTGAGAAGGACAGGAAGCAGCACGCGCTCATCATGTACCTCACGTGAGTGCAACGCTTTGACTTGTGTTGACTCCCGTTGACTCGCATTGATTCTCACGCGCGCATCGAGAAGGACCGGCAGCATCACGCGCTCACCATGTACCTCACGTGAGTGCATCACATCACATTGACCTGACTCACTTTGACTCACTTTGACTCGCGTTGACTTGCGTTGACTCGCGTTGTCTCACAATGGCCGTCTCGTTCTAACTGGATGAACTCCTGACCATCTTCCTCCGCCCTTCCTTCCCCTTCATTGGCCCAATGGCTAACCACCATGTCAGCATATTCGACATCTGCCCCGAGGCGAAGCCCCTCTTCTCCATGGTGTGCGACTCGAGCGAGCCTGCACCCGTCAACCCCTGAACAGCCGTCTCGACTTGCTTTGACTTGCGTTGACTCGCGTTGACTCGCTTGACCTCCCCCCACCACCCTCCCCCCACAGCATATTTGACATCTGCCCCGAGGCGAAGCCCCTCTTCTCCATGGTGCGCGACTCGAGCGAGCCGCATTGCCTCAACACGTCTGCCTCGAGGCTCCAATCCCCTCCCCCCTCCCCCCTTCCCCCTCCCCCCGCCACGTCAGCATATTCGACATCTGCCCCGAGGCGAAGCCCCTCTTCTCCATGGTGCGCGAGTCGACCGAGCCCGCGCCCGTCAACCCGCGCCTCGAGGCGCACGCCACACTTGCATTCACCATGGTGGGAATGAGATGGTGGGGCGGGGTGGGGCAGATCAGATGGGATGGGATGGGATGGGATGGGATGGGATGGGATGGGATGGGATGGGATGGGATGGGATGGGATGGGATGGGATGGGATGGGATGGATGCATCATTCACACATGCCCACACATACCCATGCATGCACCCTTCCCTCGCCCCCATCTTTCTCAGATGTGCGAGGCCTTCAGCTCCTGGGACGATCCAGAGCGAATTGCCAAGCAGACGCCCTTCTTCAAGGCGCTGGGCGGCAGGCACCTCAACTATGGCATTGATGGGGACGACTTCCCGGTGAGTGGGTGTGGGTGGTATGGAGGGGGGTGTGGGGAGGGTAGGAGCACACAAACAAGCGCCCTTAATCAAGGCGCTGGGAGGCAGGCAGCCCAACTACGGCATCGATGGGGACGACTTCCCGGTAAGAGGGGAGTTGAGGGGTCAATGTTACAAGTGGGGAGATGAGGGAGAAGGAGATGGGGGTAGCAGCACAACACACAGGGCAACACCTCTCTCTGAGCCGTTGGGTGGCCGACACCTCTTTGAACCACGGAGGCATCAAGTTCAAGTTGAGAGGATTTTACTTCAAGTTCAACCCCTCTCCCTCTTCCAATCTCCCCCCCACCATACAGATCTTCCGCACCGGCTTCATGAAGGCTTTACAGAGGGCGTTTGGGGAGGAGTGGTTTGGGGACTTTGAAGCCGCGTGGTGTGCCGCGTTTGACATTCTAGAGGACATGGCTTCGAGCGGCATGGCTGAGAAGGGCGGACAGAAGGTGGTCCCGGCTGCTGCCCTGGAGATGCTAGAGAGGATGCAGCAGCAGTAGGTGTAGTGTAGCAGGTGTAGCAACTGTAGCAGTGCCATAGAAACCAGTGTAGGGTGGACAGAAGGTGCTCACGCCTGCTGCCCTGGAGATGCTAGAGAGGATGCAGCAGCAGCAGTAACAATGCCATAGAATCAGCAAATGGGCGTGGGTTGGTGCGGTGCAGTGCGGTATGGTGTGTAGCGTTTCACATTCTGGAAGACACGGCTTATACGCTGCAGAAAAGAAAAGGTTACATGGCTTATGCGTTTCCATTGACTCACTTCACTATCACTTGGTCGCATAAGAAATGCTTCCAATCCAAAGTGTACAGAATACATTCAACTGCACACTACACCCTTCCTATATCGAGCGAGACCATGCAGTGAGTGTGCTGCTGCCCTTGTTGTTAGAATCACAACCACTTAGACCATTGGGATAAAAGGGCTTTTTTTGTGTAGCGGGTTTGTGCGCCCATAACCCCCCAGGCGAACGCGCCTGTAACCCCTCCTAGGATCAATCGGGCATCCACAGTGCAGATCTACTGACACCCCCCCACACTGGGAGGCCCTGGACTGAGCACAGCGGCATCGGCCTACATGTGCATACACCGGGATTCGAACCCGAGACCGCTCTGATACCATGTCAGAATCACAACCACTTAGACCATTGGGATAAAAGGGCTTTTTTTGTGTAGCGGGTTTGTGCACCCATAACCCCCCAGGCGAACGCGCCTGTAACCCCTCCTATGATCAATCGGGCATCCACAGTGCAGATCTACTGACACTTGTCACCACGACCCTGACCAGTGCATGGGAGGTGAGGGGAGAGGGACAAGGTCGGGGGGGGGTTAGAGGTGTGAAACAGAAGCTACGGATAAAATATGATTATTGAACTGAGGAATTCATTGGAGATTGGCCCGGAGGCGGGGAAGGAGAAGGTGGGAGGGAAGGAACGAAACTGAAGGAGTGCAACGCATATCACTCACTTGTGCGGGCGCCATTGAGTTGAATTGATTAAAAAAGTTCTTCACCAATATGCGGAGCTGCTGCTCAGCTTGTGTTGCCTGCAGGGCAGACAGAAAGGCAAGAAAGATACTGGACGAGGTGAGGCATAGAGTGTGGCTTAAACACACACACGCACGTGCCTTTTGGACGTGCGTGGGCACCAAGCAGATGTGCGTGCTCACGCGCATGGCAGGCTAAGCAAAGGCAGCAGCAGCAGCGGCATTTGTGCATTCACCGCGTGCATGTGGGCGCGCAGCTCCTCCTTCTCCTCCTTCAGCCGCGCAACTTCTGCCTCCAGATCCTGGTGATGGAAGTGGAGAGCGGGGCGGCATGAGACACATGGAACATCACAGACGCCTCCAATTCCACCGTGGACGCAGTACAAATCAAGACGCCTTGCCAAATTGTACTCACCGATACATTTGCTTGTAGACTTTGCCTCCGTTCCCTCTCTTCTTCGAGATTCACCTCTGCAACATATGTAACACAGATTTTAACTGAACGATGCAGAAAACTTGTACACTAAATATTTCAAGCGATGCTTACCTGCAATCAACTTTAGAGAGTAGGATTCTGCAGCAGCGCGGATGCATGCCTTTAAACGATGAATATAATCCCTCTGATAATCACATTTCTTCACCCACTGCACAACATAAACATAAGCAGAATCTCTTTAGACCAGGTGGCAAACGATCTTGTAGAGTGACACATAATGCATGGTTATCAAAATTAAGTCAAAAGGTCGTCACTTACATCCGATGGCTTGTTTCCTAACTACGGATATGTCCGATACAGGATTTTCATTTCGCTGTCATAATACTCCTTGAATGGGTCCTCCGAAACCGTTGAAGGGCCCGCCGCGTTTGGTAAGGTTCCTGCATGGACAGAATTCGTGCTAGTTAATCATCATTCGGAAACCTATAAAAAAAAAGGATAAACTATGAACATTTGACTGCTTATCAAATTTGGCGTCAGCATCGCCGGTGTTAACATCCGGAATTTCCTGCTTCCTCACATTTTCGGCCATACCCTCCTCGCCAACGCCGTTGCTCGCGCCACCACACAGCAACCTACCGGTCACAGCAGCCTAGCTCGATTCGTATAACCCCCGGAAACCGTGCTGGTTCGCGTTGGTAGGTGGATTTCGTGGAGCTACTCGCGAGAAACCATGCCAACGGTTTGACGGGAATCCTAATAAAGGGTTGGCCAGTCCGACGGGTGCTGGTGTTGATTTCAAGGTGACGGCGAATTTGGCCATGGATTCTACCTGAGCTTGGTGGCACAGTGGAGGGGAGAGGCAGGTGGGTCGATCGGTACTCCCAATACGTAGGGAAGGTAGGATGTGGCGAGCTAACTAGGAAGGAAAGAGGATAATGTCAGTTGAGGTGAAAGAGACGATGAACTGTGGTGGTTGTGAGTGCATGGGCGGGTGAGCGCGAACCCTTGAGTGCTTCCTGGCAACAGAACCCCTGGAAGTCATCACCAGCCAGCAAACGCGTGATTTTTTCGAGAGCCAGTCAGTTGTGTTGTGACAACCGTTGGATCTGGGCAAACAATTCGCGATCCCTATAACGAGTTTCGGACCCCCGTGACATCGATTCATCCTGTGCAAACAACATTCACGTTGATGTCATATCTTATATTCACAAACCATGCCACAATGAAAACCAATCAGCTGAGGCAGCAACTTCCTTCAAAGAAGAAAACAGAATAAGTGGGGTCTTTAAACGAAACTCGCGCAGGGTCTGATTATTCTGCTGCCAAGGTTTCCAAGGATGGCCAGGCAAAACCAGCAATTCGATTGCCGTATTATGATAACAAATGCATCAGATGCAGGAGTGCACGGTTGACAATGCCCGAGGGTCAACAGCACAACATGTAGAGCCCATGACACATAAGCAAAACAATTATGCCTCGTCTTGCCTCCCATCACCTCCTTGACCCTCCCCACACCTTCTCGCCCCTCCCCTGGCCGCGCCTCACATGCACCGGGGGTGCGCGCATCACGCATTGAGGCGGAAGGTGGTGGAGCGGATGACGTCATCGTCGCAATTGAGTTGAGTCCTCTCTTGGCAGGCCCCAAGGGAACCCAAGAGAGGCCATGATGTGAGGCCATATAAGGCCACAAAAGCCAAGGGAGCTACGCAAAACATCCTACCCAATACAACAGTCAGCTACTCACATGGTTAACAGGTACCCACTACTCTAAAATTTGGTACGTGCAGTACCCAACTAAAACCACTCTGTTTTCTATGGCTCCTCAAAGCTTGTCCCATTTGACAATATGTGCCAACCCCCCACAAGCACCGCTGCGACATCCTGCTCCTCCTCTCACCCTTTATTCTAACCAATGACCTGGTAGGTAGGCTCTCAAGATGGTTACATGCTTCGTTCCCACCACCAGCATGTAGATGGACGAAGCAATGCTCGTCACACAGATGATGGCGGCCCACACGATCCCCCTTTCCCCATTCATACTCAACCTGCTCCCCCCTCCACCTCCTCCCTCTCCCTCACTACCCTTGGGTGTCCTGTGAGACAGGCTGACTAGCAATCCCCACCACCAGCATGTAGATGGACGAAGCAATGCTGGTCCACTCCCCCATTCTCCTTCTTCCACTCCAGGTCCCCCACTTCCCTCTCTACCCTTGCATGTCCTGTGAACCAGGCTGGCTGGCAATACCCACCACCAGCATGTAGATGGACGACCCAATGCTCGTCACGCAGATGATGCCAATTTCCTATGTCCCTCCTCCCCATTCCTTCACCTGCTCCTCCCTCCCCCTCTTCCCCCTCCTCCAACCATTTTCTCTGTCTACCCTTGATTGTCCTGCGAGCCGGGCTGGCTGGCAATGCCCACCACCAGCATATAGATGGACGACCCAATGCTGGTCACACAGATGATGGCAATTCTCTCTGTCCCTTCCCCTTCCCCCCACTCCTTCTCCACCTGCTCTTCTCTCCACCTCCACCTCCTCCCTCTGCCTCTCTACCCTTGGGTGTTCTGCGAACCAGGCTGGCTGGCAATCCCCACCACCAGCATGTAGATGGACGACCCAATGCTGGTGACACAGATGATGGCGGCCCACACGATCATGGCCCACGAGGTCTTGCGCTCCCACCCATGCACCACTCCCGATCGATCCTTGGCGGTATGAGATAGATGGGGGAAGGGAGTGGCGAGGTTAGGGGGCGAGGGACCAGGGACGAGGGACGAGGGACGAGGGACGAGGGACCAGGGAACAGGGACGAGGGACCAGGGACCAGGGACCAGGGACGAGGGACGAGGGAGGAGGGACGAGGGACGAGGGAGGAGGGAGGAAGGACCAGGGACGAGGGACTAGGGACGAGGGACGAGGGACCAGGGACCAGGGACGAGGGACCAGGGACGAGGGACCAGGGACGAGGGACGAGGGACGAGGGACCAGGGACCAGGGACCAGGGACGAGGAACCAGGGACGAAGGACGAGGGACCCAGGACGAGGGACGAGGAATGAGGGACCACGGACGAGGGACGAGGGACGAGGGACCAGGGACCAGGGACGAGGGACGAGGGACGAGGGACCAGGGACGAGGGACGAGGGACGAGGGACGAAGGACCAGGGACGGACGAGAGACGAGGGACGAGGGACCAGGGACCAGGGGCGACGGACGAGGGACGAGGGACGAGGGACGAGGGACGAGGAACCAGGGACGAGGGACCAGGGACGAGGGACGAGGGACGAGGGACGAGGGACGAGGGACCAGGGACGAGGGACCAGGGACCAGGGACGAGGGACGAGGGACGAGGGACGAGGGACCAAGGACGAGGGACCAGGGACCAGGGACGAGGGACCAGGGACCAGGGACCAAGGACGAGGGACCAGGGACCAAGGACGAGGGACCAGGGACGAGGGACCAGGGACGAGGGACGAGGGACGAGGGACGAGGGACGAGGGACCAGGGACCAGGGACCAGGGACCAGGGACCAGGGACGAGGGACCAGGGACCAGGGACGAGGGACGAGGGACGAGGGACGAGGGACCAGGGACGAGGGATGAGGGACCAGGGACGAGGGACCAGGGACCAGGGACCAGGGACGAGGGACGAGGGACGAGGGACCAGGGACGAGCTACAAGGGACGAGGGACCAGGGACCAGGGACCAGGGACCAGGGACGAGGGACGAGGGACCAGGGACCAGGGACGAGGGACGAGGGACCAGGGACCAGGGACGAGGGACCAGGGACGAGGGACGAGGGACGAGGGACGAGGGACCAGGGACGAGCTACGAGGGACGAGGGACCAGGGACCAGGGACCAGGGACCAGGGACGAGGGACGAGGGACCAGGGACGAGGGACCAGGGACGAGGGACGAGGGACCAGGGACCAAGGACGAGGGACCAGGGACCAGGGACGAGGGACGAGGGACGAAGGACGAGGGACAAGGGACCAAGGACGAGGGACCAGGGACCAGGGACCAGGGACGAGGGACCAGGGACGAGGGACCAGGGACGAGGGACGAGGGACGAGGGACCAGGGACAGGGACGAGGGACCAGGGACGAGGGACGAGGGACCAGGGACGAGGGACGAGGGACGAGGGACGAGGGACGAGGGACGAGGGACGAGGGACGAGGGACGAGGGACCAAGGACGAGGGACCAGGGACCAGGGACGAGGGACCAGGGACCAGGGACCAAGGACGAGGGACCAGGGACCAGGGACAAGGGACGAGGGACGAAGGACGAGGGACGAGGGACCAAGGACGAGGGACCAGGGACGAGGGACCAGGGACGAGGGACGGGGGACCAGGGACGAGGGACGAGGGACCAGGGACCAGGGACCAGGGACGAGGGACGAGGGACGAGGGACGAGGGACGAGGGACCAGGGACGAGGGACGAGGGACGAGGGACGAGGGACCAGGGACGAGGGACCAGGGACGAGGGACGAGGGACGAGGGACCAGGGACGAGGGACCAGGGACGAGGGACGAGGGACGAGGGACCAGGGACGAGGGACGAGGGACGAGGGACCAGGGACGAGGGACCAGGGACGAGGGACCAGGGACGAGGGACCAGGGACCAGGGACGAGGGACCAGGGACGAGGGACCAGGGACGAGGGACCAGGGACCAGGGACGAGGGACGAGGGACGAGGGACCAGGGACCAGGGACCAGGGACGAGGGAAGGAGGGACCAGGGACCAGGGACCAGGGACCAGGGACCAGGGACGAGGGACCAGGGACGAGGGACCAGGGACGAGGGACGAGGGACCAGGGACGAGGGACCAGGGACCAGGGACGAGGGACGAGGGACGAGGGATGAGGGACCAGGGAACAGGGACCAGGGACGAGGGACGAGGGACGAGGGACTAGGGACGAGGGACGAGGGACGAGGGACCAAGGACGAGGGACCAGGGACCAGGGACCAGGGACGAGGGACGAGGGAGGAGGGACGAGGGACGAAGGACGGGGGACGAGGGACGAGGGACGAGGGACCAGGGACCACCAGGGACCAGGGACGAGGTACGAGGGACGAGGGACGAGGGACGAGGGACGAGGGACGAGGGAAGAGGGACGAGGGACCAGGGGCGAGGGACCAGGGACGAGGGACGAGGGACGAGGGACGAGGGACCAGGGACCAGGGACGAGGGACGAGGGACGAGTGACGAGGGACGAGGGACCAGGGACGAGGGACGAGGGACCAGGGACGAGGGACGAGGGACGAGGGACGAGGGACCAGGGACGAGGGACGAGGGACCAGGGACCAGGGACGACGGACGACGGACGACGGACGAGGGACGAGGGACCAGGGACCAGGGACGAGGGACAGAGGGACAGAGGGACAGAGGGACAGAGGGACAGAGGGACAGAGGGACAGAGGGAGAGAGGGACAGGGACAGAGTGATAGAGTGACAGAGGGACAGAGGGACAGAGGGACAGAGGGACAGGGGGACAGAGGGACAGAGGGACAGAGGGACAGAGGGACGGTGGGACAGAGGGACAGAGGGACAGGGACAGAGGGACAGAGGGACAGAGGGACAGAGGGACAGAGGGACAGAAGGACAGGGACAAAGGGACAGAGGGACAGAGGGACAGAGGGACTGAGGGACAGAGGGACAGAGGGACAGAGGGACAGACGGATAGAGGGACAAAGGGACAGAGGGACAGGGACAGAGGGACAGAGGGACAGAGGGACAAAGGGACAGAGGGACAAAGGGTTAGAGGGAGGGACAGAGGGACAGAGGGACAGAGGGACCGAGGGACAGGGACAGAGGGACAGAGGGACAGAGGGACAGAGGGACATTGACAGAGGGACAGAGGGACAAAGGGACAGAGGGACAGAGGGACAGGAGGACAGAGGGACAGAGGGACAGAGGGACAGAGGGACAGAGAGACAGAGGGTCAGAGGGACAGAGGGACAGAGGGACAGAGGGACAGGGACAGAGGGGGGACAGAGGGACAGAGGGACAGAGGGACAGGGACAGAGGGACAGAGGGACAGAGGGACAGAGGGACAGAGGGACAGAGCGACAGAGGGACAGAGGGACAGAGGGACATAGGGACAGAGGGACAGAGGGACGGAGGGACAGAGGGACAGGGACAGAGGGACAGGGGGACAGAGGGACAGGGGGACAGAGGGACAGAGGGACAGAGGGACAGAGGGACAGAGGGACAGAGGGACAGAGGGACAGAGGGACAGAGGGACAGAGAGACAGGGACACAGGGACAGAGGGACAGAGGGACAGAGGGACAGAGGGACAGAGGGACAGGAGGACAGAGGGACAGAGGGACAGAGGGACAGAGAGACAGAGGGACAGAGGGACAGAGGGACAGAGGGACAGAGGGACAGGGACAGAGGGGGGACAGAGGGACAGAGGGACAGAGGGACAGAGAGACAGGGACACAGGGACAGAGGGACAGAGGGACAGAGGGACAGAGGGACAGAGGGACAGAGGGACAGAGGGACAGGGACAGGGGGACAGAGGGACAGAGGGACAGAGGGAGAGGGACAGAGGGACAGAGGGACAGACGGACAAAGGGACAAGGGACAGAGGGACAGAGGGACAGGGGGACAGAGGGACAGGGGGACAGAGGGACAGACGGACAGAGGGACAGAGGAACAGAGGGACAGAGGGACAGAGGGACAGAGGGACAGAGGGACAGAGGGACAGAGGAACAAAGGGACAGAGGGACAGAGGGACAGAGGGACATGGACAGAGGGACAGAGGGACAGAGGGACAGGGGGACAGAGGGACAGGGACAGAGGGACAGAGGGACAGGGACAGAGGGACAGGGACAGAGGGACAGGGACGGGGGACAGGGACAGAGGAACAGGGACAGAGGGACAGGGACAGAGGGACAGGGACAGAGGGACAGGGACAGAGGGACAGGGACAGAGGGACAGGGACAGAGGGACAGGGACAGAGGGACAGGGACAGAGGGACAGGGACAGAGGGACAGGGACAGAGGGACAGGGACAGAGGGACAGGGACAGAGGGACAGGGACAGAGGGACAGGGACAGAGGGACAGGGACAGAGGGACAGGGACAGAGGGACAGGGACAGAGGGACAGGGACAGAGGGACAGGGACAGAGAGACAGGGACAGAGGGACAGGGACAGAGGGACAGGGACAGAGGGACAGGGACAGAGGGACAGGGACAGAGGGACAGGGACAGAGGGACAGGGACAGAGGGACAGGGACAGAGGGACAGGG
Source organism: Closterium sp. Naga37s-1 (assembly GCA_947471745.1). Lineage (NCBI taxonomy): Eukaryota > Viridiplantae > Streptophyta > Zygnematophyceae > Desmidiales > Closteriaceae > Closterium > Closterium sp. Naga37s-1. The sequence goes on along the minus strand of CANJKZ010000783.1, from coordinate 2,168,727 downwards.
ACAGGGACACAGGGACAGGGACAGGGACACAGGGACAGGGACAGAGGGACAGGGACAGGGACACAGGGACAGGGACACAGGGACAGGGACAGAGGGACAGGGACAGAGGGACAGGGACAGAGGGACAGGGACAGAGGGACAGGGACAGAGGGACAGGGACAGAGGGACAGGGACAGAGGGACAGGGACAGAGGGACAGGGACAGAGGGACAGGGACAGAGGGACAGGGACAGAGGGACAGGGACAGAGGGACAGGGACAGAGGGACAGGGACAGAGGGACAGGGACAGAGGGACAGGGACAGAGGGACAGGGACAGAGGGACAGGGACAGAGGGACAGGGACAGAGGGACAGGGACAGAGGGACAGGGACAGAGGGACAGGGACAGAGGGACAGGGACAGAGGGACAGGGACAGAGGGACAGGGACAGAGGGACAGGGACAGAGGGACAGGGACAGAGGGACAGGGACAGAGGGGCAGGGACAGAGGGACAGGGACAGAGGGACAGGGACAGAGGGACAGGGACAGAGGGACAGATGGACAGAGGGACAGAGGGACAGAGGGACAGAGGGACAGGGGGACAGAGGGACAGGGGGACAGAGGGACAGGGGGACAGAGGGACAGGGACAGAGGGACAGGGACAGAGGGACAGGGACAGAGGGACAGGGACAGAGGGACAGGGACAGAGGGACAGGGACAGAGGGACAGGGACAGAGGGACAGGGACAGAGGGACAGGGACAGAGGGACAGGGACAGAGGGACAGGGACAGAGGGACAGGGACAGAGGGACAGGGACAGAGGGACAGGGACAGAGGGACAGGGACAGAGGGACAGGGACAGAGGGACAGGGACAGAGGGACAGGGACAGAGGGACAGGGACAGAGGGACAGGGACAGAGGGACAGGGACCGAGGGACAGGGACAGAGAGACAGAGGGACAGAGGGACCGAGGGACAGGGACAGAGGGACAGAGGGACAGAGGGACAGAGGGACATTGACAGAGGGACAGAGGGACAAAGGGACAGAGGGACAGAGGGACAGGAGGACAGAGGGACAGAGGGACAGAGGGACAGAGGGACAGAGAGACAGAGGGTCAGAGGGACAGAGGGACAGAGGGACAAAGGGTTAGAGGGAGGGACAGAGGGACAGAGGGACAGAGGGACCGAGGGACAGGGACAGAGGGACAGAGGGACAGAGGGACAGAGGGACATTGACAGAGGGACAGAGGGACAAAGGGACAGAGGGACAGAGGGACAGGAGGACAGAGGGACAGAGGGACAGAGGGACAGAGGGACAGAGAGACAGAGGGTCAGAGGGACAGAGGGACAGAGGGACAGAGGGACAGGGACAGAGGGGGGACAGAGGGACAGAGGGACAGAGGGACAGGGACAGAGGGACAGAGGGACAGAGGGACAGAGGGACAGAGGGACAGAGCGACAGAGGGACAGAGGGACAGAGGGACATAGGGACAGAGGGACAGAGGGACGGAGGGACAGAGGGACAGGGACAGAGGGACAGGGGGACAGAGGGACAGGGGGACAGAGGGACAGAGGGACAGAGGGACAGAGGGACAGAGGGACAGAGGGACAGAGGGACAGAGGGACAGGGACAGAGGGACAGGGACAGAGGGACAGGGGGACAGAGGGACAGAGGGACAGAGGGACAGAGGGACAGAGGGACAGAGGGACAGGGACAGAGGGACAGGGACAGAGGGACAGGGACACAGGGACAGTGACAGAGGGACAGGGGGACAGAGGGACAGAGGGACAGAGGGACAGAGGGACAGGGACAGAGGGACAGAGGGACAGAGGGACAGGGACAGAGGGACAGGGACAGAGGGACAGGGACAGAGGGACAGGGACAGAGGGACAGGGACAGAGGGACAGGGACAGAGGGACAGGGACAGAGGGACAGGGACAGAGGGACAGGGACAGAGGGACAGGGACAGAGGGACAGGGGGACAGAGGGACAGGGGGACAGAGGGACAGAGGGACAGAGGGACAGGGACAGAGGGACAGAGGGACAGAGGGACAGGGACAGAGGGACAGGGACAGAGGGACAGGGACAGAGGGACAGGGACAGAGGGACAGGGACAGAGGGACAGGGACAGAGGGACAGGGACAGAGGGACAGGGACAGAGGGACAGGGACAGAGGGACAGGGACAGAGGGACAGGGACAGAGGGACAGGGACAGAGGGACAGGGACAGAGGGACAGGGACAGAGGGACAGGGACAGAGGGACAGGGACAGAGGGACAGGGACAGAGGGACAGAGGGACAGAGGGACAGAGGGACAGAGGGACAGAGGGACAGAGGGACAGAGGGACAGGGACAGAGGGACAGGGACAGAGGGACAGAGGGACAGAGGGACAGAGGGACAGAGGGACAGGGACAGAGGGACAGGGACAGAGGGACAAGGACAGAGGGACAGGGACAGAGGGACAGGGACAGAGGGACAGGGACAGAGGGACAGGGACAGAGGGACAGGGACAGAGGGACAGGGACAGAGGGACAGGGACAGAGGGACAGGGACAGAGGGACAGGGACAGAGGGACAGGGACAGAGGGACAGGGACAGAGGGACAGGGACAGAGGGACAGGGACAGAGGGACAGGGACAGAGGGACAGGGACAGAGGGACAGGGACAGAGGGACAGGGACAGAGGGACAGGGACAGAGGGACAGGGACAGAGGGACAGAGGGACAGAGGGACAGAGGGACAGAGGGACAGAGGGACAGAGGGACAGAGGGACAGAGGGACAGAGGGACAGAGGGACAGGGACAGAGGGACAGAGGGACAGGGACAGAGGGACAGAGGGACAGAGGGACAGAGGGACAGAGGGACAGAGGGACAGAGGGACAGAGGGACAGGGACAGAGGGACAGGGACAGAGGGACAAGGACAGAGGGACAGGGACAGAGGGACAGGGACAGAGGGACAGGGACAGAGGGACAGGGACAGAGGGACAGGGACAGAGGGACAGGGACAGAGGGACAGGGACAGAGGGACAGGGACAGAGGGACAGGGACAGAGGGACAGGGACAGAGGGACAGGGACAGAGGGACAGGGACAGAGGGACAGGGACAGAGGGACAGGGACAGAGGGACAGAGGGACAGAGGGACAGAGGGACAGAGGGACAGAGGGACAGAGGGACAGAGGGACAGAGGGACAGAGGGACAGGGACAGAGGGACAGAGGGACAGAGGGACAGGGACAGAGGGACAGGGACAGAGGGACAGGGACTGAGGGACAGGGACTGAGGGACAGGGACAGAGGGACAGGGACAGAGGGACAGGGACAGAGGGACAGGGACAGAGGGACAGGGACAGAGGGACAGGGACAGAGGGACAGGGGGACAGAGGGGCAGAGGGACAGAGGGACAGAAGGACAGAGGGACAGGGACAGAGGGACAGAGGGACAGAGGGACAGGGACAGAGGGACAGGGACAGAGGGACAGAGGGACAGGGACAGAGGGACAAGGACAGAGGGACAGGGACAGAGGGACAGGGACAGAGGGACAGGGACAGAGGGACAGGGACAGAGGGACAGGGACAGAGGGACAGGGACAGAGGGACAGGGACAGAGGGACAGGGACAGAGGGACAGAGACAGAGGGACAGGGACAGAGGGACAGGGACAGAGGGACAGGGACAGAGGGACAGGGACAGAGGGACAGGGACAGAGGGACAGGGACAGAGGGACAGGGGGACAGAGGGACAGAGGGACAGAGGGACAGGGACAGAGGGACAGAGGGACAGAGGGACAGGGACAGAGGGACAGGGACAGAGGGACAGGGACAGAGGGACAGGGACAGAGGGACAGGGACAGAGGGACAGGGACAGAGGGACAGGGACAGAGGGACAGGGACAGAGGGACAGGGACAGAAGGACCGCAAGACCCGCTACGTGTGGGTGCGGCCGGTCGCCAAGAAGTCGGACGTGCTGCTGGAGTTCCAGAAGTGGTTGGTGCTGGTGGAGCGGCAGGCGAAGCATTCGGCGCTGCAACTGCGCTATGATCGCGGAGGGGAGTTCCTCGGAAAGGACTTCACCGCCTTCGTGGACAGCAAGGGAATAGTACACGACTTAACCTGCCCTTACACCTCGCAGCAGAATGGCATGGCGGAGCGGGAGATGAGGACGGTGGTGGAGTCGGTACGGACGATGCTGCTGCACATGGGCGTGCAGCACCACTGGTGGCATCTCGCTCTGCGGCAGGCCGTCTGGGTTCGCAACTGCCTGGAGCGGTCGACGCTGCCCGCGGGGACGACGCCGTACCAGCTTCTCACCGGGCAGAAGCCCGACCTGTCACTGGCGCGGGTGTGGGGCTGCATGGCACAATTTCTCGTCCCTGAGCAGCAGCGCGGTGGGAAGCTGAAGCCGAAGGCCCGGTGGGGCCTTCACCTCGGCGTGTCGGAGGAGAGCAAAGGCTGGGAGCTCCTTGACATCGCCGACAACCGGGTGGTCACCACGTCGGACGTGGTGTTCTACGAAACTCTGTCGCTGAAGGTGTGGAAGTCGGAATTCGGGCCCGCGTCGGGGCGGACGCGGGCCAACCCGCCGACGGACACCTCGACGGCGACGCTTCCTCTGCTCGCCGAGGTCGGTGAGCAGGCTGATGAGGATGTCGCGGTCGCCCCTGCCTCGCCATCTTCTGCCCCTTCTTCCCATTCCCTTCCCGTCGAACTGCGTGGCCTGCCTCCAGTGTCGGCCTCTGGCGATGAGGGGAGTCGTGGGGCGTCGCCTGTGGCGCCGGCCAAGAGCATCGCCGGTGGCCGACGTGACGCCCAGCCAGTCGCGGAGAAGAGGGCCGTGGAGGAGACCGCGAAGAAAACCGCGACGGGCACCGCGAAGGGCACCGCGGAGGACACCGCGAAAACCGCGAAGGAGACCGCGGACGAGACCGCGGACGAGACCGCGGACGAGACCGCGGAGGAGATCGCGGAGGAGACCGCGAAGAAGCCCACGGAGGAAACCGCGGAGCAGTTGGCAGGGGAGCTTTCGAACGGGAAGCGCGTTTCAGAGAAGCAGTTGGCAGGGGAGATTTCGAACGGGAAGCGCGTTTCAGAGAAGCTGTCGCCAAGGGAGCCGTCGAACGCGGAGCTCGCTTCAGAGGAGCGGACGACCGGGGAGCAGTTCGATGAAGGCACATCGAGCGACGTGGTGGAGGTGCAGCCCGGACCTCGGAAGTCGGGCCGAATTCGGAGGCCACCCGATTTTTTCGTCCCCGCTGCCTTCACCACGGTGTACGACGTGGACGGCGACGACCTGGCGTACGATGACGCCGAGGACGATGAGGCGTTTTCGGAGCTCGACCCCGACATGCACGCCGATCCCGAGCACCGTTGGGACATTTCGACCATGACGGTGAAGGAGGCGTTGGCGAGCTGGAAGGGCCCGGCGGTGAAGGCCGCCATGGAGGAAGAGATTCGTAGCCTCATCAACATGGGCACTTGGGAGCTGGTCGAACGCCCGCCGGGGGTGAACATAATGAAGAACCGGTGGGTGCTGACAACGAAGTACCGCATCGACGACACTGTCGAGCGCGAAAAGGCGAGGCTGGTCGTGAAAGGCTTCACGCAGGTGTATGGCGCTGACTACGACGAGACGTACGCGCCGGTGAGCAGCTACGTCACGCTGAGGATTTTCCTCAGCATCGTCGCTGTCCTCGACCTCAACCTGATGCAGCTGGACATGAAGAACACTTTTTTGCAGAGCAAGCTCGATCGCGTGCTGTACATGTACCAGCCGGACTACTTCGACGACGGGACCGGCCGGGTGTGCAAGCTGCTGAAGAGCCTTTACGGGCTGAAGCAGTCGCCGCTGCTGTGGTACACGACTCTCAACGACGTGTTGGTTGGCGCCGGGTGGAAGAAGAGCCAAGTCGATGAGGCTTTGTACTTCAAGGCCGGAGACGACAAGGTGACCTGCTGGGTGCTGGTCTACGTCGACGACCTTCTCGCCGCGAGCAGCAGCACCGCGATGCTGAAGGAGCTGAAGGAGCTGCTGGAGGCCGCTTTCGAGCTGCGCGAAATTTCGCCGGTGCAGAAGTATCTCGGCCAGGAGATCGTGCGCGACAGGCCGGCGCGAAAATTGTGGCTGCACCAGCAGGGCTACGCCAACAAGCTGCGCAGGCGCTTCATCGACGAGGAGCAGACCGGGCGCACTCCGAAGACGCCGGTCTCCGTCGCCGCCTACGCGGAGCAGACATTCGACGACGAGGAGGCGCAGGAGCGCGAGGAGGAGGAGTACCGGCAGAAGGTTGGCTCGCTGCAGTTCGCGGCGACGACGACGAGGCCGGACATCGCATTCACGTGCAGCAAGCTGGGGAGCGGCCTCACGGTGAGGAGCGACCAGCACTGGCGCGAAGTCGACCGCTGTCTCGCCTACCTCGCCAACACGCGAGACACCGCCCTGGAGTACGGCGGTGGTCCGGAGTCACTGGAGTTGGTCGGCTTCGTGGACGCCGACGACGCGGGCGACAAGCAGAACCGGATGAGCACGGGCGGCTACGTGTTCGTCTACGGAGGGGCCGCGGTCTCCTGGTCGAGCCAGCGCATCAAGTGCACGACGCTGTCGTCGACCGAGTCGGAGTACGTGGCGGCCGTCGAAGCCGGCAAGGAGGGACGTCGCCTTCGTTTCCTCCTCGCGGAGTTCCAGCGGCTGGACGCCGGAAAGCCGACTGTCCTCAGGGTGGACAACAAGTCGGCCATCACGGTCGGCGAGGGCATGGGGTTAACGGGCAACCTCAAGCACATGGAACGGCGACAGGCCTGGCTGCAGCACATGGTGAAGCGCGGGAAGTTTTCGCTGAAGTACATCCCGACCGCTGAGCAGCCGGCCGACTTCCTGACGAAGGCGCTGCACTACCCGGCCTTCAACGGGTGCTCCGTTGCAATCGGCCAAGTGCGCCTGGCCGATGTGGGCGACGGTGACAACGACGTGCAGCAGTAGGTGCCATGCCCTTTTGCATGGCTGGTGCGGTGACCGGCGTGCTGTGCGTTGTGTGCACGCCGACGGGCTATTCTCCGAGCAGTACTGCCGTGTGGGCCGGGGGGGACCCAAGCGTGAACGCGGCAGGGGAGTGTCAACGGGAGTTGTGTTTGGCCCCGTCCTCGCTTGGGCGGAGCCGACCGTGGGATCCACGAAATCGCGGGGGACCGTGGAGCCACGAAATCGCGGAGGATCGTGGAGCCACGAAATCGCGGGGGACCGTGGAGCCACGAAATCACGGGGGACCGTGGATCCACGAAACCGCGGAGGACCGCGGTGGCTGCGAAACCGCGGGAGGACCACGAAATACCCGGTCAACCAAGATACCCGGGCGACGTGCGGGAAAGTCGCCGGGGATGTTGTCTACGAAGACGATCTCGGGGGTGGTATCCCGAAGTCGACGTGGCTGGTGGGCGCCGTCACGGGTGAAGTGTCTGCGCTGGGCGTGTGACGGGAGTTGGGCGCCAACCAGCTGCACGCACCTGCGAAGCTGGTGCACCGTTGTCCCGCGGATGCATCGCTGTGCAGCCGACTAACTGCATCGTTGGCACACCGCGGACGGGCAACGTTGGCAAGCCGCGACTCTGCTCTGCTGGAGCGCGGTCGACCAAGTCGTGCTGGCACGCGGTCGACCGTGCTGCGCTGGCAGTAGACCAGCAGCCTTGCTAGGTCTGATGTAGTCAGTGTTGCCAATGTTGATGTAATCATTCTGAACTTTTGTTGTTATGTTTTCCTAGTGAAACTCTTGCCAATTTTCCTCGTGAACTAGCAAGCAATGTTAGCACTTGGAAACGACTAAGGAACGAACAAACGCTACGATCACTCTTGCCCCGTGCCTAGCCCGTAGTCTAACTCCCGTTGCACTAGTTATCTCCGCAAGAGGGACAGGGACAGAGGGACAGGGACAGAGGGACAGGGACAGAGGGACAGGGACAGAGGGACAGGGACAGAGGGACAGGGACAGAGGGACAGGGACAGAGGGACAGGGACAGAGGGACAGGGGGACAGAGGGACAGGGGGACAGAGGGACAGGGGGACAGAGGGACAGGGGGACAGAGGGACAGGGACAGAGGGACAGGGACAGAGGGACAGGGACAGAGGGACAGAGGGACAGAGGGACAGGGACAGAGGGACAGAGGGACAGAGGGACAGAGGGACAGAGGGACAGAGGGACAGAGGGACAGGGGGACAGAGGGACAGAGGGACAGAGGGAAAGAGGGACAGAGGGACAGAGGGACAGAGGGACAGAGGGACAGGGACAGAGGGACAGAGGGACAGGGGGACAGAGGGGCAGAGGGACAGAGGGACAGAGGGACAGAGGGACAGAGGGACAGAGGGACAGAGGGACAGAGCGACAGAGGGACAAGGACAGAGGGACAGATGGACAGAGGGACAGAGGGACAGAGGGACAGAGGGACAGAAGGACAGAGGAACAGAGGGACAGAGGGACAGAGGGACAGAGGGACAGGGACAGAGGGACAGAGGGACAGATGGACAGAGGGACAGAGGGACAGATGGACAGAGGGACAGAGGGACAGAGGGACAGAGGGACAGAGGGACAGAGAGAGGGACAGGGACAGAGGGACAGGGACAGAGGGACAGGGACAGAGGGACAGGGACAGAGGGACAGGGACAGAGGGACAGGGACAGAGGGACAGGGACAGAGGGACAGAGGGACAGAGGGACACAGGGACAGGGACAGAGGGACAGAGGGACAGAGGGACAGGGACAGAGGGACAGGGACAGAGGGACAGGGACAGAGGGACAGGGACAGAGGGACAGGGACAGAGGGACAGGGACAGAGGGACAGGGGGACAGAGGGACAGAGGGACAGAGGGACAGGGACAGAGGGACAGAGGGACAGAGGGACAGAGGGACAGAGGGACAGAGGGACAGAGGGACAGGGACAGAGGGACAGGGACAGAGGGACAGAGGGACAGAGGGACAGAGGGACAGAGGGACAGAGGGACAGAGGGACAGAGGGAGAGAGGGACAGGGACAGAGGGACAGAGGGACAGAGGGACAGAGGGACAGAGAGACAGAGGGACAGAGGGACAGAGGGACAGAGGGACAGAGGGACAGAGGGACAAGGACAGGGACAGAGGGACAGAGGGACAGAGGGACAGAGGGACAGAGGGACAGAGGGACAGAGGAACAGATGGACAGAGGGACAGAGGGACAAGGACAGGGACAGAGGGACAGAAGGACAGAGGGACAGAGGGACAGAGGGACAGAGGGACAGAGGGACAGAGGGACAGAGGGACAGGGACAGAGGGACAGACGGACAGAGGGACAGAGGGACAGAGGGACAGAGGGACAGAGGGACAGAGGGACAGAGGAACAGAGGGACAGAGGGACAGGGACAGAGGGACAGAGGGACAGAGGGACAGAGGGACAGAGTGACAGAGGGACAGAGGGAGAGAGGGACAGGGGGACAGAGGGACAGAGGGACAGCGGGACAGAGGGACAGAGGGACAGAGGGACAGAGGGACAGAGGGACAGAGGGACAGAGGGACAGAGGGACAGAGGGACAGCGGGACAGAGGGACAAGGGACAGAGGGACAGAGGGACAGAGGGACAGAGGGACAGAGGGACAAGGACAGAGGGACAGAGGGACAGAGGGACAGAGGGACAGAGGGACAGAGGGACAGAGGGACAGAGAGACAGAGGGACAGAGGGACAGAGGGACAGAGGGACAGAGGGACAGAGGGACAGAGGGACAGAGAGACAGAGGGACAGAGGGACAGAGGGACAAGGACAGGGACAGAGGGACAGAGGGACAGAGGGACGGAGGGACAGAGGGACAGGGACAGGGACAGAGGGACAGAGGGACAGAGGGACAGAGGGACAGAGGGAGAGGGACATAGGGACAGAGGGACAGAGGGACAGAGGGACAGAGGGACAGAGGGACAGAGGGACAGAGGGACAGGGACAGAGGGACAGAGGGACAGGGGGACAGAGGGGCAGAGGGACAGAGGGACAGAGGGACAGAGGGACAGAGGGACAGAGGGACAGAGGGACAGAGCGACAGAGGGACAAGGACAGAGGGACAGATGGACAGAGGGACAGAGGGACAGAGGGACAGAGGGACAGAAGGACAGAGGAACAGAGGGACAGAGGGACAGAGGGACAGAGGGACAGGGACAGAGGGACAGAGGGACAGATGGACAGAGGGACAGAGGGACAGATGGACAGAGGGACAGAGGGACAGAGAGACAGAGGGACAGAGGGACAGAGAGAGGGACAGGGACAGAGGGACAGGGACAGAGGGACAGGGACAGAGGTACAGGGACAGAGGGACAGGGACAGAGGGACAGGGACAGAGGGACAGGGACAGAGGGACAGAGGGACAGAGGGACACAGGGACAGGGACAGAGGGACAGAGGGACAGAGGGACAGGGACAGAGGGACAGGGACAGAGGGACAGGGACAGAGGGACAGGGACAGAGGGACAGGGACAGAGGGACAGGGGGACAGAGGGACAGAGGGACAGAGGGACAGGGACAGAGGGACAGAGGGACAGAGGGACAGAGGGACAGAGGGACAGAGGGACAGGGACAGAGGGACAGGGACAGAGGGACAGGGACAGAGGGACAGGGACAGAGGGACAGGGGGACAGAGGGACAGGGGGACAGAGGGACAGGGACAGAGGGACAGGGACAGAGGGACAGGGGGACAGAGGGACAGGGACAGTGGGACAGGGACAGAGGGACAGGGACAGAGGGACAGGGACAGAGGGACAGGGACAGAGGGACATGGACAGAGGGACAGGGACAGAGGGACAGGGACAGAGGGACAGGGACAGAGGGACAGGGACAGAGGGACAGGGACAGAGGGACAGGGACAGAGGGACAGGGACAGAGGGACAGGGACAGAGGGACACGGACAGAGGGACACGGACAGAGGGACAGGGAAAGAGGGACAGGGACAGAGGGACAGGGACAGAGGGACAGGGACAGAGGGACAGGGACAGAGGGACAGGGACAGAGGGACAGGGACAGAGGGACAGGGACAGAGGGACAGGGACAGAGGGACAGGGACAGAGGGACAGGGACAGAGGGACAGGGACAGAGGGACAGGGACAGAGGGACAGGGACAGAGGGACAGGGACAGAGGGACAGGGACAGAGGGACAGGGACAGAGGGACAGGGACAGAGGGACAGGGACAGAGGGACAGAGGGACAGGGACAGAGGGACAGGGACAGAGGGACAGGGACAGAGGGACAGGGACAGAGGGACAGGGACAGAGGGACAAGGACAGAGGGACAGGGACAGAGGGACAGAGGGACAGAGGGACAGGGACAGAGGGACAGAGGGACAGAGGGACAGAGGGACAGAGGGACAGAGGGACAGAGGGACAGAGGGACAGAGGGACAGGGACAGAGGGACAGAGGGACAGAGGGACAGAGGGACAGAGGGACAGAGGGACAGAGGAGGGACAGAGGGACAGGGGAAAGAGGGGCAGAGGGACAGAGGGACAGAGGGACAGAGGGACAGAGGGACAGAGGGACAGAGGGACAGAGCGACAGAGGGACAGAGGGACAGAAGGACAGAGGAACAGAGGGACAGATGGACAGAGGGACAGAGGGACAGAGGGACAGAGGGACAGAGGGACAGAGGGAGAGAGGGACAGGGACAGAGGGACAGAGGGACAGAGGGACAGAGGGACAGAGAGACAGAGGGACAGAGGGACAGAGGGACAGAGGGACAGAGGGACAGAGGGACAGAGGGACAAGGACAGGGACAGAGGGACAGAGGGACAGAGGGACAGAGGGACAGAGGGACAGAGGAACAGATGGACAGAGGGACAGAGGGACAAGGACAGGGACAGAGGGACAGAAGGACAGAGGGACAGAGGGACAGAGGGACAGAGGGACAGAGGGACAGAGGGACAGAGGGACAGAGGGACAGGGACAGAGGGACAGACGGACAGAGGGACAGAGGGACAGAGGGACAGAGGGACAGAGGGACAGAGGGACAGAGGGACAGAGGAACAGAGGGACAGAGGGACAGGGACAGAGGGACAGAGGGACAGAGGGACAGAGGGACAGAGTGACAGAGGGACAGAGGGACAGAGGGACAGAGGGACAGAGGGACAGAGGGACAGAGGGACAGAGGGACAGAGGGACAGAGGGACAGAGGGACAGAGGGACAGAGGGACAGAGGGACAGAGGGACAGCGGGACAGAGGGACAGAGGGACAGAGGGAGAGAGGGACAGGGGGACAGAGGGACAGAGGGACAGCGGGACAGAGGGACAGAGGGACAGAGGGACAGAGGGACAGAGGGACAGAGGGACAGAGGGACAGCGGGACAGAGGGACAAGGGACAGAGGGACAGAGGGACAGAGGGACAGAGGGACAGAGGGACAAGGACAGAGGGACAGAGGGACAGAGGGACAGAGGGACAGAGGGACAGAGGGACAGAGGGACAGAGAGACAGAGGGACAGAGGGACAGAGGGACAGAGGGACAGAGGGACAGAGGGACAGAGGGACAGAGAGACAGAGGGACAGAGGGACAGAGGGACAAGGACAGGGACAGAGGGACAGAGGGACAGAGGGACAGAGGGACAGAGGGACAGAGGGACAGTGGGACAGAGGGACAGAGAGACAGAGGGACAGAGGGACAGAGGGACAGAGGGACAGAGGGACAGAGGGACAGCGGGACAGAGGGACAGAGGGACAGAGGGACAGAGGGACAGAGGGACAGAGGGACAGGGACAGAGGGACAGAGGGACAGAGGGACAGGGACAGGGACAGAGGGACAGAGGGACAGAGGGACAGAGGGACAGGGACAGAGGGACAGAGGGACAGAGGGTCAGAGGGACAGAGGGACAGAGGGACAGGGACAGAGGGACAGAGGGACAGAGGGACAGAGGGACAGAGGGACAGAGGGACAGAGGGACAGAGGGACAGAGGGACAGGGACAGAGGAAAAGAGGGACAGAGGGACAGAGGTACAGAGGGACAGAGGGACAGAGGGACAGAGGGAAAGAGGGAAAGAGAGACAGAGAGACAGAGGGACAGAGGGACAGAGGGACAGGGACAGAGGGACAGAGGGACAGAGGGACAGAGGGACAGAGGGACAGAGGGACAGAGGGACAGGGACAGAGGGACAGAGGGACAGAGGGACAGAGGGACAGAGGGACAGAGGGACAGAGGGACAGAGGGACAGAGGGACAGAGGGACAGGGACAGGGACAGAGGGACAGAGGGACAGAGGGACAGAGGGACAGAGGGAGAGGGACAGAGGGACAGAGGGACAGAGGGACAGAGGGACAGAGGGACAGAGGGACAGAGGGACAGAGGGACAGAGGGACAGAGACAGAGGGACAGAGGGACAGAGGGACAGAGGGACAGAGGGACAGAGGGACAGAGGGACAGAGGGACAGAGGGACAGAGGGAGAGAGGGACAGAGGGACAGAGGGACAGAGGGACAGAGGGACAGAGGGACAGAGGGACAGAGGGACAGAGGGACAGAGGGACAGAGGGACAGAGGGACAGAGGGACAGGGGGATAGAGGGACAGAGGGACAGAGGGACAGAGGGACAGAGGGACAGAGGGACAGAGGGACAGGGACAGAGGGACAGAGGGACAGAGGGACAGAGGGACAGAGGGACAGAGGGACAGAGTGACAGAGGGACAGAGGGACAGGGACAGAGGGACAGAGGGACAGAGGGACAGAGGGACAGAGGGACAGAGGGACAGAGGGACAGAGGGACAGAGGGACAGAGGGACAGAGGGACAGAGGGACAGGGACAAGGACAGAGGGACAGAGGGACAGAGGGACAGAGGGACAGAGGGACAGAGGGACAGAAGGACAGAAAGACAGAGGGACAGAGGGACAGAGACAGAGGGACAGAGGGACAGAGGGACAGAGGGAGAGAGGGAGAGAGGGACAGAGGGACAGAGGGACAGAGGGACAGAGGGACAGAGGGACATAGGGACAGGGACAGGGACAGGGACAGAAAGACAGAGGGACAGAGGGACAGAGGGACAGAGGGACAGAGGGACAAAGGGACAGAGGGACAGAGGGACAGAGGGACAGAGGGACAGAGGGACAGAGGGACAGAGGGACAGAGGGACAGGGACAGAGATACATAGGGACAGAGGGACAGAGGGACAGAGGGACAGAGGGACAGAGGGACAGAGGGACAGGGACAGAGGGACAGAGGGACAGAGGGACAGAGGGACAGAGGGACAAGGACAGAGGGACAGAGGGACAGAGGGACAGAGGGACAGAGGCACAGAGGGACAGAGGAAAAAGGACAGAGGGACAGAGGGACAGAGGGACAGAGGGACGGAGGGACAGAGGGACAGAGGGACAGAGGGACAGAGGGACAGGGACAGAGGGACAGAGGGACAGAGGGACAGAGGGACAGAGGGACAGAGGGACAGAGGGACAGAGGGACAGAGGGACAGAGGGACAGAGGGACAGAGGGACAGAGGGACAGAGGGACAGAGGGACAGAGGGACAGAGGGACAGAGGGACAGAGGGACAGAGGGACAGAGGGACAGAGGGACAGAGGGACAGAGGGACAGAGGGACAGAGGGACAGAGGGACAGAGGGACAGAGGGACAGAGGGACAGAGGGACAGAGGGACAGAGGGACAGAGGGACAGAGGGACAGAGGGACAGAGGGACAGAGGGACAGAGGGACAGAGGGACAGAGGGACAGAGGGACAGAGGGACAGAGGGACAGAGGGACAGAGGGACAGAGGGACAGAGGGACAGAGGGACAGAGGGACAGGGGGATAGAGGGACAGAGGGACAGAGGGACAGAGGGACAGAGGGACAGAGGGACAGAGGGACAGGGACAGAGGGACAGAGGGACAGAGGGACAGAGGGACAGAGGGACAGAGGGACAGAGGGACAGAGGGACAGAGGGACAGAGGGACAGAGGGACAGAGGGACAGAGGGACAGAGGGACAGAGGGACAGAGGGACAGAGGGACAGAGGGACAGAGGGACAGAGGGACAGAGGGACAGAGGGACAGAGGGACAGAGGGACAGAGGGACAGGGACAAGGACAGAGGGACAGAGGGACAGAGGGACAGAGGGACAGAGGGACAGAGGGACAGAAGGACAGAAAGACAGAGGGACAGAGGGACAGAGACAGAGGGACAGAGGGACAGAGGGACAGAGGGAGAGAGGGAGAGAGGGACAGAGGGACAGAGGGACAGAGGGACAGAGGGACAGAGGGACATAGGGACAGGGACAGGGACAGGGACAGAAAGACAGAGGGACAGAGGGACAGAGGGACAGAGGGACAGAGGGACAAAGGGACAGAGGGACAGAGGGACAGAGGGACAGAGGGACAGGGACAGAGGGACAGAGGGACAGAGGGACAGAGGGACAGAGGGACAAGGACAGAGGGACAGAGGGACAGAGGCACAGAGGGACAGAGGGACAGAGGGACAGAGGGACAGAGGGACAGGGACAGGGACAGAGGGACAGGGCGACAGAGGGACAGAGGGACAGAGGGACAGAGGGACAGAGGGACAGAGGGACAGAAGGACAGAGGGACAGAGGGACAGAGGGACAGAGGGACAGAGGTACAGAGGGACAGAGGGACAGAGGGACAGAGGGACAGAGGGACAGAGGGACAGAGGGACAGAGGGACAGGGGGACAGAGGGACAGAGGGACAGAGGGACAGAGGGACAGGGACATAGGGACATAGGGACAGAGGGACAGAGTGACAGAGGGACAGAGGGACAGAGGGACAGAGACAGAGGGACAGGGACAGAGGGACAGAGGGACAGAGGGACAGAGGGACAGAGGGACAGAGGGACAGAGGGACAGGGACAGAGGGACAGAGGGAAAGAGGGACAGAGGGACAGAGGGACAGAGGGACAGAGGGACAGAGGGACAGAGGGACAGAGGGACAGAGGACAGAGGGACAGAGGGACAGAGGGACAGAGGGACAGAGGGACAGAGGGACAGGGACAGAGGGACAGAGGGACAGAGGGACAGAGGGACAGAGGGACAGAGGGACAGAGGGACAGAGGGACAGAGGGACAGAGGGATAAGGATAGAGGGACAGAGGGACAGAGGGACAGAGGGACAGAGGGACAGAGGGACAGAGGGACAGGGACAGAGGGACAGAGGGACAGAGGGACAGAGGGACAAAGGGACAGAGGGACAGAGGGACAGAGGGACAGAGGGACAGAGGGACAGAGGGACAGAGGGACAGAGGGAGAGGGATAGAGGGACAGAGGGACAGGGACAGAGGGACAGAAGGACAAAGGGACAGAGGGACAGAGGGACAGAGGGACAGGGGGATAGAGGGACAGAGGGACAGAGGGACAGAGGGACAGAGGGACAGAGGGACAGAGGGACAGAGGGACAGGGACAGAGGGACAGAGGGACAGAGGGACAGAGGGACAGAGGGACAGAGGGACAGAGGGACAGAGGGACAGAGGGACAGAGGGACAGAGGGACAGAGGGACAGAGGGACAGAGGGACAGAGGGACAGAGGGACAGAGGGACAGAGGGACAGAGGGACAGAGGGACAGAGGGACAGAGGGACAGGGACAGAGGGACATAGGGACAGAGGGACAGAGGGACAGAGGGGCAGAGGGACAGAGGGACAGAGGGACAGGGACAGAGGGACAGAGGGACAGATGGACAGAGGGACAGAGGGACAGAGGGACAGAGGGACAGAGGGACGGGGACAGAGGGACAGAGGGACAGAGGGACGATGGGACAGAGGGACAGAGGGACAGAGGGACAGAGGGACAGAGGGACAGAGGGACAGAGGGACAGAGGGACAGAGGGACAGAGGGACAGAGGGAAAGATGGACAGAGGGACAGAGGGACAGAGGGACAGAGGGACAGGGACAGGGACAGGGACAGGGACAGGGACAGAGGTACAAAGGGACAGAGGGACAGAGGGACAGAGGTACAGAGGGACAGAGGGACAGAGGGACAGAGGGACAGAGGGACAGGGACAT
Organism: Closterium sp. Naga37s-1; assembly: GCA_947471745.1. Taxonomy (NCBI): domain Eukaryota; kingdom Viridiplantae; phylum Streptophyta; class Zygnematophyceae; order Desmidiales; family Closteriaceae; genus Closterium; species Closterium sp. Naga37s-1. Next base: position 2,151,796 of record CANJKZ010000783.1, on the reverse strand, counting down.
AGGGACATAGGGACAGAGGGACAGAGTGACAGAGGGACAGAGGGACAGAGGGACAGAGACAGAGGGACAGGGACAGAGGGACAGAGGGACAGAGGGACAGAGGGACAGAGGGACAGAGGGACAGAGGGACAGGGACAGAGGGACAGAGGGACAGAGGGACAGAGGGACAGAGGGACAGAGGGACAGAGGGACAGAGGGACAGAGGGACAGAGGGAAAGAGGGACAGAGGGACAGAGGGACAAGGACAGAGGGACAGAGGGACAGAGGGACAGAGGGACAGAGGGACAGAGGAACAGAGGGACAGAGGGACAGAGGGACAGAGGGACAGGGACAGAGGGACAGAGGGACAGAGGGACAGAGGGACAGAGGGACAGAGGGACAAAGGGACAGAGGGACAGAGGGACAGGGGGATAGAGGGACAGAGGGACAGAGGGACAGAGGGACAGAGGGACAGAGGGACAGGGACAGAGGGACAGAGGGACAGAGGGACAGAGGGACAGAGGGACAGAGGGACAGAGGGACAGAGGGACAGAGGGACAGAGGGACAGAGGGACAGAGGGACAGAGGGACAGAGGGACAGAGGGACAGAGGGACAGAGGGGCAGAGGGACAGAGGGACAGAGGGACAGAGGGACAGAGGGACAGAGGGACAGAGGGACAGAGGGACAGAGGGACAGAGGGACAGAGGGACAGAGGGACAGAGGGACAGAGGGACAGAGGGACAGGGACAGGGACAGAGGGACAGGGCGACAGAGGGACAGAGGGACAGAGGGACAGAGGGACAGAGGGACAGAGGGACAGAAGGACAGAGGGACAGAGGGACAGAGGGACAGAGGGACAGAGGTACAGAGGGACAGAGGGACAGAGGGACAGAGGGACAGAGGGACAGAGGGACAGAGGGACAGAGGGACAGGGGGACAGAGGGACAGAGGGACAGAGGGACAGAGGGACAGAGGGACAGAGGGATAGAAGGACAGAGGGACAGAGGGACAGAGGGACAGAGGGACAGAGGGACAGAGGGACAGAGGGACAGGGACAGAGGGACAGAGGGACAGAGGGACAGAGGGACAGAGGGACAGAGGGACAGAGGGACAGAGGGACAGGGACAGAGGGACAGAGGGACAGAGGGACAGAGGGACAGTGGGACAGAGGGACAGAGGGACAGGGACAGAGGGACAGAGGGACAGAGGGACAGAGGGACAGAGGGACAGAGGCACAGAGGGACAGAGGGACAGAGGGACAGAGGGACAGAGGGACAGAGGGACAGAGGGACAGAGGGCAGAGGGACAGAGGGACAGAGGGATAAGGATAGAGGGACAGAGGGACAGAGGGACAGAGGGACAGAGGGACAGAGGGACAGAGGGACAGGGACAGAAGGACAGAGGGACAGAGGGACAGAGGGACAGAGGGACAGAGGGACAGAGGGACAGAGGGACAGAGGGACAGAGGGACAGAGGGACAGAGGGAGAGGGATAGAGGGACAGAGGGACAGGGACAGAGGGACAGAAGGACAAAGGGACAGAGGGACAGAGGGACAGAGGGACAGGGGGATAGAGGGACAGAGGGACAGAGGGACAGAGGGACAGAGGGACAGAGGGACAGAGGGACAGAGGGACAGGGACAGAGGGACAGAGGGACAGAGGGACAGAGGGACAGAGGGACAGAGGGACAGAGGGACAGAGGGACAGAGGGACAGAGGGACAGAGGGACAGAGGGACAGAGGGACAGAGGGACAGAGGGACAGAGGGACAGAGGGACAGAGGGACAGAGGGACAGGGACAGAGGGACATAGGGACAGAGGGACAGAGGGACAGAGGGGCAGAGGGACAGAGGGACAGAGGGACAGGGACAGAGGGACAGAGGGACAGATGGACAGAGGGACAGAGGGACAGAGGGACAGAGGGACAGAGGACGGGACAGAGGGACAGAGGGACAGAGGGACAGAGGGACAGAGGGACAGAGGGACAGAGGGACAGAGGGACAGAGGGACAGAGGGACAGAGGGACAGAGGGACAGAGGGACAGAGGGACAGAGGGACAGAGGGATAGAAGGACAGAGGGACAGAGGGACAGAGGGACAGAGGGACAGAGGGACAGAGGGACAGGGACAGAGGGACAGAGGGACAGAGGGACAGAGGGACAGAGGGACAGAGGGACAGAGGGACAGAGGGACAGGGACAGAGGGACAGAGGGACAGAGGGACAGAGGGACAGTGGGACAGAGGGACAGAGGGACAGGGACAGAGGGACAGAGGGACAGAGGGACAGAGGGACAGAGGGACAGAGGCACAGAGGGACAGAGGGACAGAGGGACAGAGGGACAGAGGGACAGAGGGACAGAGGGACAGAGGGACAGAGGGACAGAGGGACAGAGGGATAAGGATAGAGGGACAGAGGGACAGAGGGACAGAGGGACAGAGGGACAGAGGGACAGAGGGACAGGGACAGAGGGACAGAGGGACAGAGGGACAGAGGGACAGAGGGACAGAGGGACAGAGGGACAGAGGGACAAAGGGACAGAGGGACAGAGGGACAGAGGGACAGAGGGACAGAGGGACAGAGGGAGAGGGATAGAGGGACAGAGGGACAGGGACAGAGGGACAGAAGGACAAAGGGACAGAGGGACAGAGGGACAGGGGGATAGAGGGACAGAGGGACAGAGGGACAGAGGGACAGAGGGACAGAGGGACAGAGGGACAGAGGGACAGGGACAGAGGGACAGAGGGACAGAGGGACAGAGGGACAGAGGGACAGAGGGACAGAGGGACAGAGGGACAGAGGGACAGAGGGACAGAGGGACAGAGGGACAGAGGGACAGAGGGACAGAGGGACAGAGGGACAGAGGGACAGGGACAGAGGGACATAGGGACAGAGGGACAGAGGGACAGAGGGGCAGAGGGACAGAGGGACAGAGGGACAGGGACAGAGGGACAGAGGGACAGATGGACAGAGGGACAGAGGGACAGAGGGACAGAGGGACAGAGGGACGGGGACAGAGGGACAGAGGGACAGAGGGACAGAGGGACAGAGGGACAGAGGGACAGAGGGACAGAGGGACAGAGGGACAGAGGGACAGAGGGACAGAGGGACAGAGGGAAAGAGGGACAGAGGGACAGAGGGACAGAGGGACAGAGGGACAGGGACAGGGACAGGGACAGAGGTACAAAGGGACAGAGGGACAGAGGGACAGAGGTACAGAGGGACAGAGGGACAGAGGGACAGAGGGACAGAGGGACAGGGACATAGGGACATAGGGACAGAGGGACAGAGTGACAGAGGGACAGAGGGACAGGGACAGAGGGACAGGGACAGAGGGACAGAGGGACAGAGGGACAGAGGGACAGAGGGACAGAGGGACAGGGACAGAGGGACAGAGGGACAGAGGGAGAGAGGGACAGAGGGACAGAGGGACAGAGGGACAGAGGGACAGAGGGACAGAGGGACAGAGGGACAGAGGGACAGAGGGACAAGGACAGAGGGACAGAGGGACAGAGGGACAGAGGGACAGAGGGACAGAGGAACAGAGGGACAGAGGGACAGAGGGACAGAGGGACAGGGACAGAGGGACAGAGGGACAGAGGGACAGAGGGACAGAGGGACAAAGGGACAGAGGGACAGAGGGACAGAGGGACAGGGAGATAGAGGGACAGAGGGACAGAGGGACAGAGGGACAGAGGGACAGGGACAGAGGGACAGAGGGACAGAGGGACAGAGGGACAGAGGGACAGAGGGACAGAGGGACAGAGGGACAGAGGGACAGAGGGACAGAGGGACAGAGGGACAGAGGGACAGAGGGACAGAGGGACAGAGGGACAGAGGGACAGAGGGACAGAGGGACAGAGGGGCAGAGGGACAGAGGGACAGAGGGACAGAGGGACAGAGGGACAGAGGGACAGAGGGACAGAGGGACAGAGGGACAGATGGACAGAGGGACAGAGGGACAGAGGGACAGAGGGACAGAGGGACAGAGGGACAGAGGGACAGAGGGATAGAGGGACAGAGGGACAGGGACAGAGGGACAGAAGGACAAAGGGACAGAGGGACAGAGGGACAGAGGGACAGGGGGATAGAGGGACAGAGGGACAGAGGGACAGGGACAGAGGGACAGAGGGACAGAGGGACAGAGGGACAGGGACAGAGGGACAGAGGGACAGAGGGACAGAGGGACAGAGGGACAGAGGGACAGAGGGACAGAGGGACAGAGGGACAGAGGGACAGAGGGACAGAGGGACAGGGACAGAGGGACATAGGGACAGAGGGACAGAGGGACAGAGGGGCAGAGAGACAGAGGGACAGAGGGACAGGGACAGAGGGACAGAGGGACAGATGGACAGAGGGACAGAGGGACAGAGGGACAGAGGGACAGAGGGACGGGGACAGAGGGACAGAGGGACAGAGGGACAGAGGGACAGAGGGACAGAGGGACAGAGGGACAGAGGGACAGAGGGACAGAGGGACAGAGGGACAGAGGGACAGAGGGACAGAGGGACAGAGGGACAGAGGGACAGAGGGACAGAGGGACAGGGACAGGGACAGGGACAGGGACAGAGGTACAAAGGGACAGAGGGACAGAGGGACAGAGGTACAGAGGGACAGAGGGACAGAGGGACAGAGGGACAGAGGGACAGGGACATAGGGACATAGGGACAGAGGGACAGAGTGACAGAGGGACAGAGGGACAGAGGGACAGGGACAGAGGGACAGGGACAGAGGGACAGAGGGACAGAGGGACAGAGGGACAGAGGGACAGAGGGACAGGGACAGAGGGACAGAGGGACAGAGGGAGAGAGGGACAGAGGGACAGAGGGACAGAGGGACAGAGGGACAGAGGGACAGAGGGACAGAGGGACAGAGGGACAAGGACAGAGGGACAGAGGGACAGAGGGACAGAGGGACAGAGGGACAGAGGAACAGAGGGACAGAGGGACAGAGGGACAGAGGGACAGGGACAGAGGGACAGAGGGACAGAGGGACAGAGGGACAGAGGGACAAAGGGACAGAGGGACAGAGGGACAGAGGGACAGGGAGATAGAGGGACAGAGGGACAGAGGGACAGAGGGACAGAGGGACAGAGGGACAGGGACAGAGGGACAGAGGGACAGAGGGACAGAGGGACAGAGGGACAGAGGGACAGAGGGACAGAGGGACAGAGGGACAGAGGGACAGAGGGACAGAGGGACAGAGGGACAGAGGGACAGAGGGACAGAGGGACAGAGGGACAGAGGGACAGAGGGGCAGAGGGACAGAGGGACAGAGGGACAGAGGGACAGAGGGACAGAGGGACAGAGGGACAGAGGGACAGAGGGACAGAGGGACAGAGGGACAGAGGGACAGAGGGACAGAGGGACAGAGGGACAGAGGGACAGAGGGACAGAGGGACAGAGGGACAGAGGGACAGAGGGACAGAGGGACAGAGGGACAGAGGGACAGAGGGACAGAGGGACAGAGGGACAGAGGGACAGAGGGACAGAGGGACAGAGGGACAGAGGGACAGAGGGACAGAGGGACAGAGGGACAGAGGGACAGAGGGACAGAGGGACAGAGGGACAGAGGGACAGAGGGACAGAGGGACAGAGGGACAGAGGGACAGAGGGACAGAGGGCAGAGGGACAGAGGGACAGAGGGACAGGGACAGAGGGACAGAGGGACAGATGGACAGAGGGACAGAGGGACAGAGGGACAGAGGGACAGAGGGACGGGGACAGAGGGACAGAGGGACAGAGGGACAGAGGGACAGAGGGACAGAGGGACAGAGGGACAGAGGGACAGAGGGACAGAGGGACAGAGGGACAGAGGGACAGAGGGACAGAGGGAAAGAGGGACAGAGGGACAGAGGGACAGAGGGACAGAGGGACAGGGACAGGGACAGGGACAGAGGTACAAAGGGACAGAGGGACAGAGGGACAGAGGTACAGAGGGACAGAGGGACAGAGGGACAGAGGGACAGAGGGACAGGGACATAGGGACATAGGGACAGAGGGACAGAGTGACAGAGGGACAGAGGGACAGGGACAGAGGGACAGGGACAGAGGGACAGAGGGACAGAGGGACAGAGGGACAGAGGGACAGAGGGACAGAGGGACAGGGACAGAGGGACAGAGGGACAGAGGGAGAGAGGGACAGAGGGACAGAGGGACAGAGGGACAGAGGGACAGAGGGACAGAGGGACAGAGGGACAGAGGGACAAGGACAGAGGGACAGAGGGACAGAGGGACAGAGGGACAGAGGGACAGAGGAACAGAGGGACAGAGGGACAGAGGGACAGAGGGACAGGGACAGAGGGACAGAGGGACAGAGGGACAGAGGGACAGAGGGACAAAGGGACAGAGGGACAGAGGGACAGAGGGACAGGGAGATAGAGGGACAGAGGGACAGAGGGACAGAGGGACAGAGGGACAGAGGGACAGGGACAGAGGGACAGAGGGACAGAGGGACAGAGGGACAGAGGGACAGAGGGACAGAGGGACAGAGGGACAGAGGGACAGAGGGACAGAGGGACAGAGGGACAGAGGGACAGAGGGACAGAGGGACAGAGGGACAGAGGGACAGAGGGACAGAGGGACAGAGGGACAGAGGGACAGAGGGACAGAGGGACAGAGGGACAGAGGGACAGAGGGACAGAGGGACAGAGGGACAGAGGGACAGAGGGACAGAGGGACAGAGGGACAGAGGGACAGAGGGACAGAGGGACAGAGGGACAGAGGGACAGAGGGAGAGGGATAGAGGGACAGAGGGACAGGGACAGAGGGACAGAAGGACAAAGGGACAGAGGGACAGAGGGACAGAGGGACAGGGGGATAGAGGGACAGAGGGACAGAGGGACAGGGACAGAGGGACAGAGGGACAGAGGGACAGAGGGACAGGGACAGAGGGACAGAGGGACAGAGGGACAGAGGGACAGAGGGACAGAGGGACAGAGGGACAGAGGGACAGAGGGACAGAGGGACAGAGGGACAGAGGGACAGAGGGACAGAGGGACAGAGGGACAGAGGGACAGGGACAGAGGGACATAGGGACAGAGGGACAGAGGGACAGAGGGGCAGAGAGACAGAGGGACAGAGGGACAGGGACAGAGGGACAGAGGGACAGATGGACAGAGGGACAGAGGGACAGAGGGACAGAGGGACAGAGGGACGGGGACAGAGGGACAGAGGGACAGAGGGACAGAGGGACAGAGGGACAGAGGGACAGAGGGACAGAGGGACAGAGGGACAGAGGGACAGAGGGACAGAGGGAAAGAGGGACAGAGGGACAGAGGGACAGAGGGACAGAGGGACAGGGACAGGGACAGGGACAGGGACAGAGGTACAAAGGGACAGAGGGACAGAGGGACAGAGGTACAGAGGGACAGAGGGACAGAGGGACAGAGGGACAGAGGGACAGGGACATAGGGACATAGGGACAGAGGGACAGAGTGACAGAGGGACAGAGGGACAGGGACAGAGGGACAGGGACAGAGGGACAGAGGGACAGAGGGACAGAGGGACAGAGGGACAGAGGGACAGGGACAGAGGGACAGAGGGACAGAGGGAGAGAGGGACAGAGGGACAGAGGGACAGAGGGACAGAGGGACAGAGGGACAGAGGGACAGAGGGACAAGGACAGAGGGACAGAGGGACAGAGGGACAGAGGGACAGAGGGACAGAGGAACAGAGGGACAGAGGGACAGAGGGACAGAGGGACAGGGACAGAGGGACAGAGGGACAGAGGGACAGAGGGACAGAGGGACAGAGGGACAAAGGGACAGAGGGACAGAGGGACAGAGGGACAGGGAGATAGAGGGACAGAGGGACAGAGGGACAGAGGGACAGAGGGACAGAGGGACAGGGACAGAGGGACAGAGGGACAGAGGGACAGAGGGACAGAGGGACAGAGGGACAGAGGGACAGAGGGACAGAGGGACAGAGGGACAGAGGGACAGAGGGACAGAGGGACAGAGGGACAGAGGGACAGAGGGACAGAGGGACAGAGGGACAGAGGGACAGAGGGACAGAGGGACAGAGGGACAGAGGGACAGAGGGACAGAGGGACAGAGGGACAGAGGGACAGAGGGACAGAGGGACAGAGGGACAGAGGGACAGAGGGACAGAGGGACAGAGGGACAGAGGGACAGAGGGACAGAGGGACAGGGACAGGGACAGAGGGACAGGGCGACAGAGGGACAGAGGGACAGAGGGACAGAGGGACAGAGGGACAGAGGGACAGAGGGACAGGGACAGAGGGACAGAGGGACAGAGGGACAGAGGGACAGAGGGACAGGGACAGAGGGACAGAGGGACAGAGGGACAGAGGGACAGAGGGACAGAGGGACAGAGGGACAGAGGGACAGAGGGACAGAGGGACAGAGGGACAGAGGGACAGAGGGACAGAGGGACAGAGGGACAGAGGGACAGAGGGACAGAGGGAGAGGGATAGAGGGACAGAGGGACAGGGACAGAGGGACAGAAGGACAAAGGGACAGAGGGACAGAGGGACAGAGGGACAGGGGGATAGAGGGACAGAGGGACAGAGGGACAGAGGGACAGAGGGACAGAGGGACAGAGGGACAGAGGGACAGGGACAGAGGGACAGAGGGACAGAGGGACAGAGGGACAGAGGGACAGGGACAGAGGGACAGAGGGACAGAGGGACAGAGGGACAGAGGGACAGAGGGACAGAGGGACAGAGGGACAGAGGGACAGAGGGACAGAGGGACAGAGGGACAGAGGGACGGGGACAGAGGGACAGAGGGACAGAGGGACAGAGGGACAGAGGGACAGAGGGACAGAGAGACAGAGGGACAGAGGGACAGAGGGACAGAGGGACAGAGGGACAGAGGGACAGAGGGACAGAGGGACAGAGGGAAAGAGGGACAGAGGGACAGAGGGACAGAGGGACAGAGGGACAGGGACAGGGACAGGGACAGGGACAGAGGTACAAAGGGACAGAGGGACAGAGGGACAGGGACAGAGGGACAGGGACAGAGGGACAGAGGGACAGAGGGACAGAGGGACAGAGGGACAGAGGGACAGGGACAGAGGGACAGAGGGACAGAGGGAGAGAGGGACAGAGGGACAGAGGGACAGAGGGACAGAGGGACAGAGGGACAGAGGGACAGGGACAGAGGGACAGAGGGACAGAGGGACAGAGGGACAGAGGGACAGAGGGACAGAGGGACAGAGGGACAGAGGGACAGAGGGACAGAGGGACAGAGGGACAGAGGGACAGAGGGACAGAGGGACAGAGGGAGAGGGATAGAGGGACAGAGGGACAGGGACAGAGGGACAGAAGGACAAAGGGACAGAGGGACAGAGGGACAGAGGGACAGGGGGATAGAGGGACAGAGGGACAGAGGGACAGAGGGACAGAGGGACAGAGGGACAGAGGGACAGAGGGACAGGGACAGAGGGACAGAGGGACAGAGGGACAGAGGGACAGAGGGACAGAGGGACAGAGGGACAGAGGGACAGAGGGACAGAGGGACAGAGGGACAGAGGGACAGAGGGACAGAGGGACAGAGGGACAGAGGGACAGAGGGACAGAGGGACAGGGACAGAGGGACATAGGGACAGAGGGACAGAGGGACAGAGGGGCAGAGGGACAGAGGGACAGAGGGACAGGGACAGAGGGACAGAGGGACAGATGGACAGAGGGACAGAGGGACAGAGGGACAGAGGGACAGAGGGACGGGGACAGAGGGACAGAGGGACAGAGGGACAGAGGGACAGAGGGACAGAGGGACAGAGGGACAGAGGGACAGAGGGACAGAGGGACAGAGGGACAGAGGGACAGAGGGAAAGAGGGACAGAGGGACAGAGGGACAGAGGGACAGAGGGACAGGGACAGGGACAGGGACAGGGACAGGGACAGAGGTACAAAGGGACAGAGGGACAGAGGGACAGAGGTACAGAGGGACAGAGGGACAGAGGGACAGAGGGACAGAGGGACAGGGACATAGGGACATAGGGACAGAGGGACAGAGTGACAGAGGGACAGAGGGACAGAGGGACAGGGACAGAGGGACAGGGACAGAGGGACAGAGGGACAGAGGGACAGAGGGACAGAGGGACAGAGGGACAGAGGGACAGGGACAGAGGGACAGAGGGACAGAGGGAGAGAGGGACAGAGGGACAGAGGGACAGAGGGACAGAGGGACAGAGGGACAGAGGGACAGAGGGACAAGGACAGAGGGACAGAGGGACAGAGGGACAGAGGGACAGAGGGACAGAGGAAAAGAGGGACAGAGGGACAGAGGGACAGAGGGACAGGGACAGAGGGACAGAGGGACAGAGGGACAGAGGGACAGAGGGACAGAGGGACAAAGGGACAGAGGGACAGAGGGACAGAGGGACAGGGGGATAGAGGGACAGAGGGACAGAGGGACAGAGGGACAGAGGGACAGAGGGACAGGGACAGAGGGACAGAGGGACAGAGGGACAGAGGGACAGAGGGACAGAGGGACAGAGGGACAGAGGGACAGAGGGACAGAGGGACAGAGGGACAGAGGGACAGAGGGACAGAGGGACAGAGGGACAGAGGGACAGAGGGACAGAGGGACAGAGGGACAGAGGGACAGAGGGACAGAGGGACAGAGGGACAGAGGGACAGAGGGACAGAGGGACAGAGGGACAGGGACAGGGACAGAGGGACAGGGCGACAGAGGGACAGAGGGACAGAGGGACAGAGGGACAGAGGGACAGAGGGACAGAAGGACAGAGGGACAGAGGGACAGAGGGACAGAGGGACAGAGGTACAGAGGGACAGAGGGACAGAGGGACAGAGGGACAGAGGGACAGAGGGGCAGAGGGACAGGGGGACAGAGGGACAGAGGGACAGAGGGACAGAGGGACAGAGGGACAGAGGGATAGAAGGACAGAGGGACAGAGGGACAGAGGGACAGAGGGACATAGGGACAGAGGGACAGAGGGACAGGGACAGAGGGACAGAGGGACAGAGGGACAGAGGGACAGAGGGACAGAGGGACAGAGGGACAGGGACAGAGGGACAGAGGGACAGAGGGACAGAGGGACAGTGGGACAGAGGGACAGAGGGACAGGGACAGAGGGACAGAGGGACAGAGGGACAGAGGGACAGAGGGACAGAGGCACAGAGGGACAGAGGGACAGAGGGACAGAGGGACAGAGGGACAGAGGGACAGAGGGACAGAGGGACAGGGACAGAGGGACAGAGCGATAGAGGGACAGAGGGACAGAGGGACAGAGGGACAGAGGGACAGGGACAGAGGGACAGAGGGACAGAGGGACAGAGGGACAGTGGGACAGAGGGACAGAGGGACAGGGACAGAGGGACAGAGGGACAGGGACAGAGGGACAGAGGGACAGGGACAGAGGGACAGAGGGACAGAGGGACAGAGGGACAGAGGGACAGAGGGACAGAGGGACAGAGGGACAGAGGGACAGAGGGACAGAGGGACAGTGGGACAGAGGGACAGAGGGACAGAGGGACAGAGGGACAGAGGGACAGAGGGACAGAGGGACAGAGGGACAGAGGGACAGAGGGAAAGAGGGACAGAGGGACAGAGGGACAGAGGGACAGAGGGACAGGGACAGGGACAGGGACAGAGGGACAGAGGGACAGAGGGAAAGAGGGACAGAGGGACAGAGGGACAGAGGGACAGAGGGACAGAGGGACAGAGGGACAGAGGGACAGAGTGACAGAGGGACAGAGGGACAGAGGGACAGAGGGACAGAGGGACAGAGGGACAGCGGCACAGAGGGACAGAGGGGCAGAGGGACAGAGGGACTGAGGGACAGGAGGAGGCTCATCTGCGCTTCTCTCTCATCTGCGCTTCTCTCTCATCTGCGCCTCTTTCTCATCTGCGCTTCTGTCTCATCTGCGCTTCTCTCTCATATGCGCTTCTCTTTCATCTGCGCTTCTCTCTCATATGCGCTTCTCTCTCATCTGCGCTTCTCTCTCATCTGCGCTTCTCTCTAATCTGCGCTTCTCTCTCATCTGTGCTTCTTTCTCATCTGCGCTTCTTTCTCATCTGCGCTTCTTTCTCATCTGCGCTTCTTTCTCATCTGCGCTTCTCTCTCATCTGCGCTTCTCTCTCATCTGCGCTTCTCTCTCATCGGCGCTTCTCTCTCATCTGCCCTTCTCTCTCATCTGCGCTTCTCTCTCATCTGCGCTTCTCTCTCATCTGCGCTTCTCTCTCATCTGCGCTTCTTTCTCATCTGCGCTTCTTTCTCATCTGCGCTTCTTTCTCATCTGCGCTTCTCTCTCATCTGCGCTTCTCTCTCATCTGCGCTTCTTTCTCATCTGCGCTTCTTTCTCATCTGCGCTTTTTTCTCATCTGAGCTTCTTTCTCATCTGCGCTTCTTTCTCATCTGGGCTTCTTTCTCATCTGCGTTTCTTTCTCATCTGCGCTTCTTCCTCTCATCACACCAGAGCGAGGACGTGGTTGATCTGCTGCCCGGCCCCATCTGGCACGTCGTCTTCCGCCTCCTGCTGCTACCGCCAGCCAGTTCCTCCTCCTCTCAGCTGGAGAAACAAGGAACTTCTCTTCGAGAGGCATCTTCGCGGGGAGCAGTCAGCAGCTTGTGTGACTTGGTCGATCGGCTTATCACGGAAGCTTCCGCTTAGCTACAGCAGCAGGACCCTCTTGTCTCATCCTGGCGGGAAGCAGGCAGCAGCTCCTCAGCCTCCGCCAGTCAATTGACTGCCAGCGAGCAGCAGGAGGAGAACACACGGCGCTTCGGCTCCTCCTGGCCTCTGCTGCGCTGTGCCATGGCCAGCAAGAGGCTCTCCCACCATGTCATCTCCTTCCCCCTTCCCCTTCCCCCTTTCCCTTCCCCCTTTCCCCTTCCCCCTTCCCTCTTCCCCCTTCCACCTTCCCCCCTTCCCCCTTCCCCTTCTCCCTTCCCCTTCCCCCTTCCACCTTCCCCCTCCCCCCTTCCCCCTTCCCCCTTCCCCCTTCTCGTCCACCATGTCATGTCCTTCTCCGTGAGTCATCATGCGCTGCTTCCCTCATTCAATCGTATATCCTCATCTGTAAAGACGCATCCCATGGAATGATTAGCTCTGGATGCCGAACCTCTTCTAAGAACTCTTACAGTCGACCCAGATTCAGCCCTGTAATCTGGGTGGGTTTAGGGTGAGCAGGAGCAACAGCCCATCGCCCTCGTGTTCAACAGCCAGGAGATCCACAGTCAGGAGCGCTCTGCAGCTTCCTCAAACTCCCAGGTCACAAGTCCCTTGACCTCACTTTCACCAACGTGACGGATCTGCAGAGCCTCGACCAACTTATGGCATCGTCTGCTCACTCCCTCATAAGCCTGAGCCTTGTGAAGACCCCGACCATAGTGAGGGATTCGACTGAACAGTACGAATCTGCTCAGCACGAGTTGGTAAATCCGGCCTTTCTCGAGGGGTTTCAGCAGCTGCAGCGGCTGAAGCTAGGGTTTGGGAGGTGGCAACTTGGCGATGTGGATGCGGCATGGTTCAAGGCACTAAGGAGTCTGACCATCGCGCAGGTTGATTGCCAGAAACACGACCTCAACTTCCTGTCTTCCGTTGCTCCGCAGCTGCATGATTTCTCTCTTTTTTCCTCGGGGGGTAAGAGTTTAGGTCATCTCTGTAAACTAGAGCTTAAGTTCTCTGTTGCTCGAGCTGTCACCATCACTTTCGAGAACAAGCTGCTAATAATCAACCTCTCCCTCCCTCCCACTCTCAAGAGGCTTTCTATCGAGGCAGACGAGTTGGAGTTCAACTGCAAGGGCGCCTCCCCTCTCTCCCTCGACTCTCTCACCCTCAGTGGCCGCATGCAGCTCATTGTCTTTTCCCGCCATTAGCTTATGCCAACACGGTCGTCTTGAATGGACCACACGTCCTGAATCATAAATTCTGGCGTTCCCTCTCCTTGACCCAGCTGCTCAGCACCATAGCGCCTACAGTGGAGCTTATAGTGAGGCATGGGTGGCCGCTGGAGAATGTGGATGCAGAGTGGTGCCGTCTGCGCTGCCTTGGGATTGGCGTGGAAGGCTGGGGAAGTGGTGGGGAGAGGATAAGACCGGCTACTGTGGAGGAAAGAGTGAGGAACAGCTGTGTGGTGGAGACGATAAGGCTTCCTTTTATTAAATCTCGGAAGCTGGAGGTGACAAGGCTTCCTTTCATTCGAGCTCCAGAGCTGGAATGTATCTTCTTTCCGACTCGGCAGTGCGAGCCCGAGCTGCTGGTGTCGCTGCAGGGGCAGTTTTCATCCCTGACTCTGTACCGCATTGTTGGTCGGTCGTTTCACTGGGAGGGGGAGCGGGAGAAGCGGAGCAAGCAGCCTGTCGAGCAGGAGAGGTTAGACCTTGGTGCACACGCCATGAAGTGGGGGGACATGGAGCAGGATGATTGTGTCATGGGGTTCCTTCAAACCCTTTGAGCTTGTAAGTTCTCTGTTAGAACGGAGAAGGGTAGCCGAGTTAGTGAGTGGCTGGATTGAGTGAGAGTGAGTGAGTTACTGAAGTGAGTGATTGAGTGAGTGAGTGACTGGAGTGGGAGAGTTGAGTGAATGGAAGTTACAGGTGTGCACCTGATGGTGATGGAAGTGGTGGGACAGCAGTGGATGGTACGGTAACAGTGGGGCAGACAATGCTGGTCAGTGGTCATGCGTGCTGCTCGTGTAGCTGGGACAACTGATGAAGATGCCAGTGATTGAAGTGCTTTGCTGCGACCACCGCCGCTGCTTGATGCTGCTGCTGCTGCTTGCTGCTGCTGCTGCTGCTGCTTGCCGTTGCTGCTGCTTGCCGTTGCTGCTGCTTGCCGTTGCTGCTGCTTGCCATTGCTGTAGCATCTGCTCGGTGTGCTGCCAGACTGCTCAACCCCTCTCTCTCTTTCTTTTTCCCACACTCCTCCACACTCCTCCCTTTACAGATCTTCCCCACTGACTTTATGAAGGCGTTGCAGAGGGCGTTCGGGGAAGAGTGGTGTGCAGCGTTTGACATCCGTCCAGAAGTTCAATCTCTCTTTCTTCCCTTCCCTCACACCTTTCTTTCCGTGCAGATTTCCCGCACTGGCTTCATAGAGGCGTTGCAGAGGGCATTCGGGGAGGAGTGGTTTGGAGACTTGGAGGCGGCATGGTGTGCCGCGTTTGACATTCTAGAAGGCATGGCTTCGTGCGGCATGGCTGAGAAGGGCGGGCGGAAGGTGGTTCCGCCTGCTGCCCTGGAGATGCTAGAGAAAATGCAGCAACAGCAGCTGTAGCTGTACCAATGGAACCCAAGAGTCCCGGGTTTAGGGTTTAGGGTCCTCAGACCGAAGCAGTGTCATTTGTATGGTATGCCAGGAAGGAGGGTTGAATGAACGGTTTTAAGAGTCTGGACGGTTGAATGTTTCAGAGTCTGGATCAAGTGCAGTGCAGGCAGTCACTAGTGACTTACAATAAACTGCTCACAGTCACCTTGCCACGTGTGCGTGCAAGAGCCATATAAAAACATATTCTATCCTAAGAAATAGTCACCTCCACACATGTTCAACAGCTGCCCACTCCACTACTCTATAATTTGGTACGTGCCAGTACCAGATAAAAACCGCTTACGGCAGTATTCTATGGCTCCTCGAAGCTAACTATTCCAACTTGCTGACTTTAGAGTCGACTCAAAAACTGCGTACGGTAGTTTCTATGGCTCTTCAAAGCTGATCCAACTTGGCAGTATGTGCCAACTCCCCTTCACCTTTCCCCATTCTTCTTCCTCCTCTCTCCATCCCTCCTGTGTGTTTACCCTTGCGTGTCCTGTGAACCGGGCTGACTGGCAATCCCCACCACCAGCATGTAGATGGACGACCCAATGCTAGACGCCTCCCTCTGTCCCTTCCACCTTCCCCTTTCCCCCATTCCTACTCCACCTCCGCCCACTTCCTCTCTACCCTTGCGTGTCCTGTGAACCGGGCTGACTGGCAATGCCCACCACCAATGCTCGTCACACAGATGATAGGAGCTCCCCTTCCCCTTTCCCCTTTCCCCCTTCCCCCATTCCCTTTCCTCCTGGTCTCCTCTCTTCCTCCACCCTCTTTCCGCTCTACCCTTGGGTGTCCTGCGAGCCGGGTTGACTGGCAATACCCACCACCAGCATGTAGATGGACGAAGCAATGCTGGTCACACAGATGATGGCAGCCCACACGATCATGGCCCACGAGGTCTTGCGCTCCCACCCATGCACCACTCCCGACCGGTCCCTGTTGGTGCAAGGGTAGGGGAGAGGGGAGGAAAAGCAGAAGAGTGAATCAGGCATACAGCAGTGAGTCAGTGCTCGTCACACAGATGATAGCAGCCCACACGATCGTGGCCCATGAGGTCTTGCGCTCCCACCCATGCACCACTCCCGACCGGTCCCTGTTGGTGAGTGATTGAGCGAGACGGGAGAGGAGAGGTGAGTTGATAAGTGAAGGAAGAGGTGAGGGAAGAGATTCGCTCACCTGAGAGCAATGACAGCAGGAACAACATGCCGATGATCATCGTCGAGGTGGCCCCGGTCAAGTCGAACGCGACCCAGATGTTGGGCACGAGCGTGCCGATGATACAGATCCCCACCAGCTGCACCCCCGATGTTGGGGCGGTAAATGGGGCTCACCTCAGTGCAATAACAGCAGGGAACACCATGCCAATGATCATGGTAGACGTCGCCCCGGTCAAGTCGAACGCCACCCAGATGTTGGGCACGAGCGTGCCGATGATACAGATCCCCACCAGCTGCACTCCAGTGATAATCCAGAACCTCCGATCATCCTCCGCGAGCGACTTCTCCGCGTTGTAGCAAAACAGATCGTCCGTGACGTTCCGGAGCGAGTAGTAGATGACGGGAAAGACGAGCACCACGTGCAGCGCGTACGAGATGCGCACCACGTCGTTCAGCCACTGCTGCCCCGTCAGGATAGGCGTGGAGAAGTTGGCGAGCACGTCGGGCGCGGTTTCGTCGCCGAAGAGCAGGTAGCCGCAGAGCGAGGTGAGCGTGTAGATGGCGAAGCACGTCGCCATGGAGAAGCGCGTTACCGCTGTCATGTTCTGCTCCGTGCGATCTTTCAACTCCACGTAGATGGGGTGGACTGAGAGGGGGTGGGGAAGGGAGTGGCCAGACGGGAGAGGTAGAGGGACCAGGGGCAGAGGGAAGGGCAGAGGGAGGGGCATTGGGAGGGGCATAGGGAGGGGCAGAGGGAGGGACAAAGGAATCGACTAAGGGAGCGAGGGAAGAGCAGGTAGCCGCAGAGCGAGGTGAGCGTGTAGATGGCGAAGCACGTCGCCATGGAGAAACGCGTTACGGCTGTCAGGTTCTGCTCGGTTCTGTCCTTCAACTCCACGTAGTTGGGGTGGACTGGAGGGTGGGGGATGTGGGGCGGGGAGAGGAAGGGGAGGGTGAATGTGGAGGGAGGAGGGAGGGAGGTTGGGCAGGGGCAGAGGGAGAGATACACCGTGTCCTCGCCAATTTCATGTCCTCTGAGATTTTCCACAAATCACCCTTGACCGTTTCTGGCTTTAGGGATCAAACATTCAGTAACTACAGGCTACTCATGACATCCTTTAGTGTCGATCTCGCGAAATTCTCCCGCAGTGACTGCAGCGCATGGACTGGATCTTCCGCTGCGACCATGTTTTTTGTTTTCTTGCTGACTCATGAGGGTAGTCTGGAAAACCTTTTACTTTAAGCCTTAGCTGTCCGAATGACCCTTGATTTCGGGTAAACCAGAAACAAATGCCCAGGCGTGTAAAATTGGAGGGATTGAAATTGGCGAGGACCGTGTGTAGAGGGAGGGGCAGAGGAATCGACAGAGAGAGGGGCGGTGTGGGGAATGGGCAGAGACAGAAGGAGGGGTAGAGGGAGCAGAGGCGGAGGGAACGCCATACAGAGGGAGATTGGGGGCAGATGAAGGGGGAGATGAAGAGGGAGAGGGAGGAAGAAGGGAGGGTGGCACCTGGTGTGGGTGGCACCTGGTGTGGGTGGCACCTGGTGTGGGTAGCACCTGGTGTGGGTGGCACCTGCTAGGAGCGTTACTCACTGTTGAAGTGGCAGATGTAAGCAGTGGCCATGACCTGAACACGCTCAGACAGGCACGGCACAATTGGGGAAGAGCGGAAAAGAGGGCGACGATGAGGGGGGTGGAGGAGGGACGCGGACAGGATGGGATGACTACCTGCCTTTCTAACTCACTTCAGGCGGGAGGACAGCGAAGTCTTGAGTCGGCTGAAAACTAGTTTTGAGACGACTCAAAACTGGGGTGGAGGAGGGACGCGGACAGGACGGGATGACTATCTGCCTTTCTAACTCACTTCAGGCGGGAGGACGGCGAAGGTTAGGGGGGTGTGGGGGAAGTGGAGGCACGGAGGCAGGACGGCACAGAGAAGAGGTAGATTTTGGCGGTGCAGAGGGAGGCACGGAGGGAGGCAGGACCGGCAGGGAAGGGCGGAAGGAGTGGGGAGCAGGGAAGGGAAGGGAAGGGAGGGGAAGGGACGGAAACAGAATGGCTGAGGAGAAAACGGCTGGGAGAGGGGAAGGGGAGGGAAGGGCAGGAGAGGGAAGGGCAGGGGAGGGAAGGGCAGGGGAGCGTACTGGGAAGACGGAGCAGAGAGCAGCGAAGAAATTAGGCGCGTTGACGAATGGTAACCAGCGAGGCGAAGGGAGAGTGCCCTCGACCAGCTTGATGATGGTGATAATGAGAGTGATTACAACGAAGACGACCGCTAGAATCACGGCGATCGCTGACGTGTAATGCAGTGAATCTGGCAGCGAGGAGGATCGGGAAGAGAGATGGTGGAAAAGAGAGAGGAGTCATTGGGTGAACGTGACGTGGAGAATGTGACGTGGCGAATGTTACGTGGCGAGTGTGATGCGGAATGTGACGTAGTGCACAAGATGCGGCGATGTGTCGAATGCGGTGCTCTGAGTTTGAAGTGGTGGGTGTCGTGAGGTATATTTGATATGCGACGTTTCATGTGGTGAATTCAGCACGTATGGTAAATGTCGTGTGGTGCATGGGCAACCATCATATCTGCTATCCTTGCAAACTTCTAGCATATCCATGTCAAGCAAATTCACGCCGTGAAAAAAAATATCGTAACCCACATTTTTTCATGCGACTCACCAACATGGCGGAAGGACGCCAGCGGGATGAGCACAACGAGCGTGATAACAACGAGTACAAAGAACCGCGTGTTCCACCACGCGGCCTCCCCGCCGTTCCACTCTTTCAGCAGCCCAGGATGCGCCGACCCGATAGTGGACCACGTCCCCGCTAGCACGTCCGCGATAATAATCAAATACACGACGCACAACCCGAAGTTGTTAATGAGGACGGATATATCGAGTACGAGCCTCCACTTGGGCCCGCATTCCTGCAGCACCAGGTCACCGTACGACCACACCTGCTGCACCGTCGTCGTTTTAATCAGTAACTCCAGGGATACTTGCGTTAATATCCCCATCGCGACCAGCGCGATGATCCCGAGGGGGATTCCCAACACGCGCATCGTTCCGGGAAGGCCCATGATTCCCGCGCCAACCACGGTGGTCACGAGATTAAAGACGGCGGAGGAGAACGAGGCGCCTTTGAAGCCGTGGCGGCCTGCGCCCATGTCGAGGAAGCGGTCCTGGCTGTGCTGCAGCGGGTGCGGGGAGGCGGAACCGGCGGAACCCGCGGATTCTGTGGAGCGGAGGGAGTCCTTTCCGCCGTCCGCGGACAGGGATGAGCCATAGTCGGAGAATCCGGGGCCCTGGACAAGCTCTATGGCCGACATTGTAACGAGTGTGCGACGACTGACGTGCGACGACTATCCTTGTGCGACGCCAGACGTGCAACTTCTTGTTATTGAACAGGAGAAAAAACACGACTACTTCTATTACCCTTGCACTCCAAATCTGCTAAATCGTGGAATGATGACCGTTTGCAGGAGTCCGTTCACTAGAGGCCACAAGCACTGAAGAGCAGAACGATTTCTCACTCCTGAAGGCTGGAACTGAGAAATTCTTGGAGATAGAAAGCAGCTGTTTTCGAGAAAGTGTCGGTCTGTGTCCCTCGAGAACTGACTGACTGACTGAAAAGAGCGGTTGAGTGGAATGACTTGACTGACTGACTGACTGACTGCGCGCAAACTGAACGGGGAGGGAGGGGCTTGTTTCGGGATTGCGGCAGCGGAAAGCCCAAAGCAACATGGAGAGCGGGGGGAAGGGGGTGGGGAACCGCAGTAGCGCACCCATTCTGCTAACAGAAGTGGCATGGTGCGGGGGAGATTTGAGAAGAGGGATGGTGGTCTGGGAGACGGGGATTTTCCCCGCGCTGAGATCTTCAGAAGCCATGCCCCGTGCTGGCGGGCGCAAACGCGAAGAGACTTGGCTCTGGGCTGATCCCAAGGTTGTGGAAACCTGCGCTTCGATGACTGAACGAGCTTCTTATTGGCTGGCTATCCCTGTGATTGCTCGGCCCGAACCACAGGGTGCTTGCAGAACGGCCAGGGGTAAAGGTCTGATTTTCAGGCAAGAGCGCTTCGGTTCGAGGTTCTGACGCGACGGTCTGACCGGAAAAATCCTGGTGATCAACGACTGTCAGCGGATAAATTTCCAAAAGCATCCTGCCCGTTGAACTTGGTACAATTGAAAATCAGTAGTGCTGTTATGCTTGTCAGAGTCGGGAACCTGACCTGACAAGAAGGCGAAGACTGGGAAAAACCGTACTCTATACAGAGCAATATTATCAACATTATACAATGACAAACTCCAGGCAAAACTTTTGGTTCACTGCTTACGCTCGATTTCTTTCCAGACATCCTCGTGTTCCACAATCCCATACCCCCTCAAAACCCTATTCCTTGTCTTCACATTCAGGAAGCACGCAGGATATACTCCAGGCGTTACTAGTTTCCGTCTTTCCAGCCAAGCTACCCACCACCACTGCACTATCAATAAATCCGTCTAACCGTCGTCTGCAATTTGCAGCATGGCCGCGGCTCCAGATGACGACTTCCCTCCGCTAGTTGCGCAAGAAGCTGTAGCGCCATCCGAGCTCCCCAACCCGGAACCCGCTTGGGGGGCGCCCCGCGCAGTGTCCCTGCGCGAATCCCTCCGCGAATCCGCGGAAGCGGATCAAGGCGGATCCGGAAGCTCCGCCGCGTTCTCGCACGGAGCCAATTCGGTCTCGAGCGGAGCTGACGTGGCATCAGGCGGGAAACCCGCCAGCGGGTCTAGCGCGGACGCTGCCCCGCGCGGGCAGATACCCTCCGCGTCCGGCGCCGCCACTGCCGGAGCGGTTCAGTGTCTTGTAGTGGACGCGAATGTTCTTATATCGGGGACGACCTCGTTGCAGAAATTTGCCAGCGAGGCGGAGATTGTGACTATACGCGAGGTGTTGGCGGAGGTTCGGGATCGCACCGCGCGGCAGCAGTTGTCCGTCCTCCCTTTCGATATCAAATGTCGAGAGCCCAGTGATGAGGCGATTAAGGAGGGTACGTTAAGGAGCACAAGGGGTTTAACTAGGTTAGGCGGGATTAGGAGGGTTGTCTTCTAAAGAGATCGAGTATTCCTTCAGATGTGCCGTTCAGGGTTGCCCAGGGTTTCGGTTTTTTACGTACTTTCCGCAACTGCATGCGGCGCGGCTCCCCAGCTCAATGGCTCAGAGCAAATTCCCCCCCCTCCCCCCCTCCCCACCGCCTCCCCGTAACCCCCTAACCTCCCCCCCCCCACACTTCTCCTTCTTCCTTCCGCCCCTTTGTCTCCGCCTTCCCCAGTACTCCGCTTCGCGCGCGCCACGGGTGACGTGGGCACTCTATCCGCCGTCGATTCCAAGCTGCTCGCGCTCGCAGTGATGGAGGAGATTCGATCTCACGGCCGCGTGAATCTCCGCGCCGCCCCCGCCCGCCCAGTCTTCCAGAAGAGGACAAACGTCGCGATGCGCCAGGCGCTGCCCGGGTGGGGGGCGGAAAACGTGGCGAATCCGGACGAGTGGGCGGGGATCGACGCGGTCGCGGACGATGGGGGGAGGGGGAAGGGGAAGGGGGTAGGTTCGCGGATTCTAGGGGTGAGGGTTTTGGGGGAGGGGGATGAGAACGCGGAAGGTGAAGAAAAGGGGGAGGAGGCGGGGGAGGAGCCGGGTGCGGGGGAGGCGGAGACTGGCGGGAACGGGGGCGCGGAAAGTGTGGAGGCGGAGCTTCAGCAGATGAACCTGGGCGGAAATGGGGAAGCAGCGGAAGGGGGGGAAGGAGCGGAAGATGAGGCGCGGAAGGGTGGAGGAGGCGGGGAAGCGGAGCAGGCGGGGGAAATGCCCGGGTGGGGGACAGTTGGGTGGGGAAGGGGGAGAGGCGGGGGAAGAGGGAGAGGGGGACGCAGATGGGCGCCTCGGGAAATAAAGCCGGTCGTAGCTGAAGAGCGGTTCGAGGGAAAATTAGTAGTGGCTGGGGTAGATGCCTCTAAGCGAGGAGAGCCGGCTGACGTGGCGGGAGGGCATGCTGAGTCAGCAGGGCGAACAGCAGGAGAGGAGGGAGAGGGAGAGGGGGGAGCGGGTGAGGAGGAGGACGAGCGGGAATGGGAGGCGGCGAGGGGGAAGAGCGGGCGGCGGAGGTGGAAGCGCAGGGCGGGGAAGCGCGCGGCCATGGAGGAGCTGGCGCGGATTGCGCAGGAGCAGGCGCAGCGCGCAGCCGCGCTGGCGGGGGGGACGGGCGCAATGGGGGGTGATGGTGGCGGGGAGGAGGGGAAGGGCGGGGAAGAGGAGAGAAAGGATGGGGAGGAAGGGGGGAATGTTGGGGATGAGGAGAAGCAGAGCGGCGGTGCGGGTGATAGTGATGTGGGGGGAGAGGAGGACAAGGAGGGGCAAGGGAAAGGTGGGGAAGTGAATGAGGCAGAAGGGGAAGGGGAGGAAGAGGAGGGAAGTGGAGAAGAGGAGGGAGAGGAAGAGGAGGGAGAGGAAGAGGAAGGAGAGGAGCAGGGAGGAGAGGAGGGAGAGGAGGACGGAGAGGAGGAGGGGAGTTTGGACGGCGGCAGTGAAGCAGCGTCCACGTCATCATCATCGTTATCCACGTCAGCAGTGGCCCTGATGACGTCAGACTACGCCATGCAGAACGTGGCACTTCAGATGGGCCTGCGCCTCCTCTCCGCCCAATCAGGGATGCGCATCGCCCAGGTGCACAGGTGAGCCTTCAGGTGCACAAGTCAGCGTTCAGGTGAAAACTCAGGAGGACAGGTGCCGTAGGTAGCTTACAGGTGTCTTCAGGATGTGCCTACTGCGGAGCAGGTCTTATCTATCCTTCATCCCTTCTTTTCTCCCCTTTCTGTCTCCACTCCCCATTTGCTACCCTTTGCCCCTTGCCCTTTCCCTCCTGCCCTTTGACCATTCCCACCTCTCCCTCTCTCCAGGTGGGTGCAGCGCTGCTCTGCGTGCTCTGCTGTCACGCCTGACATGACGCGTGTCTTCTGCCCTGACTGCGGCAACGGCACCACACTCAACAAGGTGAGCACTCAACAAGGTGAGCACTCAACAAGGTGTTGTGACCTCTCCGTTCGAACTTCGTCTCTCAACAAGGTGATTTCACCTTCACCTCACATCACATGCACACGCGCACTCTCTTCCCCATCTCTCTCTCACACACACACTCTGTCCCCAACTCCCTCCGCAGGTGACAGTGACAGTGGGAGTGGATGGCGTGGTGCATGCAGGCGTGCCCCTGAAAAGGCCCTCTCATGCTCAATCCCACTCCCTCATACTCTCTCCGCGCTTCCCTCTCTTGGCAGGTCACAGTAACGGTGGGAGTGGATGGCGTGGTGCATGCGGGCGTGCGCAAGCGGCACAACATTCGAGGCAGCAAGGTGAGCGCTAGAGGAAACAGAAGGAGGGGTGGGAACGGAAGGAGGGGTGGGAACGGAAGGAGGGGTGGGAACGGAAGGAGGGGTGGGAACGGAAGGAGGGATGGGAACGGAAGGAGGGGTGGGAATGGAAGGAGGGGTGGGAACGGAAGGAGGGGTGGGAACGGAAGGAGGGGTGGGAACGGAAGGAGGGGTGGGTGGGACAGAGGGGTGGGTGGGACAGAGGGGTGCTGCTGATTGCAAAGGGATGGCGTGGTGCATGCAGGTGGGTGGGTGCACAAGCAACACAACATTCGAGGCGGCAAGGGAGGGAAATGGTGATACAACACCAGGTAGAGGCAACGACCCTGGTAGAGTCACCAGGTAGAGTCACCAGGTAGAGGCAACGACCCAATGACTATATCGGTGACTTATTTTGAGACGTCTCAAAATAAATCTTTATACACGTCACCAGGTAGAGGCAACGACCCAATGACTATCGGTGACTTATGAGACAGAGTCCGCCCATTGGCGTTCTGCCGCCTGGCTCTTCTACCCATGCTCATTTCTACCCCGCGTCCCATCCGCAGTTCTCCCTGCCCATGCCGAAAGGAGGCAGGGCAGGAGCAGCCAAGGACCCTGTCTTGAGGGAAGATCAACTCCTGCCCAAAAACGGTCGGCGGCGATTCACCAAGAAGAAGGGCAAGCCAACCGACGTGCTGGCACCTGATTTCGTGACACCTGACTCTCTTACCCCCCTTCTCATTCCTACCCCCCTCCCATCCCATCCACAGTTCTCCCTGCCCATGCCCAAGGGGGGCAGGGCAGGAGCAGCCAAGGACCCCGTTCTCAGAGAAGACCAGCTCCTCCCTAAAAACGGCCGGCGGCGTGCTGGCACCTGGCTCACCAAGAAGAAAGGAAAGCCCACCGACGTGCTGGCACCTGACTCACTCTTTTCCCAACCCCTGTTCCTTTCTCCCTGTTCACGTGCAGTTCTCCCTGCCCATGCCCAAGGGAGGCAGGACAGGAGCGGCCAAGGACCCTGTCTTGAGGGAAGACCAGCTCCTGCCCAAAAACGGCCGGCGGCGATTCACCAAGAAGAAAAGCAAACCCACCGACGTGCTGGCACCAGACTCACTCTTTGACCCGCATTCGCCTCACTCTATCACCCATGATCCTGTTTCTTCCACTCCATACCCTACCCTGTTCCTTTCTCCCTGTGTTCTGCAGTTCTCCCTGCCAATGCCCAAGGGGGGCAGGACAGGAGCAGCCAAGGACCCTGTCTTGAGGGAAGACCAGCTCCTCCCTAAAAACGGCCGGCGGCGATTCACCAAGAAGAAGGGCAAACCCACTGACGTGCTGGCACCTGATTTCGTGACGTTCTTTGATGAGGTGGGCGAGGGGAAGGCGGGGGGAGGGGGGGCGGTGAACAGCCGAGCGGTGGTGGCTACGATTGCGGCTGGCGGGGATACAAGGAGAATGGCTGTGGCTCTGGGGTTGAAGGTTAACTCGAACAGGGTGAAGAGAGGAGGGAAGAAGTGAGGGATACTTTAGCGGGTGCATTCCTGTAGTGGCTTGATGCTGACCAGTCTCGGGCTGCTTGCGGTGGTGATGGTGGTCGTGGTGGTGGCGGGGGGAGGGGGGTACAGTGTGAGGAAGAGGAGTGCTGGGGAGGAAGAGGAGTGCTGGGACTGAACTGAACCGAGGTGACTTCTGAGGACTTTTGAGTCGAGGAAAAAGTCACCTCGATACCGTACGAGGAGGATGGCTGGCTGGTGCAGTGGGGCTGAACCGAGGTGACTCTTGGGTCGACTCAGAAGTCACCTCGGTAGTACCGTATGAGGATGGCTGGCTGGTGCGCTGGGCCTGAACCGGGGCTGAACCATAGTGGGGGAAGTGAATAGTGTGTGCTTTTTGGCAGATTCATAGGGGCACGGTTTAGGGTTTAGGATTGATGGGGTTGTCTGGATTCTAGAAACGAAGAGCATGGATTGTGAAGGAAGTGGATTGTGGTACGGCCATTCTGATCTGCATTTCTTTGTTGTTTTCTATCAATATTCAGGGGGTACTGTAACCCTGAATGAAACCTCCATGTCAAGGAAACGGACGGAGGTACTGGTATGCTTTTACATTATGACCAAGTATACATTATTCATCAGCCCACTTCTGCCACTCACGCAACCAAGTGTCCAACGTTCCCCATCCTGATTGACTTCAGCACTTCGCATGTGTAGTTGCTATAATGGGACGAGCAGCAGCGCAGGTGGAGCAACAGGAGCGTCAGGAGAAGCACCAGGAGGAGAGGGAGGAGCAGGCGGAGGGCCAGGAGAAACACCAGGAGGAGAGGAGGAGAAGGCTGCTGCATCCCACTCGATTCCCATTTGGTCAGTTACCGTGTTATCGACTACACACACACTCAGGCCGGGCCATACAAGTGTAACACGCCCTGGTTATTAGAGTAAGCACGGGCTCGATTAGACGGGGGGAGGCGGGGACGCCACCCCGCCCGTGGGGGGCGGGGGAGAAGCGGTAGTAGCGGGGGGAGGCGACGCGGTAACAGCGGGGGGAGGCGACGGTGTAACTACAGGAGGCGGGGGAGAGGCGGTAACCGGCGTGGGCGGAGGCGGAGAGCTGACCACAGGAGGCGGAAGGCTGGGGGAAGCGGGAGGGGTCGGAGGCGGGGACTTGGGCGGGGATTTGGGGGAAGGCGGGGGCGGGGACGCGTCGCCGTCATCGCCGTCGTCACCGCCGTCGTTGCCGCCGCCATTCGCGGGCGGGGCGCGGTACACGTCATCGGGGATGAGGAGCGAGTCGACGAGGTGCAGTTGGAACGACGTGGTATTGGCGAGGTTGGGCGCGACCATCGTTGACTTGGAGCGCCCGCTGCCCGACCGAAACACGACCGTGAAAAACGCGCTCTCGTCCGACTTGAACACGGGCCTCTTCGCGAGCGTCGCGAACTGTTCGCACGCGATTGGCGAAGGGGGAATAGAGGGGAAACGCAGGAGATTAACATGCAGGAGGACAGGGAAGTGCGGAGGCAGGGGGAAACGGGGTGAGTATATGCGATATAGCAAGTTGATCTCAGCAAGGCGGGGACTTTAATGCCATTATGCCCGTCACCGTGCCTTTCTGTTGGACATCTGACCCGCTACAAGCATACCTTTCTATTGGCCGAGAACTCGACAAGCTTCGTGTAGTCAAACTTGTTTCCGAGGATCATGTGGTATCGGAGCGTGGCGCGCGCGAGCAACGGGTTATTGATGTAAGGCGATGCGGGCGGCAGTGACTGCAGCGCGTCGGGGGACGGCACGAGGAACGTTGCGCCGCTGGTGCCGGCCTTGACTGTCGCCTCAAGAAGGGTTGCCAGCAGACCTGGAAGACGCACGGAAGGAATGAGAAAGCATCAGCAAAATCTGCTGGTGCCGGCCTTGACAATTGACTCTGGGAACGTAAGCAGCAGACCTGATGGCCGCATGGAAGGTGAGGAAGAATAAACACTGGTGCAATTGGGACGCGGCCTTCGAAGCCGCATGAAGAAAACCTGACGCATGCGATGGTACCTTTTTCTTGAAAAGATGCGCGAATTGTTTTCGCTCTCTCTGCAAAGTCACCAGAGTAAACACTCACTCCTGAGGCATCTGAAATAGTATATTTTTACCTGCTTTTTGGAAGAACTCTACGAACTGCTTCTGCTTGCTCAGCGACATCACCAGCGTAAACACCTTCTGCGCGTCAGCGAGGTTCACCATAGCGGGTCCGCCGTCCCCGGCTTCAGCCTTCTTCTTCCTCTTCGGAATGAGCCGTTTAATCAGACCCTTCTTTTTTTCCGGCGCTGGTGAGCTTGTCTTGGGTGGCGAGGAGCTCTTTGGCGGGGATGGGGACTTCGGGGGCGACTTTTTAGGCGGTGATTTATCGCTTGAAGTCGCCAGCGGAGTCACGGTCGATCCCGCTGCATTCGACATCGACAGAAGCTCTCTGCCGCTCAACTCACTGCTTGCTTCCAGCTGTGTGGGTAGAGACGACGCAGCCATGGAATGCCTACCCAGCGCGCATGGCGCGGCGCACAAAACTACGACGGCCAGAAGGAGAAGGCACGCCCGGAAAGCTAGGCGCGGAATACGCGCCATGGGCCGTGGATGGTGTTAGAGCAAAGTGCTGTTATATGCGAAGGACTTTATCGGGGTTCCGGACTGGCAGTGAAGGTCGTTGCTGTACGGTTTTTAAGTATAGCGGAGGCCCGGTAGTTACCGTGGATGCACTTACTACTGTCCTACCTAAGTGGCGTGATGTATCTCAATCAGAGGGCTTCTTACTCGAGCGAAGGAATTTGTGGTGGCAAATGGTGTAAATACTAGAAGGGAAGTGGCTGGAGGCTCGATACCTTCGTGGTGTCCGACCAGCCCGCGCGCCAGTTACGAAAGGCAGGCAGGCACTTCCTATCGTGATGTGCAGCGTTCAGGTTTTTCTAAGGCCTCAGTGTCGGCTATCTGCGCCTCGATTGCTTGTGGAATTTGTTTTTTTGCCGATGATGGCTGGTGGAAAAAATATTCCTAGAAGCTAGGTGCACTGAAACGGCTAGTGCTGTGAATGTGAGCTCTCTTGGAATGGGAAAGGAAGTGGGGCGATACGTCTGCTTGGTTGGGAAGTTGGAAGGAGAAGCGATGAGAAACCAAGTAGCCACGATACACTCAGCAGATTTGCGGGACATATGGCACGCCCGAGCCGCAGAAATTTCAATGTGAGAATCGAACCGCGACATTGGGCGCAAAACCACGGAAATGTGCTTTGAGAGGCTCCGCATCTCACGCAACCAATAAGGGGAACGGAAGGTGATGTGGGTTCTCCCTGTCGGTGTCCTCGTGGCACAAAAACGAGTTTCTTGAGGTGTCGGCAGAGGGATTGTCGGAAATTCTGACAGCCGTCAGGCATCATCGAAGCGATCTAATGTACGTGATAACAAGCCCCTTTTTACGTTCAACATGTTTATTGAAAACATTTATGCTCAGGTGTTACGAGTGCAATTGAGTGAGCGAGCGAGAATTGCACTATCGAAGCAAAGGTACAATGAACGAAGGCATGAGCGAAGAATATATAGCGAAACTAAAGTGGTAACGGTAATGAAGTGTGGGTGACGCACCTGGAGCTGAGGTTGGGAAAATACCGAGGCGGAGGCCCGGAGCGCGGGTTACCCGCCGAGCCGTGAGGTTGGGGTGCGACGTGCGAAGGTGGCGGGAGGATTGTCAATGCGAGGGTTGCGAGTGGTAACGGTGCTGACTGTGGTGCTACAGTGGTGTACGCGCTGAGCAGGGACGCGAAGTAAGGAAAAGGAAATTTTCCTTACACTACCCCCCCCCCCCCCCCCCCCCCCTTAAGGGGGCCCTCCTTACGAAAGCGCGTGTACATCCCGAAAATTCCGGCTGCGCAGATACTCTGTGAGGACGGGGTGGTTTTCGATTTTGTCCAGGGGAACCTAGTTGTCTTCGGTGGGTATACGGTCTCTCCAGCGGAGCAGGAACTCGATCCGTCGAGCTCCTCATGGGTCACGAACTCTGTGGCTCAGAATTTTCTCGGGTGTGATGAGTGGCTCGGTCGGTGGTCGTGTCATGCTGGTTGGGCGGTTGCGTGGCAATTGGCTTGTGGATGGTACGTAGGGGCGAAGCAGGCTGACGTGGAAAGACGGGCTGACGTACCAGTCAGCGGGGAGGAGGAGGTGGGCGGTGACGGGTGTAATCATGTGGCTGATGCGGAATGGTCCACAGTATCGAGGGCGAAGTTTTGGGGTAATGGGTAGGCGGAGGTTCTGGGTGTCAAGTAAAACTAGGTCGTCGGGCTGGTAGGTGACAGGTCGGCGGTGGCGGTCGGCGTTGCGTTTAGCGATGATGTTCGATATTTAATTGCGTCTCCTGCCCGGGTCCGTGCTGCTTGTAAAATTTCGGTGAACTGTTGTGCTCGTGGCACCGGGTTGTCGGAATTCGGGGTCATGGGTACTGTCGGGTCTTGTCCGTAGTTCAGGTAAAACGGTGACTGTTGGGTCGTGGCGGAAGGTGAGTTTTTGTACGCGAACTCGATGAGTGACAGTTGCTGTTCCCAGGTGGTTGGGTCGTCGCACGTGGCTCGGATGTGTTGTTCCATGGTCTGATTTGTCCTCTCTGTCTGTCCGTCGGTCTCGGGGTGGTACGAAGAGCTGAACTGTAGTCGCGTGCCGAATTGCTGCCACAGGTTCCGCCAAAGTTGCTGGTGAATTTCGTGTCTCGGTCGCTGATGATCGCTGCTGGTATCCCGTGCAGTCGAACGACGGTGGAGATGAAGAGGCGTGCTGTTTCTTTAGCTGTGATTGATTTCTTGCAGGCCGCGAAGTGTGCCATTTTCGTCAGTCGATCGACGACGACCAGGATCGCGTCGTTCCCACTCGCCCCGACCGGTAACCCCGTGACGAAGTCCATCGTCACCTGCTGCCAAGCACGCTCGGCTGCAACTGTCCTGCCGGCCGCTTTCGTGATGACTTCATGATCTGGCAAGTGGGACACGATGCCACGTGTCGTTGTACGTCGGTCAACATTTCGGGCCAGTAATAGTACCGCTGCAGCTGCTGCCGTGTTTTCTCTACCCCGAAATGCCCCGAGGTAACTCCGTCGTGTGCCTCCTATAACAGTAATTCCCGTAGCAGTGTATACCCTGGTACCCAGATGCGGTCGGTCCCGGCATTTACGTAATAGACTCCCTTTGCTGCTGCGAACTGCTGCGAATTTCCTCCTGTGAAGAATGGATCTTTTTGGTACCCGTGGGTAAATGGGCGTGTCAGTAGTGGGCTGGTCTGGGCGAGTAGTATTGCGTGGATCTGGGTAGTGGGGCGGGTCAGTGCGTCGGCGATGTTCGATGCCCCTTATTTGTAGGTGACTGTGTAGTGGAAGTTTGACTCGAGGAAATCGAGCCAGCGAATCTGTCGTGGGTTGAGGTGTGGCTGTCCGCGGAGGTACTGTAGTGATTTATGGTCTGTCCGTATTGTCACGTCTGCGTTGGTCAAGTAACAGCGCCACACTTTGAATGCGTGCACGATTGCGAGCATTTCGTGGTCGTCTATCGGGTAATTTTTCTCGAGCAGATGCAGTTTTCGTGACTCGTATGCGATGGGCTGTAGACCGTTGCCGAAGTCCCGTAGCAGTACTGCTCCGATGGCGATGTCACTTGCGTCTGTAACTACTTCGAATAGGCGGTGTGGGTCGGCGATGCGCAGTACGGGCGGTGAACAGAGGATATTTTTCAGGGCAGAGAAGGCAGCATGCTCTTTCTCCCCCCACGTAAAAGCGACCCCCTTCCGTAGTAAGTCCGTCAGCGGCGCAGTTAACCGTGCCATGTCGGGGACGAACCGACGCACGTAATTGACGAACCCCAAAAAGCTCTGCAGTTCCGTGATATTCGTTGGGGGGTGCCAGGCTTTTACCGTGTCTAACTTCCTCTGGTCGATTTCGACCCCAGCCTCCGAAATAACGTGCCCCAAAAACTCTAGCATGTCCTGAAAGAACTCGCACTTGGAACCCTTCGTCAGTAGCCGATGCTCGTCTAAAATTGTAAACACTGCTTCCAGATCTGTTAAGTGCTGCTGCTTGTCGCGACTGTAAACGAGGATGCCTTCGAGGTAAACTATCACGCATTTATCTAAAAGTGGCCTAAACACCTCGTTCATGGTCATTTGAAATGTCGCCGGTGCATTGGTCAGCCTGAAGGGCATCACGGTGTACTCGAATGACCCGTATCTAGTCTGAAAAGCTGTCTTGGCGCAGTCTGATGGTTCGACTCTAATTTGATGGTAACCCCCCCGTAAATCTATTTTCGAAAAACCCTGTGCTGTTCGTAGTTGGTCTATCAGTTCGTCGGCACAAAGAATGGGGTACCGCGACTTGACTGTTACCCTGTTGAGCGCTCGGTAATCGATGCACATGCGAAACCCTCTGTCTTTTTTCGGCGTGAACAGTATCGGTGCGGCGAATGGTGACGAGCTCGGTCGGATGAATTTCTTCTCTAACAAGTAATCTAACTGCTTCCTCAGTTCGTCGAGCTCGGGTTGTGTCAGTCTGAACTGGCGCTGTACGGTTGGCTGTGCCCCCGGTTCTAATTCTATTCGGTGGTCATGTGCTCGCTGAGGTGGTAGTCCCTCCGGTAAATCGTCAGGAAAAATCCACGGGAATCGTTTCAACAGTTCCTGTAGTTCGGGCGGTACCGCTGCCAGCAGTTTCTTGAAATCACTCGGCTGCTCTGCTTCCTCTACCACTGCAATGTCTACTGCGTACACGTCAGCTCCAGCGGCGACAGCCCGTTTCATGGTGACGGCGTTGACATGTACCGTTGAAGACTCAGGCGACTGCCAGCGAGGTAGTTCGACCTTGTTACCACTACTTCGCACAGTGCAGCTGCCCGTCGTCCAGTCAATTCGCGGGTTATACCGTCGCAGCCAATCACGTCCGAGTAATATGTCGTGCCCATCAAGTGTCGTCGCGAGCATTTCCTGTGTAAACCCGAAATTTCCCCCGCAGCGGACTTCGACTCTCTCCACCTTTTCCCGTATGGCCAGTGGCGTGCCGTCAACTAAGCGTGCATCTATCTCTGGTGAACACCGGCTAAGTGTCAGTTGCAGTTTTCGCGCGGTTGCGGTATTAACTAAACTGTGACTTGCTCCTCCGTCGATAAAAATCTTCACTGCTGCTCCGTGTATTTTCCCGTGGATCGGTACTGGGCAATCCGTCGATGTACCCTCCTTATTCGTCCGAGCCCGATCGATGGCGTGAATCGGTACTGTGACTCGGTGAGGGTCGGTGGGGTTGGGCGAGCAGGCAGTCTCGTCAGTAGTTGGCCCGATTCCTACTGACTGCTGTCGTTTCCCTGCCTTGAAGACTCCCTCCCCTGCTCTGCTCCGCGGCGCCTCAGCTCCTCTGGGCACTCACTCTTGCGATAGCCCGGCCTATTGCAAGCAAAGCAGCGCCCCTTAAACGGCGCGGTAGCTGCATTTGTAACAATGGCATGTACGGTGGCGTGCTCGATCGGTCCCCGAGGGCGATGTCCGTAGTAGGACCCCGGTCTCGGACGACGCAAAATGTCGATTTTCTCGGCGAGCGCGAGAATCTCATTGAAATTCGAGAGTCCGCGTAGCATAATTTTGCGCAAGATGTCCGGCTTCAGCTCTCTGACGTAACGGTCCACCCGCTCCGCTTCGTGCATGTAGCCGACTTGCTCGCATAATGCGATAAAACCACTCGTATAGTCTTGAACCGACCCGAGCTGCCGCTAAGTACGCGGTTTCTGACTCGCCAAAATAGAAGCCGCGATTGGCTCGAAGCGCACCCGAAGCCCTGCGCACCACACATCCCACGTGCTACACTGGGCGGTTTCACATAATGAACTCCAGGTGACGGCTGGACCTGCGGGCCCTTCCTCTTGCGACGGTGGCTCGTAGGCGCGTGGCGACGTCACGATGACTCGCCACCAGTCCATGGCGGGGCCCCTCAGCAGCGAGACGGCATATCTGATATTCGTTGCGTCCGACTCGACGTAGTTTGCGTCGAAAAATACGTTCATCGTGAAGACCCACGATTGAACCGTCGGACCTCCACGCTGGCTCGGGTCGAAACAGGGCGTGCATTGCGGCTTGAGTGGCATTGGCGCCATGATGGCGTGGTCGCCACTTGTCGCCGCAAATTCCACGTGCCGACGGGTTTCGCGAGGCTCCCGCGGGCTTGGCGCGACCCCGTTCCTTTCCATGCCAGGCATTGAATGGGCGGCGCCATCACTGGCTGCACCTAAGCGTTGTCCCACGCTGTCATTCTGTGTCGGTGTGCCTGATGAAATGATGATCGGCTCCTCCGATTGTGCGGGTGCATTTGCAGGTGCGTGTGGTGGCGTTGGAGTATTCACCATGGATTGTTGACGCGCGGAGTCACGTTCCGCCGTGAGCGTCGCAATTTCGAGCGCCGACTCCTCAACTTGGCGCACGAGTCGGTCGAGTTGCTCCTGCATCAGTGTCCCGAGAGTAAATTCGGCCATGGCGGGGGTGTCGGGCAAGCTTAGCGAGAGCCTCTGTCATGGCCGTGCGTGCTTACGAGAGAGCACTACGAGCGGCGGTGCTGTGTCGCTGAGAGACGTCTACCCCCCCAAAAAAATAAATAGTGGGGAAGCGAAGGTGTGGGTGCGGTCCGAGAAGAGATCGTAGGCTCTGAATACCAAGTGTTACGAGTGCAATTGAGTGAGCGAGCGATAATTGCACTATCGAAGCAAAGGTACAATGAGCGAAGGCATGAACGAAGAATATATAGCGAAACTATAGTGGTAACGGTAATGAACTGTGGATGACGCGCCTGGAGCTGAGGTTGGGAAAATGTCGAGGCGGAGGCCCGGAGCGCGGGTTACCCGCCGAGCCGTGAGGTCGGGGTCCGACGTGCGAAGGTGGCGGGAGGATTGTCGATACGAGGGTTGCGAGTGGTAACGGTGCTGACTGTGGTGCTACAGTGGTGTACGCGCTGAGCAGGGGCGCTAAGTAAGGAAAAGGATTTTTTTTCTTACATCAGGTGTAATGCTAACCCCACTTTGTCTTTGTTCAATTGCTTCATGGTCACTTTTAGCATAAAGAAGTTCTGTTGAGACCTGTAAGAGTCTGTATAATCTCAATATAAACGCAGTATTGTGCTTATTGCATGTCTGCAGGCATAACACATATTTCAAGCGTAATTTTTGCTAGAAGGCCAGTGTTGCAGGTCAAGGGACATGATCTAGCTCACGTTATAGTGAATGTGCAAATTGTAGTGGTTAATAGTTGGCAGCTGAACCATGATTTTTGAATGAGCACTGCTGTACACACCGGTGTTTGTGGAAATGCTGTCGAGATCGGCCACATCACACCTTGAAAAACACGCTGCACGTGTGTGGCATGAAGGGTTTGATACAGTAGTTTGCACAGGAACGTTTGAATGAGCACTGCTGTACACTCTGCTATGTGCTGCAAAAAAACGAATTCAAGCTTTTCTACAATTCCACAACCAGCACAGATCTAGACAGTGGGCAGATCGCTTTGAACCCACCTTGCCGTGTCTCTTTTAGACACAAGAGAGTAGTGGTATGTGCTGCTGGCGTTTCATGCTTCATGTTTGTGCTGGATGCAATCCTTAATGCCTGTATACTTGATGTACATTCACAACTATACGACACATTGAATCTATCCTAGTTTACATAAGAGCATGCCATTCTGGCCAGCCAGCCGTTGGCATTCTTCTAAAGAGTATACGTCGAACGTCTCGACAATGGGGTTGTGGGATGGGGAGGGGATGGGGAGGGGAAGAGGGAGGGGTTGTGGCTGGAGTGGCCTCAGTAGCGGAAGGGAAGGAGGGGTCAGGGGAGGAAGGCGAAGAGACAGGAAGAGGAGAGATGGGGGAGGGGTGAGGGAGGGGGGGAGGAGAGTCAGGGCGGTGATGGTGTTGCGGATGAGGTTGACTCGTTGGTTGGAGGGGGAGGGGAGGGAGAGGGCGGGGTTGTGGCTTGAGTGGATTCAATAGGAGCAGATGGAGAGGAGGAGTCAGGGGTGGGAGGCGAAGAGACAGGAGGAGGAGGGGAAGATTCAGGCGGGGGTGGGGAAGGGCTAGGGGGAGGAGGTGAGGGGTTGACGGGAGGAGGTGACGAGACAGTGGGAGGAGGAGGAGGAGGACGAGAGAGACTGCCAGCACCGGTAGAGTCGCCACCACTGCTGCTCCCGCCTGCATCATTTCCAGTGCCACCACCACCACCGCTCCCACTACCGCCGCTCCCAGTGCCACCACTTGCATCACTCCCACCGCTCCCTCCGGTGTCATCACTCCCGGTGCCATCACTCCCAGTGCCATCACTCCCATCACTCCCACCGGCAGCATCACCGCCATCGGGCATGGAGTGCAGGATGGCGTCGGGCACGAGGAGCGAGTCTACGAGGTGCACCTGGAAACACAAGCGAGTGCAGAGAGTACAGGTATGGAGAGAACAAGTGGAGAGGATTTGTAGTCGCCTCAAAAACCCCACCCGCACCAGCACCGACACCAGGCATGGAGTGGAGGATGGCGTCGGGCACGAGGAGCGAGTCAACAAGGTCCACCTGGAAAAAGGCACACGAGAGAAATGGAAACGGGAACGGAGAGGACAGGTGATCAGTCGGCCCTCGAATGAAAACGACAACGGGCATGACACGTGGTGTGCAACGAGGATGAAAGCAAAACTCAGCGCGGCGAGCCACCAAGGTACACGTCTGGAAAAAATCCGTCTTGGCGGGGCTGTGAGTGCGTAAAGTGGAGTGGACTCGAGCCCCAAGAGGATTCTGAGCCAGACTCAAAACGCACCTGGAAAAACTCCGTCTTGGCGAGGTTGGGCGCGAGTAGAGTGGATTTAGAGCGGCCGCTGCCTGAGCGGAAGACGACCGTGAAGAATGCGCTCTCATCCGACTTGAACATTGACTCCTTGGCGAGCGTGGGGAACTGCGCAAGGGGAGGAGTGGGAGAGGGGCATGCAGTGGTGCATGTGAGGTGCGGAAATTGGCGGAAGAAGGCGCTCTCATCCGACTTGAACATTGACTCCTTGGCGAGCGTGCGGAACTGGTTGGGAGAGGGGGGCACGCACATGGGTTGCATGTGGGGACGGAGGGAGTCGGTGTTGAGAAAAGATGGGAGGGACGGAAGACGACAGTGAAGAAGGCGCTCTCGTCCGAATTGCACCAACACACCCACAGCCCGCCCTATACACTCACGCCGGTGTCCGCGGGTCGCTCGACGAGCGCCGTGTAGTCCATCTGTTTCCCCAAAATCATGTGGTACCGCAGCGTTGTTCGCGCGAGCGACGGGTTATTGAAATACGGCGACGCGGGCGGCAGCGACTGCAGCGCGTCGGGGGACGGCACGAGGAACGTCGCGCCGGCGCCGTTCCCCTTCGTGATCGACTCGAGCAGCACGGAGAGAAGTCCCGCGTTACTAATATACTTCACGAACTGCTGCTGCTTGCTCAGGCCTTGCACGAGGTTAAACACCTTCTGCGCCTCCGCGAGATTGACCATGACCTTGGGCTTGGGAACGGTGGAGGAGGAGGTTGAAGTGGTGTTCTTCTTCTTGCGGAACAGCTTCTCTCGGAGCTTCCCCTTTTTCTTCGTTTCGGTGGTGGCCGGCGATTTGGACGGAGATTTCGACGGCGATTTTGACGGTGATTCGGACGGAGATTTCGACGGCGATTTTGACGGTGTTTTTGGAGGCGAGACTGACGGTTTCGGAGACGGCGTTTGCTCCTTCGCTGGTGGGTTTGTCGTTGGCGAGTTTTTCTTGGTCGGCGACGGGCTTGCTTTCGGTGGCGACGGGCTTTTCTTAGGCGGCGAAACATTTTGTTTCGCCGGGGATTTCGCAGGCGACTTTACTGGCGTTTTTGTCGTCGTTGGCGATGATGGATGCTTTGTTGACGGCAAGGTGGTTTTCTTTGTCGGAGTTTTCGGGGTCTTGGGCAGAGACTTGGTCGACGGCGGCAGCGGTTTCGGCTTCGTCAATTTCGTTACAGATTTTTTCGAGGATTGGCTAGTTTGCGCCGTAGTCGACTTCACTTGCTTCGTCGCAGCCGAATTCGCTGATTTCGCAGAAGATTTCGCCGACGTCGCAGCCTTCTTTCCGGCGGATTTCACTGACGACGACGACGATGAGGAATTCGCTGCGACTGTTTTCGCCCCTGCGACTGCCTCACCCGCAGATTCTCCCCTTACTAGCCGCGGTTTCTTTGCTGGAGATGCGGCGGGTCGGGTGGCAGGTTTTGCCGTGGTCTTAGTTGAAGGCTTTGTCGCTTTACTGAGTGCAGGAGCTGGCGTGCAGATAGCGAGAAATATAACTATGCAGAGAACGGCGGCCAGGACCACCGCCCTTCGGCCCGCCATGGTCAGATCGACAACGGAGATCTATAAGCAACCCTGACAATGGTTCGTGGAAAATATTACTCTATATCGGCCTAGCCGTGAGGAGCTAAAGGAGACTCAAGTTCGAACTGTGAATGAAGCGGCGTAGTTACAAAAGGATCGAGAAATAAGTTGTACTCGAAAGGAATTTGGCAAGGTAGCAGCGAGTGAGCGGAAGTATTATACGCCTGGATCTAAAAACAGTAGAGTCGGGTGCCACATCCGTATGGACAGGGATGCGCGGTGATTGCACGCCAATGTCGGTCGGCGATGTGTGAGCAGGGTGATACTGGAGCTGACGGGTCAACTATGGCGAGGTAGCTGATTAGTAACAGGCTTTGCATGAGGCAGTGGGGGGGAGTATTCACGGTTACATCGGGAAGGTGGTTGATAGGTGCGAAAACGACGGAGGGATAGTTGGGGGAGTGAGGAAATTCATGCTGTCGATAGCAAATTGTGCGATGTCGGCTGTTGGGCTGGGGAAACGAGGTGGAGGGGATTATTGAATTTGCCATGCCCCGCTTTTCATCCCGAACCGCATCCGGCCATCAATGTGAGACCGATTCGCAAACGTCGAGGCGCCTTGAGATTGTTTGGGAAGCAAAATTGATGGCGCGGGAGGTGGGTGCTGGAGGATGCACGATGACAGATTCTGAAGTGGGCGACGGGAATCGCAAAATATGAACGGCTGAGATAGGTAAAAGGCTCGAGATTCTTCCCGTTTCTTTCGCAAACCAGGCCTGGATTCGTTGAACAAAATTAGCACCATAACTTGTGTGCTGTACGTTTATGAACATAGGTAGTGGTTTATTGTACTTGTTATAAGCCATTAGCATAAAGCCCAGCCAGCCCTCTTGTCTTCACATAGCAGGGATGTGGTGGAATTTGTGGCATAAGCCCATGCATCACAACGTTTGCACGCCCAGCGGTGTCAGCCATAGGTCCTTGACATCTTGTCCTAGCGAAGGCTGATATTACCACGATCATTTAATATTGTTAGACAAACCGTTTTAATTCAGTACGACGCACCCAATCCTGGTATGGGCAATCCATACCGTGGATATTGCATCGTTGATGATGTAGCAGCAGGCCAACTGTTGTGAGTATTAGACTGATAGCAATTAATCCAGGTACATATGTGACATCTCTACAAAAGTGTGTACTTGTCAGTGAGATGGCTGTTGCATCTGTTTATAACGAAGCACTATACACTGAACAAGGCCACAACGTGCTACAAGGAAAGTGGCACGCCCTGTGACATAAGGGAAAGTAGCACTAGTTACACAGCCATGGCAGTGACCAGCCAAATAATCTCCAAAAGGAAGCCGAAGAATGGGAAGCAGATGTGTCCATAGAACAAGAACATCGTATGCTGCTGTGAGCGCGGGCAAGTGGGAGCTGCTTCACTGCTGCCTTATGAGTCGACTCAAGAGTCACCGTGCAGCGAGGGCCTTTGGAGACGTGGCAAGAGTCACTGCGCAGGTGGTGCTGGCACTGTGGTGTTGGGATCTGAACTGGACAGAGGAGAAGTTGCTGTTGCCACGGCTGGG
Organism: Closterium sp. Naga37s-1; assembly: GCA_947471745.1. Taxonomy (NCBI): domain Eukaryota; kingdom Viridiplantae; phylum Streptophyta; class Zygnematophyceae; order Desmidiales; family Closteriaceae; genus Closterium; species Closterium sp. Naga37s-1. The sequence continues at coordinate 2,112,578 of CANJKZ010000783.1, read as the reverse complement.
ATCTGCTTATCTGCTGCCACCGGTGGTGGCGGTGGAGATGCTATGGGAGGGGCTGACGGTGCGGATGGTGGGGTAGGGGTTGCTGACGGGGATGGCTGGGGAGGGCTTGGAGGAGGGTTTGGACGAGAGGATATTGTAGGGGATGTTGTTGGAGGGGCGAAGTAGACGGAGTCTGGGATGAGCAGCGAGTCCAGTACATGCACCTGGTGGAGTGGGGTGCGGTGCGGTGGGGTGGGGTGGGGTGGGGTGGAATGGAGCAGGGTGAGGTGGGGTTTGGTGGGTTGGGATCAGGTGGGGCGGGGTGGAGTGGGGTGGGGTGCAGTAGAGGGTGGGACTGGCCGGATGTGCATGGAATACGGCAGCAAGGACGAGTGGGGAGTGCTAGACCTGCATGCACTCACGTGTGCCGGATATCCCTCAAACCCATATCCCACACCTGCATGCTCTCGTCCGTGTATATGTTGGGCATAATGATGGTGGCACGGTAAGGCACTAGACCTGCATGCTCTCACGTGTGTTCGAGAGCTCTTATCCCATAGCCCCCTCCCCCATAGCCCTCACCTGCATGCTCTCACGTGTGTCCGAGAGCTCTTATCCCATAGCCCCCTCCCCCATAGCCCTCACCTGCATGCTCTCACGTGTGTCCGAGAGCTCTCGTCCCATAAACCCCCACCTCATAACCCCCACCAGTAGGCTCTCGTCCGTATATGCGTTGGGCATGGTGATGGTGGCACGGGAGAGCCCTCTGGTTGCACTCGCAGCAGCACCATGAAAGTGAGTCCTTGACACACGTGCTTTCGTGTGTCTCCCATACCACAACCCTCACCTGCATGCTCTCGTCCGTGTACGCGTTGGGCATGGTGATGGTGGCACGGGAAGGCCCTTGGCTCGGCCGCAGCACCACGACAGCAGGTCCTTCTCAAGTGTGCACTCATGCGTATCTCATCCCATAGCCCTCACCTGCATGCTCTCGTCCGTGTACGCGTTGGGCATGGTGATGGTGGCACGGGAAGGCCCCTGGCTCGGCCGCAGCACCACGTTGAAAAGGAAGCTCGCTGCGTCCTTCACCAGTGGCTCGTGCTGATCCGTCATGTACTGCAGGAGAGGAGAGGGGGAGGGGTAGGGACAAGGAAAAAGAAGAGGGAGTGAGAGAGAATGAGGCCGCAGCACTACGTTAAAAGAGAAAGCTCGCTGCGTCCTTCACCAGTGGCTCGTTCGTGCTGATCCGTTTGGTACTGAAGCGGAAGGAGGGCGGAATGAGGGACAGTGGAAGGGGGGGAGAATGAAATGGGGAAGAACAGCAGGCGAGAGGGCAGGAAGCCGTAGCACTACGTTGAAAGAGGAAGCTCGCTGCATCCTTCACCAGGGGCTCGTTCGTGCTGATCCGTTTGGTACTGCAACGGAAGGAGAGGGGGAGAAAGTGGGGAGGGTAGGTCGGGGAGGGCGATGAAGAGCAAACGAGAGAGCATGAAGCCGCAGCACCACAGCCCCATCCCCCTCCCTCCCATCCCCCTCCCACCCCCCTGAACCCCACTCACCATGGTTCCAGTGGCGGCTTGAGTCAACTCCGTGTAAGTGACCTGCCTGCCCCGCACCACATGAAAATTGACCACTGCCGTGGCGATGGCCGGGTCGTTGATGAGGGGGGAGTCGTCGGGCAGGTCCTTGATGGTGTCGGGATCCGGTACGAAGAATGTGACTTTCTCTGTCGAATTGAGTGCCTTGCCCATGAGAGTGAGGAGACCTGGAACCACAGGAGGGGATGAGAGGGGGCAGTGGGAAGGGCGAGTCGTCGGGCAGGTCCTTGATGGTGTCGGGATCCGTGTCGGGATCCGGTACGAAGAATGTGACTTTCTCTGTCGAATTGAGTGCCTTGCCCATGAGAGTGAGGAGACCTGGAACCACAGGAGGGGATGAGAGGGGGCAGTGGGAAGGGCGAGTCGTCGGGCAGGTCCTTGATGGTGTCGGGATCCGGTACGAAGAATGTGACTTTCTCTGTCGAATTGAGTGCCTTGCCCATGAGAGTGAGGAGACCTGGAACCACAGGAGGGGATGAGAGGGGGCAGTGGGAAGGGCGAGTCGTCGGGCAGGTCCTTGATGGTGTCGGGATCCGGTACGAAGAATGTGACTTTCTCTGTCGAATTGAGTGCCTTGCCCATGAGAGTGAGGAGACCTGGAACCACAGGAGGGGATGAGAGGGGGCAGTGGGAAGGGCGAGTCGTCGGGCAGGTCCTTGATGGTGTCGTGGTCGGGCACGAAGAAGGTGACTTTCTCCGTTGAGTTGAGTGCCTTGCCCATGAGGGTCAGGAGACCTGGGCGGGATGGGGCGCAATAGGGAAGATGGGGGGGATGAGTGGTACTCAGGCAGGTCCTTGATGGTGTCGGGGTCGGGTACGAAGAAGGTGACCTTCTCCGTTGAGTTGAGTGCCTTGCCCATGAGGGTCAGGAGACCTGGGCGGGATGGGGCGCAATAGGGAAGATGGGGGGGATGAGTGGTACTCAGGCAGGTCCTTGATGGTGTCGGGGTCGGGTACGAAGAAGGTGACTTTCTCCGTTGAGTTGAGTGCCTTGCCCATGAGGGTCAGGAGACCTGGGCGGGATGGGGCGCAATAGGGAAGATGGGGGGGATGAGTGGTACTCAGGCAGGTCCTTGATGGTGTCGGGGTCGGGTACGAAGAAGGTGACCTTCTCCGTTGAGTTGAGTGCCTTGCCCATGAGGGTCAGGAGACCTGGGGGGTGAGAGGGAGGGGGGATGGGAGAGGAAGGGATGGGAGAGGAAGGGATGGGAGAGGAGGGGATTGCTGGGTCGTTGATGAGCGGCGGCAAATCGTCGGGCAGGTCCTTGACGGTGTCTGGGTCGGGCACGAAGAAAGTGACCTTTTCTGTCGAGTTGAGTGCCTTTCCCATTAACGTGAGGGGGCCTGGAAGGGGAATCAGTGTGTGGGAAGGACCGGGATGGGGCAATGGAGGGGATGAGACGAGTCGGGTAGGTCCTTTATGGTGTCGGGGTCGGGCACGAAGAAGGTGACTTTTTCTGTCGAGTTGAGTGCCTTGCCCATGAGGGTCAGGAGACCTGGGGGGTGAGAGGGGAGGGGATGCGAGGGGAGGGGATGCGAGGGGACAATGATGAGCGGCGAATCGTCGGGCAGGTCCTTTATGGTGTCGGGGTCGGGTACAAAGAAGGTGACTTTCTCGGTGGAATTGAGGGCCTTACCCATGAGGTTCAGGAGACCTGAAAGAGGGGTTGGGTTGTGGGATAGGATAAGAGGAATAATCGGGGACGAGGTGGGAACGTCCTTGATGATGTCGGGGTTTGGCACCTCCCTTATAGAAGGTAAGTGTAATGAGGTTATTTTTGAGACGTCTCAAAGATAACCTCATTACACGTCCTTGATGATGTCGGGGTTTGGCACCTCCCTTATAGAAGGTGACTTTCTCTGTCGAGTTGAGTGCCTTGCCCAAGAAAATGAGCAGGCCTGCGGGAGGATGGCAAATTGGGAGGGGACTACGGAGGGGGCCATGCCACCATACCATGAACTTTAGGTAGGGAGGGAATGGGGGGTGATGGTTGACAGGGGAGATGGGAAACACTTTACAATATTTAAGGAGCGCCTTACCTCAGCTGATCGCGAACATCATAAGCTGCGGGTCGTTTAGGTACGCCTAAAGCATCGTCAGCACCTCCCGTAGGTCAGCACCTCCCGTATGGAACAGTTCAAGCGCCTTGCGGAATCCTGAAAGTCCTGAAGAGCTTCATGAAGCCCAAAGAAAAAAGCCTTACCTCCGTTGATCGCGAACATCATGAACTGCGGGTCGTCGAAGTACGGCTGTAGCATCTTCAGCACCTTCTGCGCGTTCCCCAGGTCCACTCCGCCGCTCCCCGGGGGCGGAGACGGCGGGGGCGGAGGCGGAGACTTCTGCGCTGAAGAAGGCTTGCGCCGCTTCGGGGGAGAAGCAGGCGGGGGGGACTTCGGGGGAGACGGTTTAGGGGGAGACCGCTTAGACGGAGACCGTTTAGCGGGGGGCGGTTGCTTGGGGGATTTTTGCTTAGGCGGGGAGGAGGAATGCGGCGGGGGGGGACGCTTCTTGGGGAGGATCGGCGAGCGCTTCTTCGGAGGGGAAGTTCCCCGCTTCGGCGGGGAAACTCCGCGCTTAGGCGGGGACGTATTAGATGCGCTTGCAGGACTTTTCGTGGGGACCTTCGGCGAATGATTAGCCGTTTTCTTCGGCGGCGAGGGCGTCTTTCTCTTAGGTGGCGGGGACGCTCTGATCATAACGCTAATTAATCTGCTGCCAAGCTTAGGACTCTTCTTGGTCGAACCGGGCCGCGGAACCGCCAGCGGCGGCAGCGGCGGCGACGGACGCGCTCGTTTCAGCAGCTCGGTGTAGAGCAGCGATATGGTCTCTCTGGATCGCGCAGCGCTCGCCGCCGTAGGTAACGGCGGCTCTGGCGGCGGTTTTTCCGCGAAGTTCTCCTCTACGTTCCGGGGCTTGAAGAAATTCGGCGCGTTTGACGGCGATTTCGACGCCGAGTTTACGGGATTCCCGCTGCTACTCTTGAAACTGCTACGCTTCTCGGCGCTAGTATGGATGCCTACTAGTTTAGAATCCGGTGACGCTGCTACTACGCGCGGATATCCTCTCCCATTGAGGGCGCCAATCGCAACGGATCGAGCGCTCATGGCAGCGGCATCTGCGCCGGCTACGGTGGCGGTAGTTGCGGCGGCAGCTGCGGCGGTGATTGAGCTTCCGCTGGGGGACGGAGCTGACGCGGGAAGGGCGGAGAGAACGAGTAAAAATAACACGAAAGCTAGAGAAAACGCTACCATAGACAATGGCGATGCTGATGGCGCTGGCGACTCGAAACAATTCCGCAGTTGATCCCTCCGCCGACAATCCGCCATGACGGATTGTCTAGGTTGCCTTGATCCTACAGGTCGGTTCAGAAAACAACCGAAGCTTATCCAAATCAGGTCGTGAGGTAGCTAGGAGGGAAAATAGCTGATTGAAGATCTAACATTAAAGGTGTAGGGTAGCGAGGAAGGAACGAGGGCAGCGTGGTTGCGGGTGTGTGATCCTAATGGACAACGTACTATTCTCTTACGAAAACCAAACACATTTTAACTAAGATATTGGCACGAGGGAAGTACGTGCTCATGTAGTCGCGGAAATGGAAAGCCACTGCGGCTCGATGTCGGTAGGTTTCATCCGGGACAAAGTGCTGAGATCCAAGTTCTAGTTGGATAGAAAACCGCCAGCTCACGCTATGCTTAAGGCCTTTTACGATAGCCGTCCACTACAACTGTAACTGTACCACCGCGTTGCGACATGATCGGTAGAAAAGTAAGCATACCGTGGAAGAAGAAGTGGAGAGGACGTGCCAATATGTCGTGCGGCACCCTATTTCGCTCTTTTTTTTTGGTAGTTTGCTTGTGAATCCGACGGCCAAAGCGGCTGTTTGTCGGTTGGTAAGATCGGTGCAACTGGCGCCAGCTCTTCCCTGTTTCAGCCTCCCACATTCTGACGAGTCAACGCGAGGACTTCCTGTGAATAACAAAGAGTGAGAGAGTGGGTAGCAGCAGGGCTGTGTGAGTGGGAGACGCGGCCAGGCCAGCCATGCTAGGTCGAAGACAAACGAGAAATACGGAACGGAAGGATTCAGGTTGAAGAAACACGAGGGGAGGAAACAACGACAGATAGGAACGCTGAGGAAAAATGCGGGAAGAATTGGATTGGACTGAAGACATTTCGCGAGGACGACTCGGTAGGCGCCCCGTGCGATGCCGACGCGATTGCTGACAGAATTTGGTTGCCGCCTGCCCCGTGGAGGGTACACTAGTGGTGTGAATTCTTGAAGTGTTACAGCATTCACATTTTCAAACTCGTTATTCATAAGCATTCCGAGTTAAATGTATAATCAAACATCTCGTGAATCAGTCAATAAGGGGTTACGGTCTGGCCCAACCTCCAGCGACCAATGAACCAATCGATGTGGCATGGGCAGCATCCAGCGTGTCAGGGATCATCAATTAGCACCCACGAACCTGGTCGTGAGCTCTTCATTGGCTGGCTCCTCTTGTCCTGGGGTCGAAACACCTCGGCATAAGGCCGAAACAGTTTTCTTGCCACCAGTGTTTTTGTTGCTCCTTCTGTGTGCTGTGGGTGCTAGTATTGTTGGCCAGCTCGATGATGCGCCGTTGGATAAGCGATTTCTGTTATCCAACGATGAGGATGGAGCAAAAGGCAAGACTTCCCGCCGAGATTTTCGAATCCACAAGCCAATCGGTACGAACTGTTCCACGAATGATCATCCTCGATAGTATTAACAGAACGCCCTTCATTTCCCAAGAGATATTCTCTGAACTTGAGAACTCTTGAATGAAGGGCTTGGGAGTCGGGAGTCGGGACTCAAGGGACCAGAGATTGGAGAGTTTTTGAAGCAGCAGGAGGAGCAGCTCCAGGAGCGCCACGCTTGGAAGATAGCTAACCTAGGGAGTGACGAAGCTTACATGACAGCAACAGCACACACATTCGGTTCATTCGAAGAGTTGGCACGCGGGAACTAAACTTAGTATTAACAACAAAGCTCAAAACATTGGCGTCATAGGCTGGTTTGATGATCTCCACGAACGATCTCCATTGTAGCGGCTGTAGCAAAAACATTCACCGATGAAGCAGGCGTTTCACCAGTCGCCTTTTTTCCCTGATTCGACTCCGCTTTCGTCAGCAAGCCAAGGATATTGGGGTGGAATGGACAATGCAGCATACCAGTCAAGCTACACGGTAATCACTGATCGCCAACCAGGAGCAGAAACGTCGTTATCGCGAGAGTTGAGGCTCCTGATTGGGCTTACACTGAATCCTCCACCCACCGGATCTCTCTTAACAGCGAAGGCCTGCAATGCAGGTTGTGTCTGATTCTCTCGTTTCAAATTCTGTGCTCGTTTGCCCTTTTTTCCTCGCTGAAGCAGCGTGACACGCAATGGAGCAGCCCGACCGCTATTTCTAACAGAAGGACGGGGAGCGTGGTCGGATTGGGTGACGCGGAAAACCACTCGCTTCGTGATTCAACTCAGTGAGCAATGCAGCATTCTGCACCCATTTGGAATCCCGTCCAGGACACGCAATGGAGGAGCGCTACCGCTATACCTAACAGGAGGACGGGGAGCGTGGTCGGATTGGGTGACGCTGCGATTGGAGCAGCTATCAACGCGACGGCCGTGATGGCAACGGCGACGCAGCATTCCGCCGCAGCCGTCCCTTACCACGTCCAGGACAGGACCGCAGGTGAATTCGATGTCTCACTCGCTTCGTCATTCAACTCAATGAGCAATGCAGCATTCTGCACGCATTCGTTACCCCGTCCGGGTCAGGACTGCAGGTGAGTCCGATGTTTGAGTCGCTTCTTTGCTCATTCAGTGAGCAATGCAGCATTCTTCATGCATCCCTTACCACGTCCAGCACAGTACAGCACGTGAATCCGATGTCTGAGTCACTTCAAGTAGCAATGCAGCATTCTGCATGCATCCCTTACCGTGTCCGGCGCAAAGTAGAAGGTGCATTCGCAACTTGATAAACCAGGCTGCAGATCTGGAGGTCCTGATCGTTCCGACCCTTTAGGTTCGTTCCAAGAAGTGACTCTGGATCTTGATGATGATATTGACGAATTTTCCTGCAGAGGATTCAGTGCTACTAGCGGATCACAATTTCTGGCCTTATGTAATCGGTTTTTTTTTTTTTTTCGCTTTGCCTGATTTGGCTCCGTGCAGGTGGGTGGTCTCAGGCGGAAATATCCGTCCCTTATTCCCAGGCCTATCCCGCTTCCACTGTCAATGCAGCTGCAGCTGCTGCTGCTACATCGAGGATGCACAACCAGCTATCAGCGTACCAACAACCGCCACAGAAAGGTCACCACCATTTGCCGTCGCACCAGCAGCATGTGCAGTTTCCATCGCAGCACCACCAGCACCACCAGCAGCAGAACTTGCACCAGCAGCAACACCAACAGTCCCAACAGCAGCAACTGCAGCAGCAGCATTCTCCGTTTCAGCAGGAAATTCATCTGCAGCAACAGCAGCCACAGCAACCGCAGGCAGTGCAGCTGTACCAGCAGCAGCAGCAGCAGCATCCCCTCGAGTATCATCATCAGCAACAGCAGCAACCACTGCAGCTGCAACAAGAGCAACAAGAGCTACCTCATCTGAAGACAAACACAAGATTCTTGCAGCCACATCAGAAGCAGCAACCTTCATGCAGATTCGACAATTCTCTCGGTAAAGAGTATGGGGAGACGGAGGGCCAGAGGTCAATCAGAAAGTCGAGTGTGTGAATCGAGTTCCGGTGTCCTCCCTTTGCATTCAACCCCAACTTCGTCTCGTTCTATCCCGCCTCTTTCCTCTCGCATCACACAGTTGCCGCCAACCAATCTCATGGTTCTAACTCATTCATAGTCAGAGCTCAGTCACATGCTGCCGTCCTTTCCACCCTGCTGTTGCCACCCTGCTGCTGTTGCCACCATGCTGCTGCCACCATGCTGTTGCCACCATGCTGCTGCCACCATGCTGCTGCCACCATGCTGCTGCCACCATGCTGTTGCCACCATGCTGTTGCCACCATGCTGTTGCCACCATGCTGCTGCCACCATGCTGTTGCCACCATGCTGTTGCCACCATGCTGCTGCCACCCTGCTGTTGCCACCCTGCTGCTGCCACCCTGCTGCTGCCACCCTGCTGTTGCCACCCTGCTGCTGCCACCCTGCTGCTGTTGCCACCCTGCTGCTGCCACCCTGCTGCTGTTGCCACCCTGCTGCTGTTGCCACCATGCTGTTGCCACCATGCTGTTGCCACCGTTGCTGCTCGTCATCTCCAGGGCTGTTGACTCGGAAGTTCATCGATCTCATCAAGGCCAGTCCCGACTGCTCCGTGGATCTCAACGCCGCTGCTGCCTCCCTCAGCGTGCGTTCCCCTTCCCTGATGTGAACACCCATTGTCACATTGCTCCGAGTGTTCTGTACCCTCTACGAATTTCATCGATCTCATCAAGGCCAGACCCGACTGCTCCGTCGGTCTCAACGCCGCTGCTGCCTCCCTCAGTGTGCGTTTCCTGACACCCATTATGCCATTGCTCCGAACGTTCCGTGCTCTCTCCACCTGGAAAGTTCTTAAGGGTCAATCCGGACTGCTCCCCGTGCCCCTCCTGTTGCTCGTTACCCCAACCCCAACCACCTGCTTTTTTGTTGGCAGGAGCAGAAGCGACAGATCTACGACATCACCAACGTACTCGAGGGTATCAGTCTGATTAAGTGTGCTCCCCGCATAACCCTCCCCTGCTCCCACCCCCCCCCCCGCCCCCTCCCCCACCCCCACCCCGCTGTCGTCACTGCAGGTGCAGAAGCGGCGGATCTATGACATCACGAATGTGCTTGATGGCATGGGGCTGATTGAGTGTGTTGCGGGCATGTCGTTCCCCTGCTCCCATCCCCCACCCCAACCCCCAATCCTGCTGTCGTCACTGCAGGTGCAGAAGCGGCGGATCTACGACATCACGAACGTGCTTGAGGGGATCGGGTTGATTGAGTGTGCTTCTAGCATAACCTTCCCCTGCTCACATTCCCCCACCCCCAATCCCAACCCTGCCCCCGCCCCCACCCCCCTACCCCACCCTCACCCTCACCCCCATCCCTGCCCCTAACCTCTATTCGCGCCTGCAGGTGCAGAAGCGGCGGATCTACGACATCACGAACGTGCTTGAGGGGATCGGGTTGATTGAGAAGAAGGGCAAGAACATTGTGCGATGGGCGTGAGTGCACGGGAGGGTGGGGCGGGCGGGGTGAGTGCAGGGGGATGAGGAAGGCGTAGTAAGATGGGGGTAAAGGACTGATTGAGAAGAAGGGCAAGAACATTGTGCGATGGGCGTGAGCGCATGGGGAAGGGGGGGTGGGTGGGATGAGTGCAGGGGGATGAGGAAGGCGTAGTAAGATGGGGGTAAAGGACTGATTGAGAAGAAGGGCAAGAACATTGTGCGATGGGCGTGAGTGCACGGGAGGGTGGGGCGGGCGGGGTGAGTGCAGGGGGATGAGGAAGGCGTAGTAAGATGGGGGTAAAGGACTGATTGAGAAGAAGGGCAAGAACATTGTGCGATGGGCGTGAGCGCATGGGGAAGGGGGGGTGGGTGGGATGAGTGCAGGGGGATGAGGAAGGCGTAGTAAGATGGGGGTAAAGGACTGATTGAGAAGAAGGGCAAGAACATTGTGCGATGGGCGTGAGTGCACGGGGAAGGGGGGGTGGGTGGGATGAGCGCATGGGGATGAGTAAGGCGCAGCAAGATGGGGGTCCGGGGTTGGGAAAGAGTGGACGTGTATGGGGTTGGGCATTGGGTTGATTGAGAAGAAGGGCAAGAACACTGTGCGATGGGCGTGAGTGCACGGGAAGGGGGGCCCGTGTGAGTGGATGGGAAGGGGAGGGGCGGGTGAGTGCATGGGGAGGGGGGGGCGGGTGAGTGCATGGGGAGGGGGGGGCGGGTGAGTGCATGGGGAGGGGGGGGCGGGTGAGTGCATGGGGAGGGGTGGGCGGGTGAGTGCATGGGGAGGGGGGGGCGGGTGAGTGCATGGGGAGGGGGGGGCGGGTGAGTGCATGGGGAGGGGGGGGCGGGTGAGTGCATGGGGAGGGGGGGGCGGGTGAGTGCATGGGGAGGGGGGGGCGGGTGAGTGCATGGGGAAGGGGGGGCGGGTGAGTGCATGGGGAGGGGGGGGCGGGTGAGTGCATGGGGAGGGGGGGGCGGGTGAGTGCATGGGGAGGGGGGGGCGGGTGAGTGCATGGGGAGGGGGGGGCGGGTGAGTGCATGGGGAGGGGGGGGCGGGTGAGTGCATGGGGAGGGGGGGGCGGGTGAGTGCATGGGGAGGGGGGGGCGGGTGAGTGCATGGGGAGGGGGGGGCGGGTGAGTGCATGGGGAGGGGGGGGCGGGTGAGTGCATGGGGAGGGGGGGGCGGGTGAGTGCATGGGGAGGGGGGGGCGGGTGAATGCATGGGGAGGGGGGGGCGGGTGAGTGCATGGGGAGGGGGGGGCGGGTGAGTGCATGGGGAGGGGGGGGCGGGTGAGTGCATGGGGAGGGGGGGGCGGGTGAGTGCATGGGGAGGGGGGGGCGGGTGAGTGCATGGGGAGGGGGGGGCGGGTGAGTGCATGGGGAGGGGGGGGCGGGTGAGTGCATGGGGAGGGGGGGGCGGGTGAGTGCATGGGGAGGGGGGGGCGGGTGAGTGCATGGGGAGGGGGGGGCGGGTGAGTGCATGGGGAGGGGGGGGCGGGTGAGTGCATGGGGAGGGGGGGGCGGGTGAGTGCATGGGGAAGGGGGGGCGGGTTAGTGCATGGGGAGGGGGGGGCGGGTAAGTGCATGGGGAGGTGGGGGCGGGTGAGTGCATGGGGAGGGGGGGGCGGGTGAGTGCATGGGGAGGGGGGGGCGGGTGAGTGCATGGGGAGGGGGGGGCGGGTGAGTGCATGGGGAGGGGGGGGCGGGTGAGTGCATGGGGGGTTGGGGGTGAGTGCATGAGGGGGTGGGGGTGAGTGCATGAGGGGGTGGGGGTGAGTGCAGTGCGTGGGGTGGTGGGGGTGAGTGTATGCGAGGAGGGGGAAATGATTGCTTGGGGCGGGATGGGAATGGTGAGCCTGCGAGGGGTTGGGACTCTGCTTGGGTTCAGGAGTGTGTGAGGCAGAGCTCTGAGACAGATTTCTGAGACGTATCAAAACTGTGTGCTCCGATCCCCCTCCCTGTGCTATGGTAGACAGAGAGGTTGTAATCTCTTAGAAGGCTTGCAGCAGATCGAAACCAGCTGATTTCAACCTCTCTGATCAGAAGGCTTGTAGTCAGAGAGGTTGGAACTTCCCTCATACTCTCGAACCCCACTCTCTGTGCTGTGCTTGTGTGAGACAGGGGGATGAACCTGCAAGGGGAGGGAGCATCACGCATGCAACACGACGTGACCAGTGCCCAGGTGCGGTGCTGTGCGGTGCTGTGCTTGGTGGGGGGCAGAGGGGGGTGGGTGGGAAGGGGGAGGGGGGGGGAGTGAGGGGTATGGGAGGGTGAAGCAGGGTTGGGGAGGGTTGGGTGCGGGATGTTATGGATTCGACCTGGCATGTTGTCTAGTTCTCTTTCCCCACCTTCGCCCCTTTCCTGCGCTTCCTCCCTTCCCACCCTTCCCCTCCTTCTCCCCCTTCCCAACCTTCTTGCTTCCCCTTCCCAACCTTCTTGCTTCCCCTTCCCGCCATTTACCCCCTTTCCTTTCCCCCCGGTTCCCCCCTTCCATCCTTGCCGACCCCCCTCCTCCCCGCCATATCATTGCATTTCCAATCCAAACACTAACACGCCTTTTGCGATTTCTTTTTGTTTGATCTTTCTGTTCTCGTGAAATCAGTCCATCCACTATTTTCCGCTTCCATCACGCCCGTTTTCCATGTCCCACACGACTTCAATCAATAGCTACTTTTCTTCTTTTCCTCACTCCTCTGCGAGGTGACTTTTGAGTCGACTCAAAAGTGACTTCAATCAATAGCTACTTTTCTTCTCCTCCTCGCTCCTCTGCCTCTCTGCCTCCTCCACCTCTCCTCCTCGTCCGCCCCTCTCTATCCCTCTCTCCTTTTCTTCCTCGTTCCTCCTCCCTGTGCTGACACCAGGCTCAGCTAGACGAGTTGAGGCAGCAAGACGGGCAGCTAGACAAAGACATCAAGTATGCACTACCTCTCCCTCCTCTCCTCTCCTCTTCCTCTTCCTCTCCTTACCCTCCTCTCCTCTCCTCGACCGGTTTATCATCATCTGGAGCATGAGACAAGGAGAACAGATTTCTGGTGCCGTTTCTTTGTGCAGTCGCTTTTTCAGACATAATGAGTGGCTGCAGCTGTCTTTCTCAGGCGCATTGATGGTTGAGGCTGCCTTTCTCAGACATTAGGAGATGAAGCTGCAGCTGTAGCTGTAGCTGTAGATGTCATGAGACACACGAGTTCTGAGGCGCGTCATAGTAACTTCTCTCCCCTTCTGCTACCTTCCCCTCTTCTGCCACCTTCCCCCCTTTACTTCTGCCACCTTCCCCCCTTCTGCCACCTCCCCCCTTCTGCCACCTCCCCCCCTTTTGCTACCTCCCCCCTTCTGCTACCTCCACAGGGCCATGCAGGAGCGGCTACGGTTGTCGGGCAGTGACGGGGAGAAGAAGCAGTGGATGTTCGTCACAGAAGATGATATCAAAGGCCTTCCATGCTTCCAGGTACACAGCGGTGCATAGGGGAGGGGTTCTCAGGAGAGGAAGAAGAAGCAGTGGATGTTCATCACGGAGGACGATATCAAGGGCCTTCCATGCTTCCAGGTAGATAGTGGTGCGACCTTTGGGGTTCCTAGATGGGGAGAAGAAGCCGTGGATGTTTGTGACAGAAGATGATATCAAGGGCCTTCCGTGCTTCCAGATAGGGAGTGTGACTCTTGGGGTTCTTAAAGGGGGGTTCTGAAAAGGGGAAGAAGAAGCAGTGGATGTTCGTCACAGAGGATGATATCAAGGGCCTTCCATGCTTCCAGGTAGATAGTAGTGCGACTTTTCGAGGTTAGATGGTTGCCCAAGGGGGAATGATGAAGCAGTGGATGTTCGTGACAGAAGATGACTTTCAGAGCCTGCCACGCTTCCATGTAGAGAGTGGTTTCTTGGATGGAACCCGTGGTGTCTTTTCTTCATCTCGGCGTGCCCTCTTTTGAGGAATTGCCACAATGTCTGTAGATGTGTGTCTTGTAGATTTGTGTCTGGTATATATGACAATGTCTGCATTTTCTGTGCATACCCTTGGCCTGCTTGTTGCGTTTCTCTGATTCCCATAAAACCGAAACCTATCATTCACATGTCTTTTCACAACCACACCTCCATGTCCCATCCTCTAATCTTTCCCCCATCTCCCCTCCCTTGCCCCATCCTCCGTCCCCTACCCCATCCTCCCTCTCCTCTACTGCATGCCAGAATGAGACGCTCATCGCCATCCGCGCTCCGCATGGCACCATGCTGGAAGTTCCCGACCCTGACGAGGTGAGTTGATAGGGTGGGTGCTGACGTGGTCAGTGCTGACGTGGGTATTCCTGATGAAATAAATTTCTAATGAAGTGAGCCCTGCTGATGTGATGCCTGCTGGGGTGATTCCTGCTGGTGGTGCTCTGTGCTGCCTTATCCAAGTATGGGTACCATCCACATCATGTGCCACCATCCACATCATGTGCCACCATCCACATCATGTGCCACCATCCCATCCGCATCATCATACCTAACGACCCCCCTCATTACGCTCACACCTCCGATGCCCCCTCTCCCCTCTCCCCACATCCGCCCAACTCCTCCCCTTTTTCCTGCAGTAACCAGTACCAGATCCTGCTGCAAGTCTCAACCGTCCTCTCTCCTGTCTCTCTCCCCCCACCACCCAACTCCTCCCCTGCAACCGTCCATGTGAGTCACACAGGCAGGCAGGGCGCACAGCGGTCCATCGCCGTGCAGCAAGCGCTATCAGATCCTGCTGCGCAGCGCCAATGGCCCCATTGACGTCTACCTTGTCAGGTATGACCACACCATCCTGCCTCTGCCTTGTACCCTGTCTTTTCCCCCCTTCCACTCCTCCCCCATCTCCCCCCCGCTTTCCTCCCACCTCTTTCCCCTCCCCCCACCCCTGTATCCTTCTCTATCCTTCTCTAATCTCTCTCTATCCTTTCCGTCCCCCAGATTATACCTCTTTCCTGCCTTCCCTCCCCACCCCCCGGGGTCCCAACCTCCCTATTTCTCACTCGGTCTCCACTCAGCTGCATTCTGTGATCCCTCATTCTTAAGGTCCTTTCTCTGACCTCTTGTGGTTTTATTCAGCTGCTCTGTTCTCTTTCATTTCTGAGATGCCCCGGAGCTAAGCTCTCTCTCGTGTGCCTGTCCTGTCCTGTCCCTGTGCATCCCCAGCCGGTTTGAGGAGAAGTTTGACGGTGGCACCGACCATGCCACTCCTGCTGCTGCGCCTGCTATTGAGAATGCAACTGGGGGAACCGAGAGTGCTGTAATGGAAACAAGACCAGCAGCAGCAGCAGCAGCAGCAGCAACGACTGCTGGTGAAGTGGCAGCAGTAGCAGCGCCAGCAGAAGGAGGAGGAGGCAGAGGGGGAGTAGGGCAGGAGGGGGCAGCTATGGTAGCAGGGGTGGGAGTAGACTCAAGTCCTGGGACTTGGGGATGTGGAGAGGGGAGGGGGAGTGAAGGCGGAGGAGCTATGGGTATGGGGGATGGGGAAGGGGACACGTGGATGACAATGCCAGGAATGCCAGTGGACACAGCCGGACCAATGAGAGTTGTTCCCGCCGAACCAGTGGTGAGTGCGGCAAGGCTGGATATACTATTGCATGCCGTATCAAAGTGTTTTTTGCACCACTTACTGGTTTGCTTTGGGTGATGATTGTAATTGTTTGTTCATTCGCTCCCCCGATCTGTACGCACTGGTTCGTTTGTTTTATATGGTAGCTTGCACGTATAACGTAACGTACTTGCTTTTATTGTGCTTCATGTGTCCCCGATCCTCCCATGATGCAGGATTATTGGCTTTTGTCCGACAATCACTTGGGCTTGACTGATATTTGGCGGACTGATCCTACGTGAAAGTGTAGTACTTCCTAACAACTATACAGTGTGGAACCATAGACGTGTGAGGTGTTCGCAGCTGTTTGTAAGAAAACCGCGTGAAGGCAACAGCGAAGCACTACAGTGCCATGTTAATTATGTGGGCAACTTGGGCAGCTTCCGCCAAACCAGGAGCACCGATGGTTGGTGCATTTGCCAGACAAAATCGTTGCGATCGAGGCACGTTGGAGGATCTCCCCATCTGATTTTGCACCACCATACTGTACAGCTGTACAACAGAAAATTGCCCGTGGAACTTCGATCAACGGCCTCAGGTTGTTCCTCGTTCACATGCCCGAACAGCTGTCATTTGTTTGGACAGTTTCTGCGTTCTTCTGTAATTTGCACTGTAGGTTTCAAATCGGTCATCCTGAAAGTTGTGGAGCAGCAGCAAACACGATTCCTGAAGTGATTGCTCCTTCTAGACCCTGGAAACTTCTGGTTGTGTTGTGTGATGCCCGTATTTCCATTGCAGTACAGTGAACGCCAAGCTCTCAATCAAACGGGCAGGTCGGGTGTACAGTGAGCTTATGTTTGCTCTTGCTTTCTGGGCCAGTCTTGGACTTGGTTCGGTGGTCTAGGACAAGCGCACAAAACAGCGGCTCCGCGTGCAAGTCGACTGTAGTGACGTGTATCATTAACTCGTCCTTTGACTCAACGAATCAGCGACCGCATAACCACCATCATCATGTCTAACGGACCTCATCCCCTCCATGCCAGCTTTCATTCACCAGCCTCCTCCACATCTCCCTCACACCCCCCTCTCTCTCTCACATCACCCTCGCACACCTCACTCTTGCTCCTCTCCACTTCAAATTTCGTTTCATAGTTCATCCTTTCACGAACCTCATTCCCATCCCAACCAAGCGCTCCAGCGCACACTCTGCGGTACTTATTTCTCAAGTGGTGTTTAGAATTACGACTTCTTGCTCTCGACCATTTCAAGTGAAGATTCTTTATTCACGTTTCTCACTCCGTTCAGTGACTTCTTCGGTCCTTCACACTCGATCCTTACTTCCAGCTGCCTTCATATACCTAATTCGAAACATATATACGCAGATGTCGATAGTTACTGCGCACAGTCCTCCGCAGTCGATTATTAATGAGCAGCTTACCACTTCCAGATTCTCCCCGGCCCCACGTCGTCCGGCTGTCAAACGTCATAACTCCATGCGCAAATCCCTGGAACCGTCGATCTCACTGAGTCGCAACCCCGCCATTCCATCAAATGGCCCTGGAGGAGAGTCTGTTCAACGCTCCCCCATGGAGGAAGAGTGGAATTTCTCAGGTCCTCCCCTTTCAGACTCAAACCCGTCTCCATCTACGGCTGCTCCATTCAGCCGTCACAGCTGGTCGTCAGGATGTGACAGCCGACCGTCAACTGCTGACGGCCGCAGTTCGCCATCAATGACGGCGTCACCAGTTCGTTTTTTCCGTCGGCATGCTTTCACGGGAACACACCTTCAGAGAGCTTGCAGTACTCCTCCCCGAGGTCGGTTAGGAGCAGGCGGACCGTTCGCACGAGCTGGGGATATTCTCAAGGAGGAAGTGGCTCATGAAATGTAGCTATTAAATTGCGTTCGGATGAGTTATGGTGGAGGTGGTAGTGAGAGTAGCCGACGTGCCCATTTAGGCATGACAAGTGGTTACTACTCACTTTATTCATTTTTTCGTCTCTGTGTAAACCAATAGTGTGCATAACTTGCTAGTTCATTAAACACACTCAACTCATGCTGTAGCCTCAGTTGTACCAGAAACAGACCCTACCGCATGAATTTTGCTGCATAATTGATACTGAATAAAGTGCTTCACGAAGTAGACCAAGCTATCGAAACAACTTGTTAATGGCTGTACCGTACATGCCTTTCTTCCATTTTGGAGCGAAGAAGGCTGGAAAATGGCTACTTTATTCATACCATACCGGAAATTAGCTATTTAGCAATACCACAACAGTGCATGTTCAAGCACTGAACATGTTCCCTGCTCAAATCCGTTGTGCGCTTCCCAAGTTCTAGCGCCACGTCCTCATCCCAGAAAGCATCTTGCTCCCCAGAAACGAGCAAGATTCTTCAAAATCATGCACGTGGCGCCCAAGTCAGCGTACGGCGCTAGCTCTCATTGGGCAGCGCTCATTCCCACAGAGAATCTCCTTCAGATCGGTCACAATTCCCTCGTTGTTACGTCAGAACCAGGGCACCCCGTCAGCTCCCGTCCACCCATCATTTGGTCTTCTTGTCACGACCATCCTTGAATGCCTCATGCCGTGCCCAACGGGCTTTCTTCGCTCATCGTCCAGTGCGGTTCACCACGCTTCTACACGGTAACACGCTTTCACCACTATTCACCGCAACGCACCGGGACAGTCCGTGATTTGTGAACTGATAACACACGCGCTTGACTTGAGAGTGCTAGACAGAGACTGACCATTGCGGTACAGATCAAACCAGAGTAAAGGTCAGTGACCATTAGAGTAGGCGTAAGTTCTTCCGCAGTCGCCCTTAGTGCTTTGCTGCTGAATTCCGAAGTAGTTAACGGATATTGCCTTTGGCAGCGCGTCTTCGCAAGGGCATCTAAGCCAAATTGCATGAACTGATTACGCGTTACACCTGCGAAAGACGCGGTCCTGTTGGACTTGCTTGTGGCTGTTACAGACCAGCCATCTCTCAGCTAACCGCGTGTTTGCAACGTAAAGGGATCAGTTAGATAAAACTTCCGGTTGTGTTCTAGAGAAGACCTCTTATTTCTTACCAAGCCTTATCTCACAAGTGAAAGAAAAAAATACAAATTGCGTGAAAATATATAGGTGTTTTCGTCATGGACCCTCCAGCTTCGTCTCAAGGCTTAGCGATCAGCTCAAAGCCTCAAGAATCTCGCAGAGTGTCGTTCTCCGAACGCCAACAGCAGCGACGTCGCGGCTCCCGAAGATCCCTCGCCGCTTCTTCGAATGGCGATGCATCCGGTTCACCAACGGCTCAAAATGGAAATGGTCCGAATGGAGGGGCTTTCGGCTTCCGTGGACATCGCATGAAGCCGGATAAAGTTACCTTTTCGGAGCGTCAGCGGTTGAGAAAAGCAGGCGAGCTCGAAGAGGAAGACGCGAAGCCGATCTTTGGAAATCGAATGAAATCCAAGGTGACGTTTTCAGAGCGGCAACGACAAAAGCTGAGACGGAAAAAGACGCTGGACGAGATGGAAACGCTAGAGTGCGTGGATGGCGAATTCGGATTTAGCTGGTCGGAATACGCTTCGGATTCGTCGTCCGAAGCGCCGACCCCCGCAGGTGGTTTGGAGAAGGTCGAGTTCGGCGAAGAGCTGCGAGAGGAAACTGGCGAGGCTGGCGAAGGGACGGTGGTGGGAACGGCGTGGAAGGCGAATCGAGGTTTTCGAGTGCAGATTCGCCTCGGGGGAGCGGCGAAGAAGCTTGTCAGCGGAGCCATTGCCGGAGGAGTGTCACGCACAGGTGCGTGTGGATTCATGGCTTCTTCTCTTCCTTTTTTAATATATGTGTTTTCGGTCTTTGAAGCGCCGTATGCGGCGGCACGTTCCTCGTTTGCCGGCATTAACAACGCATCGCTCGGAAGTGTTTAATTCAAAGTGCCACATTGACTGCCTGAACGTTTGTCTGGCACTTGGAAAAATATAAAACAAACAATCAAACAAACGAAACGAAACAGATTAAATCAAATCAACTGGTCATGGAAATGCGCAATGTGGCAGTGGCGGCGCCGCTGGAGACGATCCGCACGCATCTGATGGTGGGGAGCCCAGGCAACTGATGGTAACATTCAATGTGATATTTATATTGTTATACACTTGCGCGATGTGGCAGTGGTGGCGCCGTTGGAGACGATTCGCACGCATCTGATGGTGGGGAGCTCGGGGCACCGCACGATCGTGGGCGTGTTCCGCTGGATCATGCAGAAGGAGGGGTGGCGCGGGCTGTTCCGCGGCAACGCCATCAACGTCATCCGCGTGGCTCCCGGCAAGGCCGTGGAGGTGAGAGTCGAGTGAAAAGGCGGTGGAGGTGAAAGGTGCACATGTGAGGAGATCAATGGGCTCTTACCTGAAAGGGTTCAGTTAACCATTGTGGGCTTGCTCACGCTCATAGCTGCTGCATTGACCGCATGCATTGTGACGCTGAGTGACACGTGCCCGTTCACCCATGTTACATTTCTAGTCCGACCACAACCCATTTGCTAAATAAGAAAGAGAAATAGAGCGTCGAAGGCACGAGACAAGGAAGCACCAACCTGTGCGATCCCTTTCTGTGCTCCAGCATCCCCTTCTCACCCTTGCGCCCATACGCGCATTCCTCCTTACCCCTTCTCCCCGCCACCAGCTATTCACGTACGACACAGTCAAGAAGCTGCTCACCATGCGCTCAGTCCGCCTTCCTTCTTCTTCCTCTGCCCTTCTCCTCCCCCACTACCCTCCACCACCAGCTATTCACGTACGACACTGTCAAGAAGCTGCTCACACCGCCGGACGGGGGCAAGCCCATCATTCCCATCCCGCCCTCCTCCATCGCCGGATCGGCTGCTGGCGTGGCCGCCTGCTGTCTCATGTACCCTCTCGAGCTCGTCAAGACGCGGCTGACCATCCAGGTGAGAATATCAGTGCTGGTTGGGTTGACGAGTCCACTGCCGGGGTGGCTGCCAGCGTCCCGGCCTGCTGTCTCATGTACCCCTTGTAGCTTATCAGTTTTGAGTTGTCGAGCCAGTTGCCAGGTCGGCTGCTGACGTGGCAGCGTGCTGCCTCATGTACCCCCTCGAGCTCGTCAAGACGCGGCTGACCATTCAGGTGAGCGTGAGCTAATCAGTGCTGGTTGGATTGACGAGTGTATTGCGGGATCTGCTGCTGGTCTGGCTGCCTGCTGCCTCATGAACGTACCCCCTCGAACTCATCATAACCCGGTGAGCTCAGTACTTAAGCGCCCGCTCACACATCCCAGCCGTACATCAAGATCAAGCCTCCCCCGCCACACCCCAGCCGTATGTCAATTGTCGTTGATGACATCCCAGCCGTACATCAAGCACCACCAGCACGGCTTGACTCATGAACCTTCGTTTCGCAGCCGTGGAAGAACCGCTGTTGACTCGCAGAGGAGCGCGTGCACGAGCTGGTTACCAGCCTCATATAGGCATCTTAATTTCGTGGCCTTCGCAACCTTTGTGCCTTTCTCACTCTCCCCACCCCCCCCCCCCCCCCCCCCCCATCCTCACCTCCTGTCCGTGCAGCCTGGCGAATACCGCTCCATTCTGCATGCATTCTACCGCATCATCACAGAGAGGGCATGCAGATATGCCTCTCTTCTACTCGTTTTATCTCTAACGCCCTCCTCTACCCCCACCTCCCCCGCCTCCCGCTCCACCTCCCCCCCCCCCCCCCCCCACCATTTCTCTCCATGCAGCCGGGCGAGTACCGCTCCATCCTGCATGCACTCTACCGAATCATCACAGAGGAGGGCGCTCACGAGCTCTACCGCGGACTGGGCCCCAGCCTCATAGGCATCGTGATTGATTTGTGCCCTCAACATGTCCCACCCGTGCCGCTGTGCCACTCCTCTGTGCCTTCTATCTCTCTCTCCCCCTCCCTGCTCCCTCCTCCTCTCTCCTCCCTCCTCCCTCCTCCCTCCTCCCCCCACCCTCCACCACCCCCCTCCCCCCCTTACGAGCAGCCGGGCGAGTACCGCTCCATCCTGCATGCATTCTACCGAATCATCACAGAGGAGGGCGCTCACGAGCTCTACCGCGGGCTGGGCCCCAGCCTGATAGGCATCGTGCCGTATGCGGGCTCCAACTACTTTGCATACGACACGCTGCGCACGCTCTACAAGAGGCTTGCAAAGAAGGATAAGATCGAGCCGCTGGCGACGCTCATCATTGGGTCGCTTGCTGGTGCCGCGGCTGCCTCGGCCACGTTCCCCTTGGAAGTGGCTCGGAAACAGGTGTGTGTGTGTGTGAGGGGGGGGGGGGGGGTGGAAGGGGGAGGAGGTGTGCTCGCTGGGTGGTTTGGGGTGTGGGTGATGTTGTTGGGTGTGGTTGATTCTATGGGGCGGCCATGCGCTCTACCGAATGACTTTTGAGTCGACTCATGAGTCACCACCTGATGTTGTTGGGTGTGGTTGATTCTATGGGGCGCTCACGAGCTCTACCGGGGACTGGGGCCCAGCCTGATAGGCATCGTGCCATATGCTGGCTCCCTCTACCTTCAAAGTTGTTCGGAAACAGGTGGGGGGCAGGAGGAGGGGGGAGGGGGAAGGAGGAGGGGGGGGGATGGGGGTGAGGAGGTGTGCTCGCTGGGCGGCAGTGTGTTTTTTTAGCCTCTTGGTGCTGCTTCTGGATTTGCTGGTGCTGCCAGTGCTGCAAGTTCTGCTACTGGTGCCGCCTAAATCAGGAGGTCATACATCAGGTGCTTTAAGTTGGTAATGGTTCAGTCTGTGGTTCAAATTCAGGCTTCACCTGTATCAACCTCCTTCATTCTGTCCATCATGTGAACCCCCTTCCCCTTCCCGTTCTTACACTTGCAGATGCAAGTGGGTGCGCTCAAGGGCCGTGTAGTGTACAAGGGGACATTGGACTGCATTCAGAGGATCGTTCAGGAGCAGGGAATTCAAGGGCTTTACAGGGGACTCGTGCCGTCGTGCGTCAAGCTAATGCCTGCTGCCGGGATATCGTTCATGTGCTATGAAGCTCTGAAGCATGTTTTTGTTGAAGACGATAAGGTTACGGTAGCAAAACCAGGAGGTGCTTGACAATGCAAGGCCAGGTATTGATGCTGTCGGGGGAATGCTCTGCTTGGCATATGATTCTACATATATTTGTGATTGGAAGTTTGATATTGGGTTGTCAGCTGAAACGGCATTTAGGGAACAGCAAGTCTTAAAACCGTTGACCCAGATTGCAAGCCGCGCGCGTCAAGCTTTTAAAACTTGACACACTGACTATCTGGTTACCAAGTTTGGCAACACTGACTATCTGGTTACCAAGTTTGGCAGCGACGGATGTCCGCGCGACACAATTGAGGTTGTGAACCAATGAGATCATACCCCCTCGCGATGGGTGCCAAAGAAATTGAACACAATTGTGTTCCGTCGCAGACCAGGGTTCTGAAGAACCCTGCTTGCCAACACTCACCCAAAAACTTGAAACAGATTGTGCGCAATTTGGAACTTCAAAACACAAACTAGCACCAGCTGCAGAGTCGTACAAAAGGCCCACACACATCTCTGGCACACCACGATTGCCCATGGCACGCCTGATAGCATTTAGACGCCATCACGATGGAGTATAGGGCGCAACCAGCAAATCCTACGGTTTAGAATGATGGTCGTACGGGAAGTGTCTTGGAAGTAGCGCATAGAGGATAAATCTAAACGGACGTTGTAACGATGGTCGCGTTCGCCGTCAAGGCCATGATAATCACAGCCATGGCGGCACGCCATGGACTGGCCATGTAGCCTCGTTCTGCTCGCCACCTTCGCCCTTACGCGCCGCGTCCCGCCGTGCTGTGATTCGTCGCGCATAGTTTTATGGCGCGGTGAGAGGTTGCGTGGTGCATCGTTTTTGAATGAACGCGTCATCGCTCCCAACTACACGGACGGGTAAAACGCCGACTCGTCATTACATCGGTGGAGCGAATGGCCGGAAATGCGCGCATCGCTTACAAGCACGCGCATCGGTTTAGGGTGTCGCGACCAAGTTCGACATGTGATTGCGAATCAGACACCTCGTCGTCATGGCTACCAACGCATACCTAATGTCGTGTCCGAGAGTTCCTGCCTCAAGACCTCCTCATATCCTCCCATCAAATCCCCCCTTCCCACCTTTCGAATGCGTCCCCACTGGCCCCATGCCACTTTGCAGCCCTCTCTCCCCGCCGTCTGTCTGTGGAATAGGGATGGGGCATCGCTGGATTCGGAGAGCGTCACCCCACGCCGTCAACGGCTCGTACGCCCTCCTCTCCTCGCCTTGTTTGTAAGCGTCTCCTTTCCCTCAACCCCTCCCATCTCCATCCGAGCCCACCTCTTCCCCTCGCCCCTCCCTTCTCCTCACCTCCAATCCCTCCTCTCTCCTTCTCTCTCCGTTCCGCCGCAACCATTCATAGCCTACCATCGCCTACGCCCTGTATTCTCCTCTCAGCCGTTCCACGCAAGCCGCCCCTCCCCCTCTCCATCATGCACTGCTGTCGTTCTCGTGCTCCTCGCCGTCCAGGTTGGCCGGGGGGGCCCCGCATATGAGGGTATATCACCATTTCTCTCTTCCATTCCCCCCTTCCCCTCCTCCTCCTCCCACTATCCCAGGCTTGACTCTCCTCCCAACCCAGGAGTGGCGATCTGGCGGGCCAAACCACACGAAACAAAAACCAGAGGAAAACAGTGAGCCATCATGACAACAAACACCAAACCACACGTCCCCCCTCCTCACGTCCCCACTCCGCCTACAATCTCTCCCACTCACCTCCTCACCTCCTCTCCCCCTGATTTCCACTCCCGTCCCCCTCTCACCCCACCCTCCTCCCCAGCAACAGGGTGGGTGAGCAGCGGGCGGAGTGGGGGCCGGTGGGCGAGGAGATGGCGGGCGCATACCGAGCAGCACGTATGCTCGGCACATGGAAGCGTGGAACCACACGCAACACGAAGGCAATGCTCCCCGCCAAGCGCTGCCTTGGTAGTGCCGTACGCCGCAAAATTCGCGCCCGCGGCTGACTCAGGATCAGCCTCAGGGCGGCCGCGACCGGGGCGGCGGCTGCGGGGGAGGAAGGGCAACTCCATGCGGGTGGTGCGGGCGATCAGGGCTGCGAATGTGCGGTCCAGGTGCTGCAACGTGAGAATATCTGTGCCATCCACTACACTACCCTCCCTCACCCCGTGCCACCTGTGCCATCTCTCCTGTTCTCACATTCCCTAGACTTGCCCCCCCCATCCTGTCCATGCAGGAGGTAAGGGGTGCCGGATGTGATGGGCAAGTCAAGGGTGGAGCGACATTTTCGTGGGTGCAGGGTTGGAGGGTGCAGGGTGGGGGGGTGGGTGGGGGGGTTGAATGGTTGGGAGGGTGCAGGGTGGGGGGGTGCAGAGGGGGAGGGTGCAGCTGTCATCCGGTTATTGCTCGTGATCTCAGGTTTGCACATGCGTCTCGCATTGCTGCATGCTCGGCTGCCTGCCATCTAGCCATAGTGCTGCGAAATTGCACCCTCCCCCATGGCTCCCCACGTGAAGCGACACACGTGAAGCCCGGTTATCTCATTCCCCATCTGCCCAGTTATCTCATTCCCCATCTGCCCAGTTATCTCATTCCCCATCTGCCCAGTTATCTCTTTCCCCATCTGCCCAGTTACCTCATTCCCTATCTTCCTTGTCCTTCCTGCACATGTCTGCATGGCACAGGGACCAGCCTTCACGTAACCAGTAGCAGCAACTGTCTTCAGCATGATGTGGACCTCCAACAGCCAGACCACCCTACATAAATAGTCACGCCAAGCAGTAGATCCATGCTAGTACAACACAGGCTACAAAACAACTCTATTGCATGAGACTTGTGTTGTTACAAGGTTTAGTAAGAGCATGCTTCAACTGTACTCTATGGACACGCGATAATATAGCCCACTCAATCATCGGTGGGTTGCAACACCCGGAAAAAAAGGGATGCCATGAGCACATGCCTGTGTCTTGCCTAGCAACCTTCCATGCCGGGTGGGATGCTGTTAGAGTTATATGAAGAGTGATTGAAATGTTCTGTTCGCGGAGCAACAGAAAGGCGTAGCACATGATGTCGAATTGAAGGAGATAGTCTCCACCATGGGCCCACGCCTTTCCTGCTTGGATGGGCTAATCTTCTTGTCTTGGGCGTTGTTGAGAAGCCTCACGCACAATGGCACAGCTGGGTTGAAACGAGATTCTGGCAACAGCACGGATGAAAGGAGCCATGTGTGGGAAGAGGGGAGTGAGTGATAAAAAGGAGGAGAAATCTGGAATGGAAAAGAACGAGTGTGACGTTGTACATATGATGGTTACAACATTCGGCAGCCTGAAATCTGTCACACAAGCCCTACCACCATAAAATCAGCATCATGCACAGCTCCGAAGACCATGCTGACGTGGATCACATACCTAAAGGGGCATGTCATCGTCTTAGAACACCACGAAGCTCCAAGCCCAAACGGTGGTGTGGCGTGGTGTGCACACCAACCATGGTCGGAGTACCCACCTATGCATGTTGAGACTTGCGTTTACGCCCGCACCGCCATTTCGTGCCGCTTGCATCAGCGCAGATTGGTTGGCAATTCCCCTGCGGGAGTGGTGTGGGGAAAGGACACATGGACACATGGACACATGGACACATGGACACATGGACACATGGACACATGGACACATGGACACATGGACACATGGACACATGGACACATGGACACATGGACACATGGACACATGGACACATGGACACATGGACACATGGACACATGGACACATGGACACATGGACACATGGACACATGGACACATGGACACATGGACACATGGACACATGGACACATGGACACATGGACACATGGACACATGGACACATGGACACATGGACACATGGACACATGGACACATGGACACATGGACACATGGACACATGGACACATGGACACATGGACACATGGACACATGGACACATGGACACATGGACACATGGACACATGGACACATGGACACATGGACACATGGACACATGGACACATGGACACATGGACACATGGACACATGGACACATGGACACATGGACACATGGACACATGGACACATGGACACATGGACACATGGACACATGGACACATGGACACATGGACACATGGACACATGGACACATGGACACATGGACACATGGACACATGGACACATGGACACATGGACACATGGACACATGGACACATGGACACATGGACACATGGACACATGGACTGGGCACATGGGCACATGGGCACATGGGCACATGGACACATGGACACATGGACACATGGACACATGGACACATGGACACATGGACACATGGACACATGGACACATGGACACATGGACACATGGACACATGGACACATGGACACATGGACACATGGACACATGGACACATGGACACATGGACACATGGGCACATGGGCACATGGGCACATGGGCACATGGACACATGGACACATGGACACATGGACACATGGACACATGGACACATGGACACATGGACACATGGACACATGGACACATGGACACATGGACACATGGACACATGGACACATGGACACATGGACACATGGACACATGGACACATGGACACATGGACACATGGACACATGGACACATGGACACATGGACACATGGACACATGGACACATGGACACATGGACACATGGACACATGGACACATGGACACATGGACACATGGACACATGGACACATGGACACATGGACACATGGACACATGGACACATGGACACATGGACACATGGACACATGGACACATGGACACATGGACACATGGACACATGGACACATGGACACATGGACACATGGACACATGGACACATGGACACATGGACACATGGACACATGGACACATGGACACATGGACACATGGACACATGGACACATGGACACATGGACACATGGACACATGGACACATGGACACATGGACACATGGACACATGGACACATGGACACATGGACACATGGACACATGGACACATGGACACATGGGCACATGGGCACATGGGCACATGGGCACATGGGCACATGGACACATGGACACATGGACACATGGACACATGGACACATGGACACATGGGCACATGGACACATGGACACATGGACACATGGACACATGGACACATGGACACATGGACACATGGACACATGGACACATGGACACATGGACACATGGACACATGGGCACATGGGCACATGGGCACATGGACACATGGACACATGGACACATGGACACATGGACACATGGACACATGGGCACATGGGCACATGGGCACATGGGCACATGGGCACATGGGCACATGGGCACATGGGCACATGGACACATGGGCACATGGAAACATGGAAACATGGACACATGGACACATGGACACATGGACACATGGACACATGGACACATGGACACATGGACACATGGACACATGGACACATGGACACATGGACACATGGACACATGGACACATGGACACATGGACACATGGACACATGGACACATGGACACATGGACACATGGACACATGGACACATGGACACATGGACACATGGACACATGGACACATGGACACATGGGCACATGGGCACATGGACACATGGGCACATGGGCACATGGGCACATGGGCACATGGGCACATGGGCACATGGACACATGGACACATGGGCACATGGACACATGGACACATGGACACATGGACACATGGACACATGGACACATGGACACATGGACACATGGACACATGGACACATGGACACATGGACACATGGACACATGGACACATGGACACATGGACACATGGACACATGGACACATGGACACATGGACACATGGACACATGGGCACATGGGCACATGGGCACATGGGCACATGGGCACATGGGCACATGGACACATGGACACATGGACACATGGACACATGGACACATGGACACATGGACACATGGACACATGGACACATGGACACACACATGGACACATGGACACATGGACACATGGACACATGGACACATGGACACATTGAGCATTACTCTACCGTATGTCATGCTGACCACGTTGCCCTGCAAGTGGCATATCTCATGAGGGATTACCACAACAAAGACGGGTAGATGGAAGGCATTGAGACTCATAGGTGGGCTGGGCCACTTTTTTATGTGACCTGGGACTTAGCAACTACGTTTTTTAAGCACGACAATGAACCGAGCAAGCGGCGACGTGCAGGTGTAGGTCACTTCTTGGGTTTGGGTGCACCAGACCGAGTCGTGCTGCCCTGGCATCCAGGCGAAAATACGAGGCCAGTGGGCACAATCGGGCTGCTGCCTTCAGGCTCAACTGAAACGGTGCTCGAGGGTCCGGTCACGGTGCGTGGGCGCTGCGCACGGGTGTTCTCACTTCGTTCCTCATCATCAACAGCATCAACACCCTCGCCCTCTCCGTTCCTCTCAGCCTCCCCAGCATCCGCTGCACCTTGTGCCAACCACTCCCGCATAATGCTGTCCACCCATTACCAGTCCATGGGTCCTAATATCCTCTCCTTTCGGCCCCCCTGCACACGCGTCACTTTTCGCACCCGGATGCGATATGCCTTGACGAGCCGGTCCATACAGCTGTTCCAATGCAGCACGGCTAAGGCTATGCGTGCCTCCATGCTGCCTCTGAATCGCAGCCGCTTGGGTGCATACTTGCAAACAAGTGAGTGGAAAGACTCGTTCAGTGAGCTGTTTGCGCCAAGAATCAATGTTGCCACTTGGGTTGGCCCGAGCCGTGATTTGAACCATTCACGAACAGCCAAGTGGGTAGGTGATCCAGAAGCGTATACAGCACTCTCTTCCCCCCACCCTTCCGAAATACAGCGTGGAGGCATGGTTCCCACACGTCGGCAGCGAGTATGGTCACTTGCCCAGTGATCTGCCGCAAGCACCAACTCCTCAGACACCTGCTCCGGCGTCATCGGGTGTCCCTCGCTGGCCTTGGTGGCAGCCCGCATCATGCAGTGCTTGAAATGCACGCTAAAGCGTTGACCAACAGAGAACACCAATTTCTTGCTACCATCGCTCCCTCCAGCAGGGGTCGCACTGGTACCTTCCCCGCGTGCCCGCTTCTTTGAGCTACGTTTTGACCACCGTCGCTGATCCTTGCTCTTGATGCTGGAGATGCCATCCTGCCCTCCTGCAAGTCCCCAATGTATGAGCATCAGGACATTAGAGGCTGGTTGTGTTGCAGTGGTAGTGCACACCACACTTGTCATGTGCATTCATGGCTGAAGAGGTGTATGCGAGGCTGGAGTGGTGGTAATGAGCTATGTCCAGGGCTGGAGTGGTGGTAATGAGCTATGTCCAGGGCTGGAGTGGTGGTAATGAGCTATGTCCAGGGCTGGAGTGGTGGTAATGAGCTATGTCCAGGGCTGGAGTGGTGGTAATGAGCGATGTCCAGGGCTGGAGTGGTGGTAATGAGCTATGTCCAGGGCTGGAGTGGTGGTAATGAGCTATGTCCAGGGCTGGAGAGGTGGTAATGAGCTATGTCCAGGGCTGGAGTGGTGGTAATGAGCGATGTCCAGGGCTGGAGTGGTGGTAATGAGCTATGTCCAGGGCTGGAGTGGTGGTAATGAGCTATGTCCAGGGCTGGAGTGGTGGTAATGAGCTATGTCCAGGGCTGGAGTGGTGGTTTGTGTGGGGCTGGAGTGCACATAATGAGCTCTGTGGGGGGGCTGAAATGGTGGGAATGAGCTGTGAGAGTGGTTGAAATGGTGTGACCGACATGTGCTAGCAATGTGAGTATGTGTAAGAGTGCTAAACTTACCTTCTTGATTGGCTGATGCGGGTAAAAGATATGCCACACGCTCCATGAAATCCGCCTCTTCGCGTGCACCATTGCACGCAAGTGTTACCACCAATGACGCCTGAGATGACGGTCGCAATCCGTGCACTGGGTGGATGTCGTATTGCCACAATTCTTCCACATCCGGCCAACAAACATCCACCGGCACTGGTCCTTCTAGCATCTCCACTGCATCACCGCCCTCTCTAGGCCCATCCTGATGACCCCCCATGCCACGACTATGTATTAGCGACAGCATAACAGGTACGTCCACTTGGTCCGCCTCCTCCTCCTCATCTCGCTCCTCCAATTCCCTCACTCCTTGATCGGCCCCCAGCACGCTTGTTGCGTTCACAACCTTCTGCAAGTCAGGATGTTCCCATTTTGCATCTGCCAGATCCACAAACCGGTACCTGATTCCGAGCTCAGTGCAAACGTCCTCGATCAATTTGTCTTTTCCATTGGACCCACCCACCTTGCTTGGGGCCTTCTTCTGCAACCACCCTTTTAGCTTCACGACCGTATGCATATGAAGGTCCTCTACGACCTGAGCCTCATCAATTTGGACCACAGCCCTTACACGGTTTTGCATATCGTTTTCGAAGCTCTTGACCACTGATCGCCTCTTGTGCCACCAGTCGTGCTGGTGTCCCACCCCTCTGTCCGCAGCCACAGTCTTGAATGTACTACCCTCGTCCGTAACAATACCAACCACTTCAAACCCCACATTCTTGAAATAGTCCATGCCTAAGTTGAATGCAACGCTTTATAGCCTAGGGGATGAAGGATCATGGACATAATTCTTCGTATTCTCTACATGCACAATTTTCCTACTCTCGGGATGCAGATTAGACACACAGCACCACTCCGCCTCTCGAGCTTGGCTAAATCTACCATCTACGCTAATATATCCCACCCCACCTGCCCTCTTAGACATGCTATCACGTACTGCTGCCATAGAAACCTGGGTTGCACGAATGATAGCCTTCCACAAACCCTTTTCACCCTTCAACAGTCGGTAAAATGTCGGTTTTCCAAGAATTGGCATTCCGAGGTTGCGACACACTTCCCACATCACTTGAAACCCTAACCCTCCGAGGGCAAACGCACCCACAAACTTTTGCATCAGCTATATAGACCTTGGTCCGGT
Organism: Closterium sp. Naga37s-1; assembly: GCA_947471745.1. Classification (NCBI taxonomy): domain Eukaryota; kingdom Viridiplantae; phylum Streptophyta; class Zygnematophyceae; order Desmidiales; family Closteriaceae; genus Closterium; species Closterium sp. Naga37s-1. The sequence goes on along the minus strand of CANJKZ010000783.1, from coordinate 2,081,225 downwards.
CCGCTTCCCATTGGGGGGGTTTTCCTTCTTCGGGCTTGTCCATATCTCCGTGCGGGTAGGGCATGTACTACAGTGCCAATACAGTCCAAGTGAAGCCCATGTAGTTTTCCATGACACGAGGAACATGCTCCCGCCGCAGCCTTCTCTTGTGCAACCGATCCGTAGTGGTGCTAATGCTTCTAGAATGTGCCTTGGCTCCAGAAAACATACCTTCCACGGAGACATCTCCGTGACTGCTGGTGCACGTGGCCACCCTCTCGGGACAGGCACTGGTGTATCCTTGAGGGGCTCGTCCTGTTGACTAGATCTGGAGGTTGTTGCACATCCAAACAACATAGGGAACTCAGTAGAAAGTCATTGATCACATGTCATTAACACCACAACAGCTCTAGGCACATGTCCGATACACCACACGAGCGTTCGCTACAGAGGCCAGAGACACAATTCCACTCCCACTTTCACAACTCCTTCGACCAACCCCATCCATGCACAGTCTCACCTTTGGGCTCCATCTGGAACCACGTCGTCATGAAGTGCGGCGGGCTCTTGGTTGCATTGAGCTCTATCAATCGTGCATGTGTCTGGCTGCTGTGTAGGAGCCCTCCCCTCTGTTTCAGCTCTTGTTGGCTGGGCAACTTCTACACACACGCCATGGATTGGGGCCTCATTAGGATATATACGAACTTGCAGTCTACGAGTATATGCAGACTCAACTTCAGTTTGTCCCACTCTACATTTACTCCATTTTGAGTTTTCCAGTGTTTCTCACCTTGTGTGCGCGCACGTTCATAGGCCTTGCCCTTTCGGGCCCCTCCCCAACCAACCCCACGGACAGGGCGTAATCTGCCCCGTCTGTCCTCTTTGTAGGCCGGGAAGTTGTAAACAAGGCCCTCAATTTGGATGTCCTCGTTCCCAATTATCCCTGTGACTGCATTAGGCCCGTTGCTCGCCCGAGCGTCGAACTGTCGCCCGTATGCCTCAAGGTGCAGCTCCGCTGTTGCTAGTGCTTCTCCCCCGTGTGCATCTGGATATACGATGAGGGTTGTAGAGGCACATAGGAATACGCGTGTGGTATGGGCGCCATGCTATCCTCACAACACTCACCCGTAAACCCCTATTCCCTCCCACCATCGGTTCTCCCATGTACCTGCGGCTTTGGCTGCCCGCATTAGCCTTTTATACGCGGCTGGAGCATTCATCATGAAGTAGTACAGCACGTCCGATGTTGTAGCCTCGTTCTTGCCACCCATCAAAGCCGACAACCCGCAGCGTTGTAGGCATAGGACTGGCCGCATGTGCTTGGATATACCGTGAGTGGTCTTGTCATGCTCGGCACTAAGCCCCGCTACTGGACTGGCTTCATTTGCAGTTGTATCCTTTGTCTTCCTGCCAATTTAGGATGGTGTGGGGTGAGCAGGGTGAGGAAGAGAGGATGACAGGGGTAGCAAGGGGATGGGAGGATGATAGGGGTAGCAAGGGGATGGGAGGATGACAGAGGTAGCAAGGGGATGGGAGGATGACAGGGGTAGCAAGGGGATGGGAGGATGACAAGGGTAGCAAGGGGATGGGAGGATGACAGGGGTAGCAAGGGGATGGGAGGATGACAGGGGTAGCAAGGGGATGGGAGGATGCCAGGGGTAGCAAGGGGATGGGTGGATGACAGGGGTAGCCTGGGGATGGGTGGATGCCAGGGGTAGCAAGGGGATGGGTGGATGACAGGGGTAGCCTGGGGATGGGTGGATGACAAGGGTATCAAGGGGAAGTGGGACGATGACAGGGGTAGCCTGGGGATGGGTGGATGACAGGGGTAGCAAGGGGAAGTGGGGCGATGACAGGAGTAGCAAGGGGATGGGTGGATGACAGGGGTAGCAAGGGGAAGTGGGGCGATGACAGGGGTAGCAAGGGGAAGTGGGGCGATGACAGGGGTAGCAAGGGGATGGGTGGATGACAGGCGTAGCAAGGGGATGGGTGGATGACAGGGGTAGCAAGGGGATGGGTGGATGACAGGGGTAGCAAGGGGATGGGTGGATGACAGGGGTAGCAAGGGGATGGGTGGATGACAGGGGTAGCAATGGGAAGTGGGGCGTTGGACGGGGGGTAGTGTGGGATTGGACGGGGGAGAGAGTGAGCATGGGGGGAGGGAGTGGGCAGGGCGGGTGAGAGTGAGCATGGGGGAAGAGAGAGGGCAGGGCGGGTGAGAGTGAGCATGGGGGAAGAGAGTGGGCATGGGGGAAGAGAGTGGGCAGGGTGGGTGAGAGTGAGCAGGGTTGGAGAGAGTGGGCGTGGGAGTGAGCCGGGAAAAGAGGATCGAGCAGAGGGGGAAAGAGAGCGATAAGAGTGAAAATGGGCGAGAGTGGGGGAAAGCGGGGTGAAGAGAGTGAGCAGGAAGTGAAGGCAGGTATGGAAAGTGGATGCAGGTATGGAAAGTGGATGCAGGTATGGAAAGTGGACGCAAGTATGGAGAGTGGAGGGGGAAGTTCAGGCGACGGGAAGGGAAAGGGTAGGCGACGGCCCAGTCTTGCAAGAACGACCCTAAACTCACCTCTCGGGGAGGGGGAAGTGGAGGCGACGGGAGGGGGAAGTGGAGGCGACGGGAGGGGGAAGTGGAGGCGACGGGAGGGAGGAGTGGAGGCGACGGGAGGGGGAATTGAAGGCGACGGGAAGGGAAAGTGGGGGCGACGGGAGGGGGAAGTGGAGGCGACGGGAGGGGGAAGATCAGGCGAGTGGAGGGGGAAGTGTAGGCGACGGGAGGGGGAAGTGGAGGCGACGGGAGGGGGAAGTGGAGGCGACGGGAGGGGGAGGTGGAGGCGACGGGAGGGGGGAGTGGAGGCGACGGGAGGGGGAAGTGGAGGCGACGGGAGGGGGAAGTGGAGGCGACGGGAGGGGGAAGTGGAGGCGACGGAAGGTGTGATTGAAGGTGACGGGACGGGAAAGTGGGGGCGACGGGATGGGAAAGTTGGGCGACGGGTGGGGGAAGTGGAGGCGACGCGAGGGAAAAGCGAGGACAACGGGAGGGGGAATTGAAGATGGTGGCGTGTGGAGAGGGGAGGTCGTGGCGATTGGTCATGGTGGTCATGTGTTACGCAGTCACGATTGCCATATGGGTGTAACGACGAGTTTACTAATGGGCGAATGTGTGGAGTGACACGTATTCTCAGGTATCGTTCTCCACCATGGACTCACGGAAATGTGTTTGAATTACCGCTGGTTTCCGATTCGTTTTTTAATGCGCCGACGTTCGTGCCCATTGGAGGTTGTGAGTGGCTCTTACGTACCTTCGTGACCCTCCCTTGGAAGGTCGACGAGCCATAATCTCTATCTCGCCGTCTTTGTCAATACGTTTCTGTTTGTGGCTGACGACCGCTTGACGTTCTACCCTTTGTGGCAGTGGTAACCCTGAAAATGTGACAGGTTTATCGTACGCGGCGGAAGTGTAACTGCTCGCGCTGACTACTAAATTTGGCAGCTACATGCAGTATCAAGAACTGGAAAAGCCAGTGAATGCAGGTCGAGGTGTTGTGTGTGTGGTTTGCGCAAGAGTTGTGTTGTGTGTTTTTGGCCCGCGATGTTTGGCTTGCAGTCTGCGACATTTTCTATGGGCCAGGGTTCACATGTTTGACTAGGCAGTTCGCTAAATATTTCGCGGCATCACTCACTGGGTGTGCCTTCTGTCGGCTCCCAACTTTCACTTCACACCCCCTCGCCACCCGACGAACCCCATGGCCAAGCTTTTAAAACTTGTGCAATTTGGGTCAACGTCTTTAAATTGCAGAAATGAGAAACTTGGAAATGTTGCAGCTAGTGTTGCACCCGTCAAACCAGTTTTTTCCAAAAGACAGCACAAAAAACTCCAAAAGTGTGCAAGCTGAGTAATCTCGCAGTGCGCTCTCCACTATCAGGTACTACGTGTGTCTTCTCTTGATTTCTAAGGCAAAACTTGAATTGCACAACTGCCACTGTACATACGTAATATTAAGATCTTGACCCGTTTGAACCCTTGATCATTTTGAACACCAATGCATGAACCATCTAACAACCTCCGTTTGACATCCCTCCCCCTCACGCGAGATTCGAAGAAATTTCTTCCTCTTGTCCTACATTCAAACCGCCGGCGAGTCATCATAACATGCTGAACATCTCAGCGCTCTGGCCTGCCTGGCGCTTATCTAGCTTTGGGGATACGCTTGGTAAGGCATGAAAGTGGTTCGGAAAAGCGCAACGACCTTCTTGGCCCTGAGAACCGTAGTATCAATCTTTTTAACGTTCACAAACCCTCAATACCGTGTGATATCCCCATCAATTTGTTTTCTTGTCTGGAATCCAGGAAAAAATGCCACGTCATTGTAGCCTGTTTTCCTGCTGTCACCGGCTGTAACAACCGTCAAGCCGTCAGTCTGAGGACGACCGAAAGGTAACTGCCAGCTCGCCGGTAGCCGGGAAAGCCGAGGCTGGACGGCTACGGTCTCAGGTACATGTCCAACCTCACTTTCTTCCACCGGCGCCAGCTGGTTTGAATCTAACTGTAGCTTCGCGCCGCGCTTTGATGATGACGGGCTGAGCTGAGCCTGCTCTCCCATTTTGTGTACTGCAAATGCGGCTCGTCTTGACGGGCGAATCGCGATCGATTTCGTACAATCCTCCCTTTCCTTATCAACGTTGGCATTCCCATTTCGTACGCCGTGAGACTTCCGTGGGCAACAAGTGCTGTTCTTTTTCGGGAGAGGGGTGACAGGCCCGAACCGCTCATCATTGGCCACTCATCAAAACACAAGCCCGGCCGCAAAAAACACGTGAGCAGAGCGTGATTGTCCGTCAGTGCCTAATGCTCTTGCAGTATATCCGTATGTATCACTGTTAGGTTTAATCGCTATCAGGTACGGTCGTCACGGCTACCGACCGTACGGTGGTATAGTACTCTCAATAACTGTCAGCACAACCAGCTCACCTGATCGCCGGCGCCTGCAATATCTTCTTTCTCAAGAAAGCTCAGCTTTACTCATTGCGGCAGGCCTGGAGCTTGAACCAATACGCTAGGATACCTTTGACATACCTTTGAGGTTCCGTCACCATTCGCCGCATCCCCTGATACATAAACGCGAGCATGTCTCTGATTACAGCATCGTGTACTAGAATGACGCGCTGAGTACTGCACAAATTCTGTTTGATAGTAACACCCTTGGTCTACCCGCTGGAAGAGCGTGCGACAGACAGCATTGTGCTTTCCGTAAGAGTTAGGTGACGAGACTCCATGAACACGCGCCGGGTATCGCGGAGCGGCACGGCCTGCGTGTTAGTCGCCGAGGCTGCTGTGGCGGCGCCGCGGCGCGAATGCGTCGCGAAGAGTACTAAGATTCGAAGCCTCCGTAGGAAAGCGCGCGACTACATGAATTTCATAACGGGTACGCAGCTTTCCGCAACTTTCACGCAAGGCATACGCAGAAAAACCTTCGGAGGCCAAAAATCGCAACTGCCCTTTTTCGCGGCGGCCGAACCATGACGAAAATCTCATTTATTTCAAAAGAACCCAACTTGGGCCCCAAGTTGGGTTCCAAAAGACAATTATGACGAATTTGGTAAAGTCCGGAAATCCGTGGAAATCTTATCTCGTTTTATATCTTTTTCCCCTCTTCGCTCTTCCAGGCGTCGTCCAATGGGCATCAACCACGTGGCATGATCGCAACGGTTCCTCAACCGGAGACCTTCCAATGATCGTCCACGAGTCGCTCTCCTGTCAGCAGCAGCACCGCCGCCACCAGCATCGCCACCACCAGCACCAGCGGCAGCATCACCAGGCCTGTGCTGCCGGATTTAACGCCTGCTCATCCCTCGAGCTTCCCCAGCGCGACTCGCGCACTCATCCCACAAACGACCAGTCCGATGCCTCCGTACCCGCTCTCACAGCACCACCCGCATTCCCGGTGTTATCCCAGCCGCCCCTCGAATTCCCTTTGCCGGCCGTTGAGTTCTCTCTGCGTGAGCTGGCGGCCTGCACGCGCGGATTCGGCCCAGATGCCATGCTATCAATGGACTGGGCGGGCGCCGTGTACCGTGGGTGCTGCCACGTGGGCAAGGGCCACGTGGAAGGGCGGCTCGGCGGTGAAGGTCTGCACTTACAGGCGTCTGCCAAGGAGGAAGCTCCACGTGATTCGACGAAACGCGCCCAATCTCCAGCCGACCAGTGCTGCTGTGCCACGTGTCAAGAGCTCACCGCCACTGAGTGTGTGACTTTAAGAGGCGGCTGCGCGAGGGTGAAGCGTTGGCGTTACCTGCCTTCCTCGTTGCCTCCCCCACCGTCCACGTCAGCAGCTGCCGACACGACAGGCAGCGGAAGCACGAGCAGCGAGCAGAGACCAACAGCGTCAGATAGCATGCCGTCTCATACGCCCGAGCAGGCGCAGAGCTCTGGAGAGGTGGACTCGTCTGCCTTTGCAGGGAGGGAGATGATGGGGCGTCTGGCAGCAGCAGCAGCGTCGCACACGAACTTGCTGCCGATTGTGGGATTCAGCTGCTCGGAAGAGCTGCTGCTGGTCTTCCGCTCCAACCCCTCTGCACGCTCCCTCGAATACGCCCTCGCAAGAGGTAAAATCTTCTGCCCTGTATTTCTCCCAATTGTGTTTTGTTTTGTTTCTTTTTTGTTACGAGCTTTCGTCTTGCGGAGATCAATCATGGAATAGCAACTTGATGGAATTATTCGTTTTTACCCCTCAACCGTACTAAACTGTTCCTCCCTTTCATCCCCTCCCCTCTCTCTTCCATTCGCAGATGCAATGCTGTGTGGAGCGGGGTCCCCCTCTGCTCTCTCCTCCTGGTCCGCTCGTCTCTCCATCGCTCGGCAGATAGCAGGAGGGTTAGCTCACCTCCATTCACACAGCTTTCTGCACGCATCCCTCCGTCCCGCCAACGTGCTTCTGCACGCTGTTGGATCAACGCGTTGCAGCCCCCAGCCGCCAAGCCATCTTTCGGACCAAGAGCAACGGTGGTGGCGCCACATGCTTCGGCGGAAGGCTCGGGCCGAAACTGCTGCTCAGGTCCGGATGCAGCTCGCGGATTACGGCATGCCCTGCCAGGCCCGGGACGGGCAAGGTTTGGAAGGGAAGAGCCTCGGGTGTGTCGTGTTTGGTGATGCCAAATACATGGACCCTGCATTTATGGGATCGGGCCGGTACGGTACTGCTAGCGACGTTTACGCACTTGGAGTCATAATGAATGAGCTTATATTGAGACCAGGGCCATCTGGGAAGAAATCCGGCCGGCCAATCACAAGACTCACTCGGAACACATCAGCACGAGCTTCGGATAGCTCGTCTGAAACAGCAGCCGCCGCCGCTGCCGCTGCCGCTATTGCCGCTGCTACAAGGGCCTTTCCAGTGTCTCAGTCTTTTCCCGGACCACATGCCTCTCCAGCCGAACCACAACCTGACACCGTAACACAAAGAGAGTCAGCAGCAGCAGGGGCAGCACCAGCAGCACCAGAAGCACCGGCAGCACCAGCATCAGGCGCACGTGGGGAGCCAAGCAGGACACATGCTGTGGAGACCCACTCCACTGAAGACCCCTCCCTTAGTCATATCGCAGCCCGGCTTGGTCCGGTGAGGTACCACCAGGCTTCAGCGCTGGTGCAGTGGTGCACTGAGCGCAACCCTGCCCACAGGCCGTCTTGCCTTGAAGTGGAGCAGCTTGTAAAGGGGATGGAAGGGATGAATGTGATGGGAGAGTTGAGGCGGAGGGAGATGAATGGGAGAAGACTGAGAGGCCGGCAGTGGGCCTTGCTGAAATAGATTCTCTCAATAGTATAATTAGTCAGCTAAAAAGAAATGCTGTCCAGAGTTTATAAGATGGCACTATTGTGAATATCGAGTGGATTGACAACAATAGCTCTGTAAAATGGCACTACTGTCAACATAAAGTGAAATGGCACTGTAAAGTTTCTATGGTAACCGCTTTCTATGAAGCGTAGGAGATGCTTTAACCTCACAAAACCTGAATATCAAGGGATTAACACCAATGTGTCATCAAAGCTTGCCTTGATTTTCACTCGATTCCTGAACTACTAAAGCTAAACCAAAGTGCAGTACACTGCCTACAGTTAATAAATCCGCTTCAATTTATTCGCCTAACTCTCAGCAAATCCTATCCATATCAGACCTATTGGTGGCCACATCATTAACGAAGCGAGGCCCGTTAGGCTCTGAAGTCTGCGCGCATATTATGGATCTTCTTGTAACGTGTTGAGTTCGCCGCCCTAAAAGTCTCACCACTTCCTGTTGTGGGAGCGGGTAGGAGGGGATATACGGGTGCGGCAAAATGAAGGGGGTTAGGGAGGGGGAGGCGGAGGCAGAGGGGTAGACGAATTTTAAGAGGAAGGAAATGATGAGAGTGCCGTGTCGAGTTAAGAAAGGGGAGAAGGAGGGAGGTTGTGTGGGGAGGAGAAGCGGAGGGGAAGAGGGGGTGGGGGGAAGAGAGGGGGTGGGGGGTGGGGTGGTAGGGGAAAGGAAGAGGGAACATGCCGCATGGCGGGCCAGGTGGGAGGAATGGATATTTAGGGGGCGCGGAGGGTGGGGGCCGGGAATGACAAAACAGGCAGATCACGGTGCCTTGCAAAACGCAATACAAGAATGAGCGAGGGACAGAGCAGAGTTACTTCAGAGTGCAATACGACCACGATCGACACGCGAGGATGGCAGAAAAGGCTGATGATTGGGGAACGAGAAGAGTGCGCGGAGTGTTGGGGGGAGGCCAAGGGACGGAAGGGGGAGAGAGGGGGGGGGGGAGGAAGTGAAGGGGGGGGGGGGCGGGGAGGGGTGTGGGGAAAGGGAAGGGAGGGGAATGGGGGAGACAGGGAGTGAATGGCGGCAGAGGAAAGAAGGCGTACTCATGGTGTGCGGGGTGTCATGCCCGTGAACGCGGGCGGCGGGGGAGCCGGCGGAGTAGACGCAGCGCCCGCGCTGCCCGTTTCCGCTGGCGGCGAGCCATCGGCCGGATCGTCTTCCTCCGGCGGGGGTGACGGGGAGCCGAAAAATCCATCCGGTATAAGCACATCCGATACAAGGTGCACCTGGAGGAACTTTCCCTCGAACAGGTTGGGTGCTACTAGCGTGCTGTTCTCTTTTCCCGAGGGCGTTTGGAAATACACCGTGAAAAAAGAGCTTTCCGCCGATTTGACCTGCGGCTGCCCGTACATTGTCGGATACTGGATGGAGTTACAGCGGGGGCACGACCGAAAGGAAACAAAGAGCCGCAAATTAGGAAACAGTGAATGTCGACAAACCACGGCGAAAAAAAAGACCGCGGAACCAGGCATGTTACCCGGTTTTACGAGACGTTATCTCGTCTTTTTTTTTTGGAACGGTACCTTGGTCCCCGCGGGATCTTCGACGAGATTGGTGTAGGATACGAGGCGGCCCAAGACGAGGCAGTAGCGCAGGAGGCGGCGCATCGCCTTCTTGCTCTTCACCAGCGGCGAGTCGTCTGGTAGCCCCGCCTTCGCCGCGTCGGGCGACGGCGCCAGCAGCGTCACCTCGTTCGACCGCCGCAGCGCGCGCAGCAGCAAATCCGCGACGTCTTGAGTTCGAGCAAGACGTATTTGCGAATAGATAGGCGGAATGGGGTTACAAGGGAGATAGGAGAACAAGGAAAAAGGAGCGTATTCGTGAATAGATAGGCGGAATGGGCTACAAGGAAGATAGGAAACCGGGAAAAAAAAGAGGTGCAGGGAGGAAGAGGGGCGGAGAGAATGGGAGGGGAAGGAAGAAAGGCGAAAGGGAAACGAGAAGTGAGAAGGTGAAGGGGTGGCCTGTCGGGCTGTTGTTCCTGCGCCATCCAATAACCATTTCACGAGGCGCCACAGGCGTTAACGGGAGATATGTTGTTTCCAAGGCTTACTAGCGGGCAGGTGCTGAAACAGAGGAGAACACAGCTCATTCCTATCAGAGTGCCTGTCGTGCAAACTCACCTCCTTTCCAGAACAGTCGCACAAACTCCTTGTTTTGCGCGAGTAACTTCACGACTTTCGCGACTTCCTTGACTTTGTCCATCGAGATTGGTCCCGATTTGCTCTTAGGCCCGCCGGGAGGGGCGGGAGAACCCCTCCCAATCCACTTGCGGATTCTGTCGCGTAGCTTGGCTGACGCAGGCTGTGGACATGCCGCCGTAAACACGAGTAGCAGCAGCAGTGACAGCACGAGTCGCTTCGGCGCAGCCATTTATTGCAGCCTATTCGAAATGAGTAAAGGCTGATGACCTACTTGATTGTTTTCTATCCAGATGTTCATAAAGCGTGTGTGGCCAACGAAGTCACGCTCGTGTCGACCGTCAAATCGATTACAGGCGCTAGCAACTCGGATCTGCAGCGATGAACAAACAGACCATATGCTCTACTGGAACGTCACCCAACGCAGCTGTGTCACCGACAGCTGTCGACCTATCTCTTAGAGCTTCCTGCTGTTACAGCTCCAGTCGACTTATGAGTCTAGAAACGATGAGTCGACCCAAGATACTAGTGTTGGTCACCGACAGCAGCACCTTCGACTGCCGACACAACGCGACTGGCGAGAAGAAGCAACTAATGTCTCGTTCAAGAGGAAGAAACACGCGATTTGACTCTGCCTCCGACCAGCGATTTCGGAAGCTAAGAATGACGTTACTTAAGCCTTACTCCTAGTCCGCGTTCGAAACTGCTGGGCTGCGGCAACCAACGACTAACGGCCACCCCAGGCGTGACATCCATATGAAGAGACTGGCGCCCTTGGTTTTCCCGGAGTTGCATTCTTTGCGCATTGCACAAGCTTATTCATTCCCTACCTAACCGTCCAGCACCGCTGTGCCGTAGTGGAGGTGCAGGGCTATCTGTTTCTCCCCTGGCCCTACCCGCGTGCGGACCCTTCCTACCCTGGTTCTCCTAATCGAGTGTTCTCATTCGCCGCGGAGAAGGCGCTCCGTTATTGTGACTAGTCTGAAGAGGAACCGATTGTGCGCTGGTTATTGCCTCCTGAAGAGGGATGTGATGTGACGACGAGCGCTGCTGAAGCGAAGGACAGGAAGCGAACAAGCGGATATGACAAAGCCGCTTCGTACTGTTTGCTCAATGCGACGAGAGCCGTCCCCTTCATTCCTGCGGGAAGGGTGCTGTGCTGCGCCGTGCTGTGGTCTTCGTCTCATCACTGGGTGGTTGGTTGTTCGTCCTTCACCCCAAGGTTGGTTGTATGTAGATTGTTGACAAGGACGGGTATGCAGTACGAGTCAGCAGGTGGGTTCGGCTCGGCGACGAGAGTCGCCGCGAATCAAGGTATTCTGCGTGTCGTGATAGATCGAATGCAGGGACCAACAAGATGGTGTGAGGGGAAGCATAAAATGCGCGATTCGTTTGGTGATTTCGAATCGCGCATTTCAGATGGACTCATACGTGCACGCTTCGACACCGAAGCGAGGCCTTTGTGACAAAAATGTCATAAATGTGGTTAGATCCAGGGGCGCGCGATATAGTCACAACAACACCTGTCGTACAAGAACTTCTACAATCGGAGCCTTCCCTATCCGACGGCTACGACAAATTCAAGGTGTGTGGGGCTTTCTTTCGGACTTGTACGTGCGATACACTTGTGACTTCATCCTCGACATCACACATTCTCGATATATCGGGTTTATGGGCTCAGCTTCCACAGATAGTCTGCTTCCACTCAAGACACCTACTAAACATTTGAATTTCATGTACTGAACAGGCCGCTCACTTTTCTGGCCCAACCTGAAACGCTGTTATCTCACTTCACTCGGTGACTGTTTGTTTCATATCTATGTATATTTACACAGGGAGTGGTGTACTAACCTCTCTGCAAGGAGACTATCTTTCTAAACATCACTACATTATTAAATGCAGAGAGCTCTTCACAAAGTTCACAATAGCTCCACGAACTGATTCAGAAGGCCGAATAACTTTCCCTCCCAATGCCTCCAACGTCAATGAGTCCTCGTCGTCGTCTATATCCTCCTCCACATAAAACGCCGGCATATTGTAGTCTGCGTACTCCATGCTCCATTCGGCCTCAGTCCAGCGCGGCTCGGGGTCGTCTAAAAGCATATGGTCGTCCACAATCGAAGCGAGGTGCTGAGATTGCTGCTGCGTCTCCAGCACGGCCAAAGCCGCTTGCCGTATTCTTGAGCGCGCGTCGTCGATCCAAACAGGGCTGCACGCCTTCTGTGCCTCTAAACAAGCCAGCCTTGCAGAGGGCGCTTCGTCGCAACGAGTGGGAGTCGTCGTCATCGCAATCGATGAGCCCATGATCGTCGTTTTCGACGCCTGCGAGCAATCGAGCTCTGCCGTCGGAGCAACACAGCCGCCATGACTCATTCTCGAGGTTTGGAGATCACACATTGTCCGCGAAACTAAAGTTGCTGCGACAGTAGTGTTATGACTTTTAGAAACATCGGATGAAGGAACCCTGGTACATCGCGGCGACGAAGTTATTTCTCGGCGCGCGTGTTTCGCAGCATCACCTAGTTGCGTAGCGGCCATGGATGTGCGGGTAAAGGGACAGGAGACTCTCCAAGAAGACGCGTCCAGCAAGGGAAAGCTTGGAGTAAGATACAACAGCCGCGGGAAAAAACAGAATCTTATCGATGCTAACCAAGCATATCTACGAGCACGTCGTGGTTGCACGTTGGGAATTCGAGTGTTGGGTTTGGTTGGGTTGGACCAAGGTGGGGTTCAACGCCTTGCTCGTCGTGGTGGCGGGCAAAATTTGGGTGACGGGCAGGGAAGGGTTAGGGCAGGAAGGACGGTTAGGGCAGGACATAAGAGTTGACAGTAATGCGGTCTGTTGAGGTTTCGTGTGTAAACGAACGGTTCCATTACGATTCAAGCGAATACGGAGGATTTCTTACGACAATGAGCCAACAACATACCCTCGGCCTAAGTGCATCTGCTGCCTGTCCTTGCTGTGTTGTGCGGAGCTCGGGCTCCGCTGAAAAGGACCAGCCCGATCTGATCCGAGGTGAAGCCATCACAACCGCGAAACAGTTTGAAAGAGGATATGCATGTGCTGTCATCGCATGCTTGGGGGAAGCACCACCGCCATAGCCATTGCCACGGTTCGTCGTGTTGTGCGAGGACACAGAGCGCAATCATCGCATTCTCCGCATGCGCTACACTGACCGATCCGTCCTCTCTTGTTGGAGGAGGGTGTCATGTAACCGAAACCTTCATTTTGAGAGATTTTCCTTTCTAAATCTCTGTTCAAAGTATATTTTCTGCTCCGAAATATTTTCATCGCATCTTTAGACGGACACCCATGTTTTCAGCTCACCTCACCTCATTTCATTTTTCCGTAGGAAACAAAGATACACGTGCACAGAATGAGGCACTGTATCAACTTCGGGTCACCCACAGCTCTCGTAATAAAGTTTGGGACTATTCGTCACGTGGGACCATCGGTATCCGCGTCCATCTTACAGAACGGCAGGTGCAGTGAACTGAAGGGAATGATACGTTGGACCAACAAAGAACCCAAGTGGCCCTTCGGTATCTTCAACTTATGGGGTCTAGCAATTTACAGGTGCCCCTAGAGAACAGTACACAAACAATACACGCCCACCAACTGTTTCCTCTCATGTACTTGTTTCTAAATGCCCTGCTAGCAATCCAGCACCAGAAGTTGGAAATATCTCTCTCAAAAAGTGCACAAACAGAAGTTCACAGGGATGAGGCAAGGGGAAGCAGGAAGCTATAAGCATTTATAAGTCAGGAAGGCAGAAAAAAAAAATTTTGAGATTATGGTGGACAGTATGGGAGGTTGTCTATGGGGATTAGTATTTTTATTCAGCGTTCTCACACCAGCGCCAGCAAGCTCCCAAAAATGACTGCATGCATTCCTGACGTAGCAGCAATGGCTGCACTATGTCTTCATCAGACGTCCACCAATTAGTGATTCGTTACTCCAGCAGCTTGAATGGCACCAGCAGTTCTTTTCGATGAGATCAGACAAGCACCGTCTGATCTGATCCCTGTACGCTTGCTTCCTTGCATGCATGCCTCCTTATTGACTACCCGTCTCATGCAGTAGCTCTGACGAGTTAATGCACTTAATTCGCACCCCTCAAATAGTTTAACAGATCACAGCAGAGTGACTCCGGCAGCTTTGATGGCGGGGACAAGTTCTTGGTGGCCGATGGGCTTTTGAAAGTGTGCCGTGACGCCGTCCATGCCCGCCTCCTTGCACGCCTGCCCAACCCAATGATTGAGGCGCCTCAAATTGCTTCTAAGGATCACAGCAGAGTGACGCCAGTTGCTTTGATCGCCGAAAGCAGCTCTTGGTGGGCGATGGGCTTGGAGAGAGTGCCGTCCATGCCCGCCTCCTTGCACGCCTGCCTCACCCGCGTGTCCACATCGGCGGTCAGCGCGAATATCAGCTGCCTGCATGCCGGGCCAGGTGCCTCCGCTGCCGCTGCTACTGGCGCCGCCGCTGCTGCTACTGCTGTTGGTGATGCTGCTGCTTCTGCAGTTGCTGCTGCTGCTGCTGGAGCATCCAGATCCAACAATGGCAGGCCACCAGGGTGGAACACAAACGACGGCTGGGATTGAAGCTTCGGCAGGGAGGAGAGAGTGGACGAGGAGGAGGTGACAGTGGTGCTGCCACTGCCACCGCTGCTGCTGCTGGTGCTCGTAGTGGCGGTGGTGGTTGCTGCAGCAGCTGCTGCAGTATCTCCAGGGAACTGGGTTCGAATGCGCCGAGCAGTCTCGTAGCCGTCAATGCCAGGCGGCATGTGCAGGTCTATCAGAAGAACAGAAAACGCATTCGGAGCACTAAGTCTCTCCAATGCCTTCTCTCCACTCTCTACAAGCTCCACCTTCGCTCCCAGCCCCTGAAGAGTCTTCCTCGCCACCATCCGGTTCACCGCGTTGTCATCCACCACCATCACTTCCCGCCCGCTAAGCATTTCTTTTAGCAAAGCGGCAGCGTCTTCGGGTTTCGCGAGGCCGAGCGCGGCTTTGGAGCGGAATTGTGGGGATTTGGGGCGTGGAGGGGTGGAGGGGGCGAGGGAGGAGATGGAGGAGGGGTCCGCTGGCGCGATGTGATTGGTGGAGGTGTCGGAGAGGTCGTCTGATTGGTCGATGGGGGCGAAGAGCTGAGAGAGGGGCGGGACGAGAGGAGGGAAGAGGAGAGGAGAGGAGAGGAGAAGTGGCAGACAAAGGAGGTTCAGTGAGAGGAAGATTGGGATGCAGGACACTGACAGCATACAATTGTTGAAACTCGTGAGTGACAGTGGGACGGAGACTCTTGGGCAAAGAAGCATTTTCTCATATTCTCGATATGAGACCCAGTTGACAGCCACAAGCCAGTGACAGCCACCCTAAACCCTAGTGATGACAAAGAAAGGAACTCACTGCGTGGCGGAGGCGGCACACACTCTCCACGCAGCGGGAAAAAAGCATCGTTTGGCTTTCTCAGAGACCACGGGCACTCACCGCATGCAGGCAGTGGGCGAGGTCAGCCACGAGGCACGGTTGAGGAAGTGTATCAGCAAAGCCTGCTGCGAGCGCCCTGGCGTAGCGTTGGCTAATGACCAGTGAAAACACTCACCGAGTGAAAGCACCCTGTGAAAGGAGCACTCACCGCATGCAGGCACTGGGCGAGGTCAGCCACGAGGTACGGTTGAGGAAGTGTATCGGCAAAGCCTGCTGCGAGCGCCCTGGCGTAGCTCACACCCGCACAGCCCGGCCGTGTTAGCACCAGCGGGGGGAGACTGCACGGCACTCGCAGTGGCACTCAATGCATCAAGTCACGAGAATCAAGGGACTCACTGCGTGGAGACACTGAGCGAGGTCGGCCACGATGCAGGGCTGGGGGAGCGTGTCGGCAAAGCCTGCTGCGAGCGCCAAGACACACGGGGTGACTTGGGGAATCAAGGGACTCACCGCGTGCAGGCACTGAGCAAGGTCGGCAACAAGGTACGGTTGAGGGAGCGTGTCGGCAAAGCCTGCTGCGAGCGCCAAGACACACGGGGTGACTTGGGGAATCAAGGGACTCACCGCGTGCAGGCACTGAGCAAGGTCGGCAACAAGATACGGTTGAGGGAGCGTGTCGGCAAAGCCTGCTGCGAGCGCCAAGACACACGGGGTGACTTGGGGAATCAAGGGACTCACCGCGTGCAGGCACTGAGCAAGGTCGGCAACAAGGTACGGTTGAGGGAGCGTGTCGGCAAAGCCTGCTGCGAGCGCCAAGACACACGGGGTGACTTGGGGAATCAAGGGACTCACCGCGTGCAGGCACTGAGCAAGGTCGGCAACAAGGTACGGTTGAGGGAGCGTGTCGGCAAAGCCTGCTGCGCGCGCCAAGACACACGGGGTGACTTGGGGAATCAAGGGACTCACCGCGTGCAGGCACTGAGCAAGGTCGGCAACAAGGTACGGTTGAGGGAGCGTGTCGGCAAAGCCTGCTGCGAGCGCCAAGACACACGGGGTGACTTGGGGAATCAAGGGACTCACCGCGTGCAGGCACTGAGCAAGGTCGGCAACAAGGTACGGTTGAGGGAGCGTGTCGGCAAAGCCTGCTGCGCGCGCCAAGACACACGGGGTGACTTGGGGAATCAAGGGACTCACCGCGTGCAGGCACTGAGCAAGGTCGGCAACAAGGTACGGTTGAGGGAGCGTGTCGGCAAAGCCTGCTGCGAGCGCTCTGGCATAGCTCACACCCGGACAGCCCGGCCCTGTGAGCACCAGCGGGGGCAGACTGCACGGCACAGGCGGTTGCCGTGGGGGTGATAGTGGCGGTGATGGTAGCGGTGATGCTGATGGTGATGGTGGTGCTGGTAGTTGTGCTGCTGATGCTGCTGCTGATGCTGCTGCTGCTGCTGCTACTGTTGCAGCTCCAGACGATGCTGATGATGTGACAACACTGTGGGCTGCATGAGACAGACCCGCGGTGTGAGGGAGTAAGGCAGGCGAGGGCGGGGAGTTGGGAACACGCGCAGCAGCACTGGCGGAGTGGAAGAGAACGAGGCTGCGGTGGTCAAACTTGATCCGACGGCCGAAACCGATCCCTGACTTCGCTGCCACAGCATCTGAGCCGTTCCCATTCCCGGGCATGCTCTGTGCGCCAGCATCAGTGATGCTGCTACCCCGTGGCTTGGAGTTAACCCCGCTGCTGAATGCATCGGATTCCACAAACACAACGTCCCATGGCCCCTCCATCTCATCCACTTTTTCTCCTTCCTGCTCCTCCTGCTCCTCCTGCTGCACCTGTTCTGCCTGCTCTTCCTGCTCATTCTTCTCTGCTTCCTGCTTCCTCTCCCCCTCCACCTTCCTTTCTCCCTTCTCGTCCCTCTGCCCCACTTCCTCCCCCTTCGCCTCACCCTCCCCATTCCCATCCCCCGCTCCCTCGCCCTTCCCCTTGCCCCTCTTCGCCCTCCTCCTCGCCTCCCCCATCCGCTTCTCTGCAAACCGCCATGCAGCTTCCGGCTGCCTTCCCAGAATCTTCCGAGTGGCTTCCTCTTGTGTGGCTGCGACTTTAGCGTGCATGCCCAGGTACCGGAGGGCTGTGACTGTGGCCTCTGCCCGCACGCCATCCCCATCCACCACGAGCGCACGCTTCCCCTCCACCACCTCCCTCGTACCCCACTTCATCTCCACCCATGCCATAGCTTCTTCCATCCCCTCCTCCTCCCACTCCCCCTCTCCCTCTCTCTCCTCCCCTTCTTCCTCTCCCTCCTCGTCCTCCCCGTCCTCTGCTGCTGCTGTGGGTGGTGCCACGTGGCGCGTTTTCATTGGCAGGGCGACCATGATGGTAGAACCCACGTGCTCTTGTGTTGCCACACCCATGCACCCGCGCATCAGGCTCACCTGGGAGGATGGAAGAGCAGAAAGAGACGGGGTTTTGTGGGGAGGGGAAGGGCGCGCGGGGGAGAGAATGAGACCATGATGGTGACTTTTGAGTCGACTCAAAAGTTTTGTGGGGAGGGGAAGGGCGCGCGGGGGAGAGAATGAGACCATGATGGTGGACCCCACGTGCTCCTGTGTTGCCACACCCATGCACCCGCGCATCAGGCTCACCTGGGTCACGAGAGAGCGGGGAGAGAGGGGAAAGGTGAGGGTTGGGTGGTGGGAAACGAGCAGGAGAGGGGAAATAGATGCCTGTGTGGCCACGCCCATGCACCCGCACATCAGACTCACCTGGTTGGATGGGAGAACAGAAGAGTAAGGAAGGAAGCACAGGTGGGGGACGGATCAAACACCTGTGTGGCCACCTCCATTCCCTCCTTCTACCCCCTATTTCCCCACCCCGACCGCTCACCAGACTAGCAGACAGCAAGAAGCGCACACACGGGGTACAGCGTCCACCCGTAGAGAGGGTATTTTTGAGACGTCTCAAAAATACCCTCTCTACACGAGACAGCAAGAAGCACACACACGGGGTACAGCGTCCACGCGTCCTGAAACCCGTGCTGAGAGCATCAGATCAGCACAGCCCACTCCTGACCCCCACTCATCACCCCGTTCCTATCACTCACCAGACTAGCCGACAGCAGGAAGCGCACGGGGTACGGCGTCCACGCGTCCTGAAACCCCTTCCTGCTTCCTACTGTGAATCCTTCTGATACCACTCACACGTCACCCCAGTCTACCCCCACCCCTGTCACTCACCAGACTGGCCGACAGCAGGAAGCGCACGGGGTACGGCGTCCACGCGTCCTGAAACCCCTTCTCAGAGCGACAGCACCTCCCACTCCCAATGCACATCTTCCCCCACCCCTGTCACTCACCAGGCTCGCAGACAGCAGGAAGCGCACAGGGTACGGCGTCCACGCGTCCTGAAACCCCTTCCCACCGCGCGACTTCCCCGACGCACTGTCATCCCCTCCACCCATCACACTCCTCAGCAGCCTCCCAGGCAGCGAGGAAAGGAGAGAGAAGGCAGTGGAGGGGGGAGCGTGCTTGCTGGGCGCATGTGTGGTGGCGCTGGCGCTGCTGTCGGCACCAGCTGGCTGGATGTATGCATTCATCTGAGAGAGAGAGACAGGCGGGGAGGGGGAAGAGAGGAAGACTTTCAAGTCGACTCAAAAGTCAACTCGGCGCTGCTGTCGGCACCAGCTGGCTGGATGTATGCATTCATCTGAGAGAGAGACAGGGAGGGAGGGGGAAGAGAGGAAGAAAGGAAGAAGGAAGGAGGGGTTAGGGGGGGTTAAATTGACTGAAACGTTACTGCTAGCAGCACCAGCTGGCTGGATGTATGCATTCATCTGAGAGAGAGACAGGAAGGGAGGGGGAAGAGAGGAAGAAAGGAAGAAGGGGGGAGGGGTTAGGGGGGGTTGAATTGACTGAAACGTTACTGCTAGCAGCACCAGCTGGCTGGATGTATGCATTCATCTGAGAAAGAGACAGGGAGGGAGGGGGAAGAGAGGAAGAAAGGAAGAAGGAAGGAGGGTTTTAGGGGGGGTTGAATTGACTGAAACATTACTGCTAGCAGCACCAGCTGGCTGGATGTATGCATTCATCTGAGAAAGAGACAGGGAGGGAGGGGGAAGAGAGGAAGAAAGGAAGAAGGAAGGAGGGGTTTAGGGGGGGTTGAATTGACTGAAACATTACTGCTAGCAGCACCAGCTGGCTGGATGTATGCATTCATCTGAGAAAGAGACAGGGAGGGAGGGGGAAGAGAGGAAGAAAGGAAGAAGGAAGGAGGGGTTTAGGGGGGGTTGAGTTGACTGAAACATTACTGCTAGCAGCACCAGCTGGCTGGATGTACGCATTCATCTGAGAGACAGGGAGGGAGGGGGAAGAGAGGAAGAAAGGAAGAAGGAAGGAGGGGTTAGGGGGGGTTAAATTGACTGAAACGTTACTGCTAGCAGCACCAGCTGGCTGGATGTATGCATTCATCTGAGAGAGAGACAGGAAGGGAGGGGGAAGAGAGGAAGAAAGGAAGAAGGGGGGAGGGGTTAGGGGGGGTTGAATTGACTGAAACGTTACTGCTAGCAGCACCAGCTGGCTGGATGTATGCATTCATCTGAGAGAGAGACAGCAAGGGAGGGGGAAGAGAGGAAGAAAGGAAGAAGGGGGGAGGGGTTAGGGGGGGTTGAATTGACTGAAACGTTACTGCTAGCAGCACCAGCTAGCTGGATGTATGCATTCATCTGAGAGAGAGACAGGGAGGGAGGGGGAAGAGAGGAACAAGGGGGAGGGGTTAGGGGCGGTTGAATTGACTAAAAAGTTACTGCTGGCAGCTCCTGCTGGTTGCATGTATGCGTTCATCTGATTCCGAGACAACGGTGAAGGGGACGGGGGGAAAGGAAAGGGACGAGGAGTGGAGGGGGAGGTGACTTTTGAGGCGCCTCAAAATTGTGGACGCATGAATTCATCTGGAGCGTACAAAGGAGGGGGAGGGGGGAGGAGGAGGAGCGAAGCAACAAAGGAAAAGGAGAAGGGAGGGTACGGGGGAAGCAGTGAGAAAGGAGCAAGCATGGGGCAAAAGGAAGCGAGAGTAGCGGTGGTGAGACGTCTCAAAACTACACTTTTATCACGTCGCAAGAACCCATGCTTCCTGCTGCCACTCACCTCCTCCTCTTGCACAAACTCCCCATGGCCTTCAGGGTCCAGCACCCAGCGCTTTTCCTCTCAGGGAACCCAAAAACAGCGCCCCTATAGCAGCAAGCAAGCCCACACCAACGCCCCCAGTGCAGAGCAACTTTTATCACGTCGCAAGAACCCATGCTTCCTGCTGCCACTCACCTCCTCCTCTTGCACAAACTCCCCATGGCCTTCAGGGTCCAGCACCCAGCGCATCTCCTCCCACGGAATGCCACACCCCGTATCCTCACACGCCATCACCAGCTGAACTCGCCCCACTCCCCTCCTCCTCCCTCTCCTCCTCCTCCCCTTCCCCCCCTCACTCCTTCCCCCCGTTCCTCCGCCTCTCCCGCCCCCTGATCCTTCCTCCTCCTCCTCTTCCCCGTCCGTTTCAGCCACTGCCGATGCAAAGATCATGGGTTGGCAGAACCGAGTCACCGACCGCCGAACCTCGCGGCAAGCCTCAGCGGTGAGGGCGTGTGGGATGGGCGGGTGAAGCATCCAGGGCTCAGGCTCGGGGAACGAGTCAGGCTCGTTGCCGAGCCTGGGGTCATGGTCGGCTGGAAAAGCTTCCATGGCACGTGTGGATTGACATGGTTGACCGTGTTGACCAGGTTGAGCAGGTTGACTGGTGTGTGGTTGGGTACAGGAGCACATGACCCCAGCTACTGGCGAATCGGAGAAGCGTGGATCGTCCTGCAGGGGAGAGGGAGAGGGGTGTGTGAGGAGAGAGAGATAGAGGAGTGGGAGGCGGGGTGGGTCGGGGAGGAAAAAGGCAAACGAAAGGTAGAACTGGTTAGTACGAAGTACCTAGAAAACTGTATCAACTTGGGACAGGCTGGATTGGGGGTACCTGGGACAGGCTGTATCTGAAGCTCGCTTCGCAGCAGTCATCTGATAATCCACTCCTGCCGCCCATCTCCCGCCCGCTGGCGCCCATCTCCTGCCCGCTGCTCTGTCTCGAGCCAAAACAGCCAATGCCACCAGCAGCAGCAGCACCATTAGCAGCATCCTCACTACTAGAACCATCGTTACCACCAGCATCCCTAGCAGCAGCACCACAGCATTCAGCACAGCCACTCCTCTTCATTCGAGCCAGTAGTTCCTCCCTTTGCCGTTGATCCCCAATATAAGCATCCTCGTTTGCAGCAGCAGCAGCCACTTTACCACCGTACACGCCCCCCGCTACGCCTCCTTCAATCTCCTTGTCCTCTCCCCTAACCTCCAAACCTTGGATCCAGGCCTCCAGGTCAGGTTCGGTAGACTCGGCAACGGCTTGGACAGGCACGGGAGCGGGCACACACCAAAGGTGGAGGATCACCCGACCTGACACGGTGTTGCGAATGGCGTGACCTGGATGGGTTGGGTTGATGGGAGGGAGCGAGGTGTGTGTGTGGGTATGGGGAAGGGGCACGGGGAGGGGAGAAGGAAGTGGGGGAGGGGGGGTGGGGAATCAGAAGGATCCGGCGGACTCGACAACGGCTTTGACAAGTGGAGGAACCGGAGGGACGTCTCTTCCCCACCCCCCGTGTAGAAAGTGCATTTTTTGAGACGTCTCAAAAATGCACTTTCTACACGGGGGGTGGGGAATCAGAAGGATTTGGCGGATTCGACAACGGCTTTGACAAGTGGAGGAACCGAAGAGGAACCGAAGAGGAACCGAA
The DNA here is from genome assembly GCA_947471745.1 of Closterium sp. Naga37s-1. Classification (NCBI taxonomy): domain Eukaryota; kingdom Viridiplantae; phylum Streptophyta; class Zygnematophyceae; order Desmidiales; family Closteriaceae; genus Closterium; species Closterium sp. Naga37s-1. The sequence goes on along the minus strand of CANJKZ010000783.1, from coordinate 2,059,013 downwards.
GGGACGTCTCGGGGGGGATTTCAGGCAGAATGGTCAACGAGCAGGCACAAAAACGGCCAGGTGCACTCGCTGATAAGTCGCTTCAATGGTAACGGAGCAGATGCAATTAGAGGGTAGACACGAGGTGCACTCACTGATGAGTTCTTGCATGACCTGCCCCACGCGAGTGGGGCTGGCCGCCTATAAGCCTATTTTTCAGTGGAATCAAGAAACGGTGCACGCGGTGTGGTATGCAAGAGAGAGATAGGGTTGCTTGCACTCACTGATGAGTTCTCGCATGACCTGCCCCACGCGAGTGGGATCGCCTATGAGCACGTCCGGAACACTGGCGTGCATCCTGACTATGACTGCACGAGGAGGGAGGGGAGGGGAAGAGAGCAAAGAGAAGTCAATGTGAGGCTGCTTGACATGCCCCATTAGAGGGGGTCGCATAGGATAGGAGCAGGTTCGGCACTTCAAGACAGAGGGAGGAAGGGGAGGGAGGGAAGGTTTGGGGGGGGAAAGGAGGCTCTTTTTTTTTTTTCTCCCCCTCTCGAATGGTCCTCCTCTCTCTCTCTCTCAGAGACTCAACGAGTTTTTGGAGGCGCTTTGAAAAGGAGCTGGTTCGTGAAAGACTTATTTCAAGCGCTGAATGATTTCAGGTACTTGTTTCAGGCGCTGCCTGGGAATCAGAATCACTCAGTTGGTGTAGCAGGCACTCACACTGCAGCACAGCACACTGTGACTGTGAGGAGGCACTCACATTGCAGGTTCTTCTTGTGCGCAGCGGGCATGAGGGCGCGCACAGCTAAGTCCGCGCATTGGTGTGGGCTGAACGGAAAGGCCTCCAGCACCAACCGGTTCGCCTGGCCAGAGGAGTAGCAGGAGGAGGGAGGAAGAGGGGGAGATTGGTGGGGGAGGGAGAAGGCATGAAACAGACTCAACTCCAGCAGCCAATCCATCATCCGTCTCATCCCCATCATCCCCATCATTCCCAGCATTCCCAGCATGTCAGCCCCACCTTGCTGCCCACAGACCCACCTGCAGCTTGGCGAGGTCCAGAACGCTGTTGAGCAGCCCAATGGCCTTCCCGGTGCTGCCACTCAGAGAGACTCGACTCCAGTAGCCAGTCCATCATCCCCAGCATCCCCAGCATCCCCAGCCCAGACCCACCTTGTCAGCTGTACCTGTTGCCCACAGCACACCTTGCTGCCACAGACACAGATACTCGTAACCTCAATCGTACCTGCAGCTTGGCCAAATCCAGCACGCTATTCAGAAGCCCAATCGCCTCAACGGCACACGTCTTGGCGTCCAGCAGATCCCAGTGCTGCCACTCCGACAGACTCGACTCCAGCAGCCAATCCATCATCCCTAACATCCCCGTTATAGGCGTCCTCAGCTCATGCGACAGGTTCGCGACAAACTCGCTCTTAGACCTTTCCGCCTGCTCCAGCGCGAGAGTATACTCTTCCACCTCCGCCATCTGCTGCCGTATCCTCGCCTTCTTCCTCGCAAGCGACACTATGATAAACGTCAGCAGCACCGCGACCAGCAGCACCAGGAGCCCGAGGAGCATGGGAGCAAACAGGGTCCCCCAGACGGGGGGAGGGTGGCGGTAGCGGCAGTGGCCCTCGTAGCGGCGGCCGATGAAGTCGTCGGGGAAGGGCTGCACGACCTTGTCGCCCGGGGGGATGGGCGCGGGCAGCACCATGGGGTAGATGGGGTTGGTGCCCGTGGCGGGCTGTGTGTCCCCGAACACCATGAGCGGGTTGGACGCGTTCGTGACGTCGTACATTGTGAAGGACATGGCGGTCGAGTTGCCTGGGCAATGAAAGGGGGAAGGTTGGGGCGGGGGAAAGGGTTGAGCCAGAGGAGGTGCGGGGAGGAGGGGAATGGAAGGAAGGGCTTAGAACGTGTCAAGGTGTTGGTGACATCATACATGGTGGAGGGAGATGGTACGCTGGTGATGGAGGGCGCTGGTGATACGGAATGGGAGCTGGTGATACGGAATGGGAGAGGGGAGGAGGAGAGGCGGCGGGTAGGGATGATAGGAGTCTGAAGGGAATTGCGACCAGAAGGAAGATTTGAGACGTCTGAAGGGGTTGGTGACGGTTAAGTTAGTCAAGGGGGACGAGAGAATCTGTACCTTTTGTTCTCACTTGGATGACAGCATTCCAGCAGCACAGTGTATCTACCTGTATTGAGTACACCACAGTGCCACCTATGTCGAGTACAGACAACATACCTGTAGCGAGTACACAGAATGTACCTGTATCGAGTACAGAGTAGAGTGTGTGCTTTATGAGCGCCTCGGCGTCGATGCCAGGCGCAAGGAACCCCGCCAGCGCTGCCAGAACCTCCTCTGACTTGGCGTTGTCGTCGATTGGGTGGCGCAACACTGGAATGCCAAAACCTGTTGACAAACAGACACACACAGACAGACACAGACACAGACACGGACACACACACACACACACACACACACACACACACACACACACACACACACACACACACACACACACACACACAAAGCATACGCAAGTCCACAAATAGCACGAGCCCGCAAAAGGCAGATATATTTCTCAAACAATCAACCGAAACTCCATGAGCACATGGACACAACCACAACCGCAACCCCTCCCATCGCTACTCCCTAACCACTGCCCACACCCTTCCCTCCTCCGATCACCTTTCTCCTTTTACCAACCCGATCCTCCACCCACCAAACCTAACCAGCCAAGCCACTAAACCCATTTTCCACAGACCAAACCCCAACCCCCAAGTCACACAACCCCATCCCAATCCCAACCACCTACTCACTGAATCCGATGTGGCCGTTTCGAAACCGGTACGGCGGGCTGCCGCGGCTCTTCCACTTGGTGTTGAGGTTGCTGCAGCCCTCGCCAAAGCGATCGGAGTAGTCGGTGCACTGCGGCCAGTTGAAGAAGGGGCTGAACTGGAACAGGTTCACCACGTAGCAGTCCTTGCGCGCACTCACTTTCGCCTCCAGACTGTTGATGCCCTGAAACTGACATCCGAGTGACTTCTCTATCATCGGCCTGAGGAGAAAAGGCAAGGGGGAAGGGGGACGCGGAAGGGGGAAGGGAGGGGGGGAGAGGAGGGACAAAGGAGGAGGGAGGAGGGAGGAGAAGGGGAGGGAGCGGGGAGAGGGATGGGGGGCTGTGAGTGAGGAGAGAGAGTGGGCTGGGAGTAGTCGGTGCACTGCGGCCAGTTGAAGAAGGGGCTGAACTGGAAGAGGTTCACCACGTAGCAGTCCTTGCGCGCGCTCACTCTCGCCTCCAGATAGTTGATGCCCTGAAACTGGCACCCCAGCGACTTCTCTATCATCGGCCTGGATTTGAAGGAGAGGAGAGGGACGGAGTGCGGAGGGAGAGGGGAGGGATTGACTCTATCATCAGCCTGGAGTTGAGGGGGGAAGGAGGGGAGGGGGTGTGGAGAGGGACGGGTATTGCGAACTTTATATACATAAGCATATGAAGATATAGTATACGTATATATGAATCCATCCAAACATAACGCCCACTGAGATGTACCTGTCCTGCCCGTCGACGAAGGCGAGCCAGGCGTTGGTCATCCAGGGCTTGGCGTACTGCGTTTCTTCGGCGTATTTGATCCAGGAGCGGTTGTTGAGGCACCCCGTGTACCCCCAGTACGCCAGGTCCGGCGCCTTGGGGCCGAACCCGTTGAACACCTTGATCAGCCCCACGTTCACCTGCCCACGGGAGGAAGGGGGGGAGAGGGGGGGAGGGGGGAAGAGGGGGGGAGGGGGAGAGAAGGGGGGAGGGGGGGGGGAGAGGGGGGTGGGGGCGCGGGGAGCGCGGGGATGCGGGGAATACGGGGAATGACATGACTGTTGAGGCACCCCGTGTACCCCCTGTACGCCAGGTTCGGCGCCTTGGGGCCGAACCCGTTGAACATCTTGATCAGCCCCACGTTCACCTGCCCGCCCGGGGGGGAAGGGGGGCGGCGGGAGGAGTGCGGGGAACGCCGGAAATCGGGGCGGGAGTTGCGGGGGGGTTAGGAGGTGGGGGAGAGCGGAAGGAACAGAGAACGCAGGGCATGGAGGGAATGCGGGGGATACGGAAGATGCGGGTTTGGGGTCGACTCAATGGTGCCCTCTTCGGGCCGAAGACATACTCTGATTAGCTCCACAGGATCAGGGAGCATTGGGGGGATGCGGGGGATGCGGCTGATGCGGGGGATGCTTGGAAGCTACATTACGGGGAACGTGGTGAATGGGCGGAATGCGGGGAATGCAAAGAATGCGGGGAATGCAAAGAATGCGGGGAATGCAAAGAATGCGTTGAAAGCGTGGAGAGGATGAATGTAGGGGTAAATCCAGGGGATTTACGAGACGCGGAATCGAGACGAGGGGAAACCGTCGCGCACGCGGGGAGGAAAGGAAACACGACGCACGCGGGGAGGAAAGGAAACACGACGCACGCGGGGAGGAAAGGAAACACGACGCACGCGGGGAGGAAAGGGAACACGACGCACGCGGGGAGGAAAGGGAACACGACGCACGCGGGGAGGAAAGGGAACACGACGCACGCGGGGAGGAAAGGGAACACGACGCACGCGGGGAGGAAAGGGAACACGACGCACGCGGGGAGGAAAGGGAACACGATGCACGCGGGGAGGAAAGGGAACACGATGCACGCGGGGAGGAAAGGGAACACGACGCACGCGGGGAGGAAAGGGAACACGATGCACGCGGGGAGGAAAGGGAACACGATGCACGCGGGGAGGAAAGGGAACACGATGCACGCGGGGAGGAAAGGGAACACGATGCACGCGGGGAGGAAAGGGAACACGACGCACGCGGGGAGGAAAGGGAACACGACGCACGCGGGGAGGAAAGGGAACACGACGCACGCGGGGAGGAAAGGGAACACGATGCACGCGGGGAGGAAAGGGAACACGATGCACGCGGGGAGGAAAGGGAACACGATGCACGCGGGGAGGAAAGGGAACACGATGCACGCGGGGAGGAAAGGGAACACGATGCACGCGGGGAGGAAAGGGAACACGATGCACGCGGGGAGGAAAGGGAACACGATGCACGCGGGGAGGAAAGGGAACACGATGCACGCGGGGAGGAAAGGGAACACGACGCACGCGGGGAGGAAAGGGAACACGATGCACGCGGGGAGGAAAGGGAACACGATGCACGCGGGGAGGAAAGGGAACACGATGCACGCGGGGAGGAAAGGGAACACGATGCACGCGGGGAGGAAAGGGAACACGATGCACGCGGGGAGGAAAGGGAACACGATGCACGCGGGGAGGAAAGGGAACACGATGCACGCGGGGAGGAAAGGGAACACGACGCACGCGGGGAGGAAAGGGAACACGATGCACGCGGGGAGGAAAGGGAACACGATGCACGCGGGGAGGAAAGGGAACACGATGCACGCGGGGAGGAAAGGGAACACGATGCACGCGGGGAGGAAAGGGAACACGATGCACGCGGGGAGGAAAGGGAACACGATGCACGCGGGAGGGCGTGAAGGACGCGAAAGGCCGCATCATGATTCCACGTAATGTAGCTTACAGATCTTGCTTCCAGGCGACCTAGAACACGGGGAAACACGATGCATGCTATCATCTGTGATAGTGAGATGGAAACGCGAAAACCAGAACACGCGGCAGCGTAGCAGGCAACCTAGGTCTACGAAACCCCACACGCGCGCGCGCTCGCGCGCGTGCGCCGTACGCGGCGAATGAGCTCATGAAGTGACCTAACGAGAGATCTGTCACACACACCTCAGCGTGGTTCAAGTTCGACGCGATTTCTTGATCCAGGTATCGCACGCGCGCGAGGCACCACGACGTGAGGTCCGCGTTTAGCGGATCGAGCGCCGCTTTCCGCGTGGACCATATTACGAAGATGGAGAGAGCTAACCACCCGAGAGTCCAAGCTATCAACGCAGGCATCCACCACGACACTGCGACGCGCGTCCCCATACCTGAATCGGGCGGCTATTGGCTGAATCGAAGAGTTACTGGCTGAATCTGACGGTTATTGGCTAATTGAAGGGCTTTGGCTGAATCGGAGGGACGCGAGTAACGACAAATGAATATATTCAGTATAGTACGTATATAAAGATCGTAGGAAGAAGTTTCACATAGTGAACGTAAGTATTGCGGCTGAATGTGGTACCGCGAAGAGGACCTTTCTGAGATAGTGGTGAGAAAAAACCGCAGTCGGCCTCAAAGGTTAGTCAAGGAAACGGTAATGCATGCTGGCGTGCAAGGGCTGAGGCGTCTGCCTAGGAGATTCACGCAAAGACGTCGTTCGGGGGGGTTTCACCTATTCTGCGAAGAAGCTCCACAGTTTGGGAGTCTCTGAGGCTCGTATCCATACTTCAAAGCAGAACCGCTATACCTTCCCGAGGGAAATCTCAAGCATCACTCCTTGCAAAATGCAAGGCGGTCGTTTAAAAACGCCAAAAAACAGCACCCATCAATCCCACCGCCCTCACAAAATACTCCAATCGCGTGACAAACTAGAAAAGAGCCGCCTTTGGAATATTGGCTCCCATAGCAGAGGCGAATCCACGAGAAATGTGAGAACTAATTGCCTCAGTTGGCCTTGCATCATCACCAGTGCTTATTCCATGAGGCACCGCCAGAGCGCCGCTGTCTTCACCGACACTGCCGCTCGTTGCGTGTGCCTGTCTGCCTGACTTCAATATCCACCGCAATTGCCAACAACAGATTGAACAAGAAGAGGAGCTGAACCCGCAGACAAGCCAAGCTCCCGCAGCTTAGGGCGGGTCCAGCGCGTACGTTTCCAGGTACTATAGAGTTCATTCGTAGTGGTTAAAAACGATATCAAACGGTGCACAGCGGTATAAACATTGCACCGTTTTGAACCGTGACGCAGTACAGATTACCGTACTGGATGAACTGTAATGTACGGAAAACGTACGCGCTGGACCCGCCCTTAGCCCTGCAACCACACGCCCGCTCCGGCCAAGCCCAAACCGAGGGGCTTGGTTTGTCATAGGACAAGCGACCTCAGCTTGGTGTGGGTTGTTCGAAACGGCTTCGCCCGCCCCATTTAATTATGTCAAATCAGATCGCATACTCAAGGTTCCTCCACGCGTGCAAACCACCAATCAAGTACAGATAACGCTTCCGCTTCCGTTTCCGCAGGCCACTTCCGCTTCAACTCGCCGCTACGCGTCATAGGCTGTTATTGAAGCACGGATTGCTTCGTGCACAATAACTTTCTTAGGTCAGCTATTACACTGCTATCTATCTTAAAGGCCACACCCCGAATTACACAACGAAGTCAACTAAAAAATTGTAGGTTCGGGAAACCCCAGAGACAGGTTCGGTGGGGAAATCGAGAACCAATCGCGTCAAAAACCCACTCAAAACTTTCGACCAATCACACGAAAGTGGTGACAGTTTTGGGGCCGACACGGTAATTCTGGATGTGTCCTTTAAACATCAAAAGACCATCGCCAAAACCCGAAACAAAGTTTTGCTTCCTAAGACATCTACAGCCGCATGTCGACCAAGTAGGGCACGTCCACCCATGGTGCTCCCTCTCCAAACTCCTGCTCCCCACCCCCTCGCTCTACCCACTCCGCCTCTGACTGACCCAACGTGTATGCCGCCCGCAAAAGAATCACCCGAGCCTGTGCCTTCTGCAAAGCTACCCCTACCGCGGCTGTCAAGGACCCCACCAAGTATTCCGAAAAACCCAAGCTGTTGCCCCTTCCCACACCTTTGTTAAGAGCCACCTTTACTTGAACCTCCCCCTGCTGTCGCAACCACTGTCGAAAGCTTCCCCCCAAGCAACCCCAAGTCTCAAGAATCAACAGGAAGAAACGAACCCCCCTGTGCTGCCGCAGAATAGGTTGATAATCCGTCGTCTTCCTCTTCTCTCGCTCCTTGGCAGCAAAACCTACTGTCCGCCCACACTGTTAACGGGAATGGAGTGTTGGCCCCGCCCTCGCTTGGGCAACACCGACGACTTGGTCGGATGTACGGGAGTAGCAGCCGACCGTTTACAGTGGGAGAGCTGCTCGACACGCTTCGTCGAGCTGCAGGGGACCGCTGTGGTGTTGCTGTCGACCAGGGAGCTCGACAGCTGCAACTGACTGGTCTGGGCGACGGGTGGGACGTCGACCAGGAACTGCAGCTCGACCGGAAGGTCTCCGGAGCATCCCGTCGACCTACAGCTCGACCGGGAGGTCTCCGGAGCATCCCGTCGACCTGCAGTTCGACCGGGAGGTCGACGGAGTGGTCCGACGACCTGGCAAGTGAGCAGCGGTCGACGAGGGAGCTCGGCGACAATCGCTGACTGTTCCGGTCGACGGAAGGGGTCCGTCGACCAGAGGGTAGCTCGACGGGAGCTGTGGTCGACCAGGGGCGCCTGGTAGTCGACCAGAGGGACCTGGGGGTCGACCAGAAGCAGTGGTGGTCGACCAGAAGCACCTGGTGGTCGACCGGGTCGATCGGGTAACCTGCTCGACGAGTTCTGCGGAGGCACGCGAACGTCGTCGAGGTCGCGATGGCGAAGGCGACTGCGGGTTGGTATCCCGAAGTCGATGTGGCTTGTCAGGCGCAGACAACAGCCGACGGATGCCAAACGAAGCAAATCGGGCCAATCGTCTGCGCGCACATGCGAGCGTGCGCACTGCTGTGTTCTACAGGGCAACGCTGGACAGCCGCTCTGCTGCAGCGTTGGCACGCCGTCGACCTGCTCTGTTGGCAGGTCGCCCTTCTGCAGTGCTGGCGCGGCTCCTCTACGCAACGCTGGTAGGCGGTCGACCGAGCTGTGCTGGCGGTCGACCAGGCTAGCTGCAGGGTTGCTAGGTGCCTGATGTAGTCATTCAGTCATTGCTTGTTCAATTATTATGTAATTCCAACTTTGCTAGTGGAAACTCTTGCCGATTTCTCCCGTGAATGTGCAAGCACTAAAGAACCAAGCAAAGCTACGATCACCTCTAGTAGTTCGTGCCAACCCCCGTAGTCTCGCTCACTACCGTTGTAGGAGGGACTCTCCGCATGGTGCGGTGAGCGTAGACGGCCCCGCAAATACCTTCAGATCGGAGCCGACTTTTGCACCTACTAAGTCGTTCGTAGGCCGGCAGCAGCGATTGTCGCCATGGTCGACCCCGTAGTTGATGCGGGCGTAGCGGACACCTTGGAGGCATGTTTGGCTGACGCGAGGAGACGCCACGCGGATGGCGAGTACGGGACGATCCCCTTGGTGATCGCCGAGTTGGGCATCCGGTCGCAGTGGGCGACGGAACACCCTTCCCGTCCTGCTTCTCCTCGACCGGTGCGCAACGAAGGTGGCGTCGACGACGAGGTCGACGGTGGTGCACGAGTCAGCGGCAGCGAAGGCACGAGGCAAAGAGGGGTGATCAAGGTCGACGGTGGTGTCGACGGAATCCAGGCGCGGGTGCAGCGGTCGACGTCGGTTGCAGGCAGCTCGCGTGCCGGCGTCGATGTTCGACGTCGCTCTCCTCTACGAAGCGGTGGAGGGCTCTCGGCGACGTCGCATGTGACTGCAGGCGGGATTGCACCGGCGTATGGCTACTTCAAATTTTCGCCGGACCGGATCACCGTCGCACCGCTGCAAGGTCGACGGGACCTCATCACCAGGAGGGAGTCGATAGAACCTCAGTTGGAGGTCGCCGGGCTGAAGGGCTTCGCCGGCGGCACTGTGCCAATTCCGCCCGAGGAGGATGTCGAGCTGCGCGGGGAGTTTCGTTCTTCTCACCTGCTCACCTTCATGGTCATCTCGAGGTGCTGCTCGACGGTGGTGTAGCTAGCGCTCAGGAGCTGTCGAGAGCGACTGGATGCTGGTCACCAGGCATGGCACTTCATCATGTCGACGTACCAGGTCAGGGACGACCTGTACATCGGGCAACTGGAGGAGAAGATGACTCACATTCGGATGGGCGAGCAGGAGTCGGCGACGGATTACTGCAACCGTGCTCGACGGATCCTGGCTGAGATGCGGATGGCGGGCGCCGAATACTCGACGGCGTCCTACATCACCCACATCGTCAAGGGCTTGCCGCGCAGCTACAATCTCATGAAGAGGATGATGATGGTGCCCGGCACGCGTGAGTCCCTCGACGAGGACTCCATCACCAGCTACATTCTTCAAGATGAGGCGATGCAGGAGGCCGAACAGCCCACAGAGCTCCTTCCGCAGGCAAACTACGCTACATCGACGAAGCTGAATCAGCAGCAAGGGCAGCGCGGGAAGCCGGGCGGAGGTGGGCGGTCGACGAAGGACGTCGACGAGAAGCGGTCGACACGGGACAAGGGTCGACGAGGTGGTGGTCGACGGCGGGAGTGCTGGATCTGCGGCGACCCCGACCATCTCTCATTCGAGTGCCTCGACCGCGATGACAGAGACGAGGACGACAACAAGGGAGGCCCTGGTCGATCGGCCAGTCGTCGCCCCCGTCGAGATGAGAAGCCGCGCAAGGAGAAGCAAGCATCAAAGAAGACGCCGTCGACGAAGGACGTCGACAGCTCCAGCAGCAAGAGCCAAGGCGACGGGGAGGCGTCGTGCTCGATGGTCGGCGTGGTGGAGCCGACGGTCTCGCTGGCGCCGGAGGCTGGCGAGGACTTCCAGGCAGTGGCGGCAGCTATGCAGGCCAACCCGATGGCGGTGCTGCTCGACAGCGGGTGCTCCCACCACCTGATGGGGACGAAGTCGGTCTTCGTCGACATGGGGCCGAGCGACGGGGTGAAGCACGTGCGTGGGTTCAACGGGGCATTGCAGCCTGTCGAGGGTCGCGGAACCGTCGCTCTGCAAGGGGAGGCCGGGAAGCGGGTCCTCATCCCCGACGTACTCTACGTTCCGGACGTACAAGCGAACATGCTGTCTGCTGGCCAGCTGAAGGAGAGCGGAGTGCTGCTGCAGGGCGATGGCGACGAGATGCTGCTCGTCGCCGCGACCGGGGAGGTGCTCGGTCGAGCACGCTACACCGGACGAGTCCTCTGCACCGACCTTCGCCCCTGCTCGACGCAGTCGCAGTCGACCGAGGTGGTGGCTCTGCGGACGATCGTCTCAGCGACGAAGACGACCCCCGATAGGATGCATGCGCGGCTCGCACACGTCAGCGTCGACACGATCAAGAGCTCGGCGAAGCATGAGGTTGCTACTGGGCTCGACATCACGTCGTCGACCGGAGCAGACCCGCCGTGTGTCTCGTGCGTCGGAGGAAAGCTGGCGCGGCACACCTTCCCCGCCAAGGGCTCGGACGCAGTGGAGACGCTGGCTGTCGTGCACATTGACTTGTGCGGGTCATTTCGGGTGGCTGCCAAGGATGGTAGCTTGTACTTCCTGCTGCTGAAGGATCGCCATACTCGATTTATATGGGCAATGCCGGTCGCTAAGAAGAGGGACGTGCTGCGGGAGTTCCAGCGGTGGCTGGTGCTGGTGGAACGGCACACGAAGAAGTCGGTGCTGTCGCTTCGCTCCGATCGAGGAGGGGAGTTCCTCGGGAAGGCGTTCACCGACTTCGTCGACGGGAAGGGCATCGTCCACGACCTGACGTGCCCCTACACTCCGCAGCAGAATGGCATGGCTGAGCGGGAGATGCGCACGATCGTCGAGTCCGTGCGGACGATGCTGCTGCACATGGGCATGCAGCACCACTGGTGGCACCTTTCTCTACGACAAGCGGTCTGGGTGCGCAACTGCTTGGAGCGGTCGACGACGGCGTCGGGGACGACTCCGTACCAGCTGCTGACCGAGAAGAAGCCCGACCTTACGTTGGCGCGGGTGTGGGGCTGCATGGTGCAGTTCATGGTTCCCGAGCAGCAGCGCGGTGGGAAGCTGGCGCCGAAGGCTCGCTTGGGGCTTCACCTGGGTGTGTCGTCGGAGAGCAAGGGCTGGGAGGTGCTCGACCTGACCGACAACAGGGTGGTCACGTCGGTCGAGGTGATCTTCTACGAGACGCTGTCACTGGAGGTGTGGAAGGGGAAGTATGGGCCGGCGTCAGGGCGGATGCAGGCGCACCCGCGGACGGACACCTCGACGGCGACGGTTCCATTGCTCGCCGACGTCGACGAGCCTACTGATGAGGATGTTGTGGAGGTTCTTCAACCTCCCCCTGCTCTTGCTCCTCCGTTCCCCGTCGCAGATCGGCCTATGTCGACCATCGACGATGAGGGGAGCCTTGAGGCGTCGCCTGTGGCGCCGGCCCGTGGCATCGCTGGCGGTCGACGAAACGCCAAGCTCATCGACCAGGATGGGAAGCCGTCGACGACAGGGGAGCACCAGATAGGGGAGGCAGTCAAACAGGAGGCAACAGCAGGGGTACATTCGACAGGGGAGCTGTCGAAGTCAGCAGCAGATGAGCAGCCGGTCGAAGGGTCGAAGCAGCTGGACGACGACGAGGACGTCGACGAGGAAGGGGAGCAGTCGGCGGGTGAGGAGTCCACCGACAGCGATGTGGTGGAAGTGCCAATCACGAAGCCTGAGCTGCGACGCACAGGTCGAGCTCGACGGCCACCGGAGCGGCTGAGCTTCCACGCCTGCCTACCGCCAGCTACCTTCACCACGGTGTTCGACGAGGTCGACGACGACCTGTTGTACGACGGCGCCGATGAGGATGAAGACCTGCCGGAGCTCGACCCTGACGTGCATGCCGACCCCGAACACCGCTGGGACATCGCCACGATGACGGTGAAGGAGGCGCTGTCGAGCTAGAAGGGCGAGGCGGTGAAGGCCGCCATGGAAGAAGAGATCCGCAGCCTCATCGGTATGGGGACTTGGGAGCTGGGGTGAACATCATGAAGAACCGGTGGGTGCTGACGACCAAGTACCGCATCGACGACACCGTCGAGCGCGAGAAGGCGAGGCTGGTCGTGAAGGGCTTCACGCAGGTGTACGGTGCCGACTACGACGAGACGTACTCGCCGGTGAGCAGCTACGTCATGCTGAGGATCTTCCTTAGCATTGTCGCCGTTCTCAACCTCCACCTGATGCAGCTCGACATGAAGAACGCTTTCTTGCAGAGCAAGCTAGATAGGGTGCTTTACATGTACCAGCCGGACTACTTCGACGACGGGACCGGCCGGGTGTGCAAGCTGCTGAAGAGCCTCTACGGGCTGAAGCAGTCGCCGTTGTTGTGGTACAAGGCTCTCGACAGTGTGCTGCTGGGCGCTGGCTGGAAGAAGAGCCAGGTCAACGAGGCGCTCTACTTCAAGGCCGGCGACGACGGAGTGACCTTCTGGGTGCTGGTCTACGTCGACGACCTTCTCGCCGCCAGCAGTAGCACCGCGATGGTGAAGGAGCTGAAGGAGCTTCTGGAGGCCGCCTTCGAGCTGCGTGAGATCTCGCTGGTGGTGAAGTACCTTGGGCTGGAGATCGTGCGCGACAGGCCGGCCAGGAAGCTGTGGCTGCACCAGCAGGGCTACGCCGACAAGCTGCGCAGGCGCTTCATCGACGAGGAGCAGGGCGGTCGAGTCCCGAAGACGCCGGTCTCGGTCGACGCCTACGCTCAGCTGACGTTCGACGACGAGGAGGCTTAGGAGCGCGAGGAGGAGGAGTACCGGCAGAAGGTCGGCTCGCTCCAGTTCGCGGCGACGACGACGAGGCCGGAGATCACGTTCGCCTGCCGCAAGATGGGGAGCGGCCTGACGGTGAGGAGCGACCAGCATTGGCGCGAGGTCGACCGCTGCCTCGTCTACCTCGCCGACACCTGCGACACCGCCCTGGAGTTCGGCGGTGGACCAAGGTCGCTGGAGCTGATCGGCTACGTGGATGCCGACGACGCGGACGACAAGCAAAACCGGACGAGCACGGGAGGCTACGCGTTCGTCTACGGAGGGGTCGCCGTCTCCTGGTCGAGCTCGCGCATCAAGTGCGCGACATTGTCATCGACCGAGTCGGAGTACGTGGCGGCCACGGATGCCGGCAAGGAGGGGCATCGACTTCGCTTCCTCCTTGCGGAATTCAAGCTGCTCGACGCTGGGAAGCCGACCATCCTCCACGTCGACAACAAGTCGGCAATCACGGTCGCTGAGGGCTTGGGGCTGACGGGCAACCTCAAGCACATGGAGCGACGCTACGCCTGGCTGCAGCACATGGTGAGGCGCGGGAAATTCGTACCGAAGTACATCCCGACCACCGAGCAGCCGGCGGACTTCCTGACGAAGGCGCTGCATTTTCCGGCTTTCAACCGGTGCTCTGTTGCCATCGGCCAAGTTCGTCTGGCCGACGTCGGCGACGGCGATGACAAGGTGCAGCAGTAGGTGCCGCGCCCATCTGCACGGCTGGTGCGGTGACGGCGTGCTGTGTGTGGGGTGCACGCCGAGGACGAGTTTTCTCCGTGGAGTACTGCCGTGTGGGCTTGAGGCCCAAGCGTGAGCGCGACAGGGGAGTGTTAACGGGAATGGAGTGTTGGCCCCGCCCTCGCTTGGGCAACGCCGACGACTTGGTCGGATGTACGGGAGTAGCAGCCGACCGTTCACAGTGGGAGAGCTGCTCGACAGGCTTCGTCGAGCTGCAGGGGACCGCTGTCGTGTTGCTGTCGACCAGGGAGCTCGACAGCTGCAACTCACTGGTCTGGGCGACGGGTGGGACGTCGACCAGGAACTGCAGCTCGACCGGAAGGTCTCCGGAGCATCCCGTCGACCTACAGCTCGACCGGGAGGTCTCCGGAGCATCCCGTCGACCTGTAGTTCGACCGGGAGGTCGACGGAGCAGTCCGTCGACCTGGCAAGTGAGCAGCGGTCGACGAGGGGAGCTCGGCGACAATCGCTGACTGTTCCGGTCGACGGACCCCTTCCGTCGACCAGACGGTAGCTCGATGGGAGCTGTGGTCGACCAGGGGCGCTTGGTAGTCGACCCGAGGGACCTGGGGGTCGACCAGAAGCAGTGGTGGTCGGCCGGAAGCACCTGGTGGTCGACCGGGTCGATCGGGTAACCTGCTCGACGAATTCTGCGGAGGCACGCGAACGTCGTCGAGGTCGCGATGGCGAAGGCGACTGCGGGTTGGTATCCCGAAGTCGATGTGGCTTGTCAGGCGCAGACAACAGCCGACGGATGCCAAACGAAGCAAATCGGGCCAATCGTCTGCGCGCACCTGCGAGCGTGCGCACTACTGTGTTCTACGGGGCAACGCTGGACAGCCGCTCTGCTGCAGCGTTGGCACACCGTCGACCTGCTCTGTTGGCAGGTCGCCCTTCTGCAGTGCTGGCGCGGCTCCTCTACGCAACGCTGGTAGGCGGTCGACCGAGCTGTGCTGGCGGTCGACCAGGCTAGCTGCAGGGTTGCTAGGTGCCTGATGTAGTCATTCTGTCATTGCTTGTTCAATTATTCTGTAATTCCAACTTTGCTAGTGGAAACTCTTGCCGATTTCTCCCGTGAATGTGCAAGCACTAAAGAACCAAGCAAAGCTACGATCACCTCTAGTAGTTCGTGCCAACCCCCGTAGTCTAGCTCACTACCGTTGTAGGAGGGACTCTCCGCACACACTGCCCATGCTGCTGCACCGGTAGCGAAACCGGATCCACGACGCTCACCTCGAGCGCATGTTTTTCCCCGTCCATTGGTTTCCTAACCGCCACATCCACTCTCTTCCCCGGCAGAAGCGTGTCATCCTCGATCGTAACCACCCCACCCGGTGCCTTGGCTATCTTAGCAATAACGAGCTTCACTTCATCATGAACACGAGACGGGGCGTACTGGTACTTGCACCGAAGAGCATGGTGCGGATCTGACGGGTCCTTGAACTCCACACCGCAAACACACTTGCCAGCAACTAGAAGTTGGTGGACGGGAAGGCCCAAACGGATTGCCGCCGAAATACCCCATTCCACAGGGGTGAAAGTTGCGTCATCATGCGCTGGAACTGCGGACACCCATGCTGGCGAACCCGGGCCTTGAAGAGAAGTCAAACGGGCCAATGTAGCATCATCGCGGGCCATGCGCCGCAGAGACTGAAGACTTCATATTGGATGTGTTGGATGGAATGGATGGAACCCCTCGAAACAAAATTGTAGCACGTCATATTGGGAATCTGGGAAGAACGGGACTTGGGGCATTGGTGCTATTTGAGTTCTGTACACTGCGAAGGGCGTATTGTCAAATGTTATATCTGCTACAGTTGGCTAGGCTGTAGTGGGGTAGTCACTATGGGGTACAGTAAGTTAGGGTTTCCTACTTGTACCCAACACTTTCCTAGTGCAATCACTCTTGTTCATTCTGACATGGTATCACGAGCCTAGGTTGCCACCTAGGACCGCTTACTACTACGGGCCCACTATTCCGCTAGAAGCGCCCTCATGCGCCCTACCTTACGTGCGCCCTCGTGCGCCTTTCTCTGCTCGTGCGCCCTCGTGCGCCTTTTTTCTGCTAGTGCGCCCTCGCGCGCCCCGCCCTTTCGTTCTGCCCGCGCGCCGTCCTGCAGCCCTCGCGCTGCCTACTGCCGCCCTAGGCCAGTGCGCCGCCCCTGCAAGCTAGTAGGGCCCTCGAGCCGCCCCTGCAGGTCCGTCAGGCCCCCGAGCCGCCTCTGCAGACCCGTTAGGCCCCCGAGCCGCCTCTGCAGACCCGTCAGGCCCCCGAGCCACCTCTGCAGGCCCGTCAGGCCCGTGAGCAGCCCCTGCAGGCCCGTCAGGTCGGCGCACTGCCCCTGCCCGACCGCGCGCCCGCGCACGGCCTCTGCCCGACCGCGCGCCGCCCCTGCAGACCCTCGCCGCCCGCACGCAGCCTCTGCAGGCCCGTCAGGCCAGCGCGCGACCTTGTCAGGTCGCTGTCGCGGCCCCGTCAGGCCGCAATCGCGGCCCCGCCCTGCCGCCGACGCGGACGCGGCCCCGCCCTACAGTGACGCGGCCCCGCCCTGCAGTGACGCGGCCCCGCCCTGCAGTGACGCGGCCCCGCCCTGCAGTGACGCGGCCGCGCCCTCCTACTGCCGCGGCCGCGCCCAGCTGCCCGCCGCGTCGTCCTGCCCGCGGCGTCGCTCCTGCCCGCCGCGTCGCCCTGCCCGCCGCGTCGCCCTGCCCGCGACGTCGCCCCTGCCCACCGCGTCGCCCCTGCCCGTGGAGTCGCCCCTGCCCGCCACGTCGCCCTGCCCTACCCCGCGCCTGGAGCAGCCGCCCCTGGAGCAGCCACCCTTGGAGCAGCCGCCCCTGGAGCAGCCGCCCCTGGAGCAGCCGCCCCTGGAGCAGCCGCCCCTGGAGCAGCCGCCACTGCAGCAGCCGCCCCTGGCCCCTGGAGCAGCCGCCCCTGCAGCAGCCGCCCCTGGCCCCTGGAGCTGCCGCCCCTGCAGCAGCCGCCCCTGGCCATTGGAGCAGCCGCCACTGCAGGAGCCGCCCCTGGCCCCTGGAGCAGCCGCCCCTGGCCCCTGGAGCAGCCGCCCCTGGAGCAGCCGCCCCTGGAGCAGCCGCCACTGCAGCAGCCGCCCCTGGCCCCTGGAGCAGCCGCCCCTGCAGCAGCGACCGTCGCGGCCCTGTCCCTGCCCTGCACCAGCTGCCGTCGTGGCCCGGTCTCGCCCTGCAGCACCTGCCGCGGAGCTCCCGGCCCGGTCGCGGCCCCGCCCTGCCGCTGTAGCGGCCCCGCAGTCGCCTCCGTCGTGCGCCTGCCCTTCCCACCACTGGTGAGCACTACCCTGCCCGTGCTGCTATTGCTTCTACTACTGCTCCTGGCGTGGCCAGATGCAGCTCCAGGGCCGTCCGCGTGTGTCCCTCACGCCCCAGCAGCTTCGTGCGTGGTACGCCAGTTGGGGTTGTCGGGGTGGCAGTAGTGGGAGTCGTCCTGGAGTGGGTAGCTCGGGAGTTTCTTGTAGTGGCCCGGTGCAGCAGCAGCGTCGTCTGCATGAGACTCGTTCGCCCCAGCAGCTTCGTGAGTGGTATGCTCAGAGTAGAGGGTCGCTGGGTACTGCTCGCTGCCTGTACGTTATTAGCACGGGTGTTCGGACTGGTCAGCCTTGCGGGACGCCTGGTCACACAGAGTCTCGCTGCTTCGCCCGTCTGAGCGACGCTTGGCGTACAGATTTTGGCGACGACGCTGAGCTCCCTGACTGGGTGGAGCTGCTTAGGCAGAGGGTAGATATCTTTGCTCTTGACTATGATGTTATTCTCACTGCCATGTATGCATTGTCCACTAGTGCCAAGGGAGCCTGTCACCTGTGTGTGCCGCCTGACCCTGGTATCCAGTCTGCTGCTCCAGGTGCCGGTGAGGCTGCTGCTCTAGGTACTCGTGCGTCTCCTGCTCCAGGTGCTGGTGAGGCTGCTGCTCTAGGCGCTCGTGAGTCTGCTACTTCAGGTGCTTGTGAATCTACGCCTTCAGGTACCACGTCTACTGAGGCACTGCACACCTTCACACTGGACTCAGGTGCTTCCCTCTGTTTCTTTCGCGACCGCACTGCCCTAGAGCAGCTCCCTAGACCGGTTGCGGTCTCCCTGGCTGACCCCTCCGGGGGTCCGGTCCTTGCGACCTCCCCACTGCCCTCCCTTGTCCTGCGGTCCCGTCCGGCACACTGTCGGGCCTTTACCTCCCCTCGTTCTCTACGAACTTGGTGGCGGGTTCTGCGCTCCAGGACGCGGGTGTTCACCAGTTCACCCCTGCCTACGAGCGTGTGACACACTGCACGTGTGCCCAGACGGGTCGTCACCTGGCTACCTTCACTCGGCAGCCGGGGTCAGACTTGTACACACTGACCACTGAGTCCCCTCAGGTAGCGGCGTCTGCGTCTGCGTCAGGTCAGATGTCGGCCCCCTGCTCCTGTCGCTCCCTGTCGCACCAGACAGTTCTCTGGCACCACCGTCTTGGTCACCCGTCAGTGCAGCGCCTTCGTGGCATGCACTCCCGGTACCTTGTCTCTGGTCTTCCCAGGGTTCTCCCTCCCCTCCCACCCTCGCCTGCCCCTCCCTGTCTTCCCTGTGTCGAGAGGCGGCAGCGCGCCGCTCCTCACTCCTCCTCGTTCCCTCCCACAGAGGCTCCCCTGCAGACTCTCCACCTGGACGTGTGGGGCCCAGCCCGCGTTCGTGGACAGGGCCACGAGCGGTACTTCCTGCTGGTTGTCGACGACTACACGCGCTACACCACGGTCTTCCCCTTGCGCACCAGAGGTGAGGTCCCTGATGTTTTGATCCCTTGGATCCGCACTGCTCGTCTCCAGCTCCGCGAGCGGTTCCAGTCGGACTTTCCCGTCCTGCGTCTGCACTCTGACCGGGGTGGTGAGTTTTCCTCCGACCTCTTGGCAGCGTACTGTGCGGAGCACGGCATCCGCCAGACGTTCACGCTTCCGGCCTCTCCACAGCAAAATGGGGTTGCTGAGCGCCGCATTGGCTTAGTCATAGAGGTCGCTCGTACCTCCTTGATCCATGCGGCTGCCCCCCATTTCCTGTGGCCGTTTGCGGTCCGGTACGCTGCGCATCAGCTCAACCTCTGGCCCCGTGTCTCTGCTCCAGAGACCTCGCCCACACTGCTGTGGACGGGGCAGGTTGGCGATGCGTCGCGTTTCCGGGTCTGGGGTGCTCGTGCCTTTGTCCGTGATACCACTGCGGACAAGCTCTCCGCCCGCGCTGTGCCCTGTGTCTTCCTTGGCTTTGTCCCCGACGCGTCTGGTTGGCAGTTTTACCACCCCACCTCGCGCCGTGTCTTCCCCTCTCAGGACGTCACTTTTGACGAGTCAGTACCCTTTTACCGTCTGTTCCCCTACCGCACTGCTCCGCTCCCTCCCTCGCCTCTCTTCCTCACCCCAGGTGCCCCTTC
Source organism: Closterium sp. Naga37s-1 (assembly GCA_947471745.1). Classification (NCBI taxonomy): domain Eukaryota; kingdom Viridiplantae; phylum Streptophyta; class Zygnematophyceae; order Desmidiales; family Closteriaceae; genus Closterium; species Closterium sp. Naga37s-1. The sequence goes on along the minus strand of CANJKZ010000783.1, from coordinate 2,039,293 downwards.
GGTAGACCCCCTCCCTCCCCAGGGTCCTGCTCCCTCAGGTGTTTCCCAGGTAGACGCAGTCGAGCCTGTCGAGGTAGCTGTCGACTCTGGTCCTGCGAGGGGTACTGAGCCTGGGGGTGCTGAGCCTGGGGGTGCTGAGACTGCGGGTGCTGAGCCTGGGGGTGCTGAGACTGAGGGTGCTGAGACTGAGGGTGCTGAGACTTGGGGTGCTGAGACTGGGGGTGCTGGGACTGGGGGTGCTGAGCCTGGTGGCGCTCCCTCTTCACAGCAGCTGCGTGAGTGGTACTCTCAGCGCTGCAGCCTCCGGCGTGGGGCTACTGGAGCTGGGGGTTCTGCCGGAGTTGGGGCTGGTGGTGCTGCGGGTACTGTGTCGCGGCCGGAGCCTCCCTCCCCTCAGCGGCTACGTGAGTGGTACGCTCGGTGCTGCAGCCTCCGGAGTGGAGCTACTAGTTTTGAGGTGCCGCCTGCTGGAGGCCCTGCTGCTGCTGGAGGTGTTGCTAGTGCTACTGGAGGTACTGGAGCTGCTGGAGGTGCTGCTGGTGCTGGTCCTGCTGGAGGTGCTGCTGGTGCTGCTGGAGGTACTGGAGCTGCTGGAGCTCCTGGTGGTGCTACTGGTACTGGGGCTGGTGGTGCTGCAGGGACTAGAGCTGGAGGTGCTGACGCTCGTCCTCCTGCAGGTGCTGGAGCCGACGGTGCAGCTGGAGCTGGTACTGCTGGAGGTACTGGAGTTGACACTACTGGAGCTGCTGGTGGTGCTACGGGAGTTGGAGCTGCTGCTGGGGGTTCTGGAGCTGTCTCTGCTGGTTCTGGGGGCACTTCACGGCCGCGGCCGTACTTCGTTCCGCTCCTTCAGCAGGTTCTTGGTCAGCCGCCTCCTCCTTGTCCTGCTCCCTCCTTAGGGTGTCCTCCGCCTGTCCAGTCGCAGTCACAGTTACCGCCTGCCTCGCCGCTTCCTGGTCCTTCTCCCTACACTGGTCCGACAGGAGGTCTTACGGAGCGTCGTGAGCCTGAGTCTCGTCCTGTGTCGCCTGAGTCTCGTTCTGCGTCACCTGTTCGTGCTGCTCGCACTGGTCGTCGTGTCCCGCGTCAGCGTCCTCCTGCTGTCCCAGGCACTCACCAGATGACGCTTCGTCTTTCCACTGCTCCACAGCGTGATCACTCTGACTCAGTCACACATGGTGCAGCAGGTCCTTCAGCGCTTCGGCTTCACTTGGTCCTCGGCACAGGCCACTCCTCTGGCTACAGGTCACTCGCTCTCAGCTCCACCTTCGGACGAGTCCGTAGAGCCGAGTGGTCCTTACCTAGAGCTAGTTGGCTGCCTTATGTACCTGATGACTTGCACTCGTCCTGACCTCGCGTACCCTCTTGGCCTTCTGGCTCGCTACGTGGCTCCTGGTCGGCACCGAAAGGTGCACATGGATGCTGCTAAGAAGGTACTGTGCTACTTGTGCAGTACATCAGGCATGGGGCTCGTGCTTGGAGGGAGGAGCTCAGTTGTTCTCACTGGGCACTCAGACGCTTCTTGGGTTGACGACCAGGCTACTCAGCGGTCCTCACAGGGTTACACCTTCAGCCTTGGCTCTGGTTCAGTTTCTTGGCGTTCTACTCGCTCGTCTTCAGTTCTCAGCTCCAGTTGTGAGGCTGAGATCTACGCCACAGCCATGGCTGCACAGGAGTTACGCTGACTCACCTACCTGCTGACCGACTTGGGAGAGCGGCATCGTTCTCCTCCAGTGCTGTACGTCGACAACAAGGCTGCCATTGCCTTGTGTGAGGAGCACAGACTGGAGCACAGAACGAAGCACATCGCTCTGCGTTACTTCCTGGCTCGAGAGTTGCAGCAACGTGGTCAGCTTCGTTTGCGTTACGTGGCCACTCGGGCCAACACTGCTGATATATTCACCAAGGCACTTCAGCCTGGTGATCATCAGCGTTTCTGCACTATGCTAGGGCTTGTGCCCACTTTTCCTCACTTGCTGTAGGCTTTGCTTGTACTGTGATCTATGTATATATACCTGCATGTTTGCTTCGCTAGGTAGAGATCACAGTACTGTTTGTGTTGCATATATGCCTCTGCATGTGAACTGGCCTTGTGGCCCTTTGCTTGTGCTCAGAGTGTGTGGTGACGTTGTGATCCACCCTGAGCTTGCTTTGTCTTTCTTGACTGGTCTTGTGACCCCTTGCTCTCCCCCACTTTGCCTATGGGGGTGTGTCAAATGTTATATCTGCTACAGTTGGCTAGGCTGTAGTGGGGTAGTCACTATGGGGTACAGTAAGTTAGGGTTTCCTACTTGTACCCAACACTTTCCTAGTGCAATCACTCTTGTTCATTCTGACACGTGTGTCTTTTGGAGTGTCGTAAAGTTCATGGGTTTTTTTCGACTTTATGCATTTGAACCTTGGTCGACCTGTATCCCGATAAATTTCCTTTTTCCTTTTCCATTTTTTTTCCTTCATTATTCACATCAAGCACATGGACCAGCAAAGTTCGACTGTCGAAGGTCGACTTTATACAGTAATCCCGAGTCGTGCCTTCGTTTCGTAGGTTACCTGGTCTATTAAAAGAAGTTCGTGACCGAATCCGACTTCGGTAACTTGATACGACGCTTTTCGTCCTTGTCGCAATTTTCGCTGCTGCTTCGTTCGAGCCGAGGGATACACGATTGGAAAAGCGTGGACGAAAATATATAATGCGAGCTCGACCCCAGTTCAGTGTCCTGTTTTCTCAAACATTTCACATGGACACGAGTCGTAGCAAACAGTTTCTAACGAAATTAACGAAATGGGTTACCATCAAAAGATCAACCCTTTATTCCGAACGTCTGCGCGAAAAGGCACATGCCCTAACAAGGTGTTCATTGCTCTTTATCGAATTCCAGAACGGTTTAGTCGGGTGTACAATGCTTAAGATTCCCTTATGTCTGGCAACATGGAGGCGAACTGGCCAGCCCAAGAAAGCTGTTCTTGCTCCTCGGGTATCCCCATCGAAGCCAGGGCATTTAGTCAGTATCCCAAACCAGTTCAATTTCTTCGATAAGATTGTTTACCATATTCCTGAGTTCTGTGAAAGTGCTAATACACCGCGATGTACATTCAAGACGTTCAATATCGAAAACTAAGTTTGTCATGCAACCTCTCCCCGAGTCAAGCTCAGACCACACACGATTTGAAAGTTACACGATCTGCTCATGCGGCTCGATCTTGATGTGCTGTACACTGGATTTATATACGATTTGCAATAACTCGGAGTACAGAATACAGTTGGAAGAGTACGTGTAAGGTTTACGGGTTTCTACTGTACCGGGATGCGTCAGGGGCATGGGGGTCGCAATGGTGGAGCCACTGGTGCTTTACTGGGGCAGGAGGACGTGAATGCAGAGGATTGAAAAGAGGGTACACGTGTGGAGAACACTCGAAAACAAAATTCGAGCCCTTCCTCTCACCCCAAATCCAAGGCAGCCATTCCGTGCAGATCGGGCCGATCTAAGTCCGATTGCTGTCGGTCGGGTCGGGTCGGATCGGAACGGGTGAGATTGCACCAATCTGAGGCAATATGTTGATTGCGTCTCGAGCCGCGCGATCTGACTGTGAAGTTCACGGAAGTCCGTTAGAAACATTAACGCGGTTACCAGGCACTTAACACGTTTCTTCCTGTCAGAATTGGCGACAGCCAGCGAAGTTTTGGATCGCCCAATTACAAAGTAGCCCCTTCTGACGTTCCCGATTCTTCCATTCCCTTCGTCCAAGTTCTAATTTCGCGATATCTACTGGTTCTGCGAGCAGTGCTGAACTTCGGCAGAGTGAATTACCATCCGCAACTGTCGCCAGGCCCCACGATCTGAAGCAATCTATCAATTGCAATCGATTGCGTGAGATCGGAGTGATCGATCGCAATCGATCGGGCTTTCGATCGCAATCGAGAGATTGCTCCCGATTGCATGCGATTGTCCTAAAATACCCCTGCGGCTTCTCAGAAATGGTGGATTTCCCAAATCTGAGGCAATCGTCCATTTGCCCGGTATAACGCAACGTTTGGAACTCAGAGGGGTGCTGGGTGGGGGAAGTGTCGAGAAATCGGAGTACGTTACTGTACGTTCACGTGGCAACGAATGTAGGTGTGCTATCGGCAACAACGAATCAACGAATCAATCTACGTCATTTTCAGTCTCCTAAAGCAGACTTGTTCTTAGGTGTTTTTAATATTGCTTTTTTTTTTTTTATACAAAATCTCAAAATGCTTTAGCAACCCTTGACATCTCAAAACAAAATTCGTATGGTTTGGATTCATATGTACTTGCCCTTTTTCCCACAAAACTTGCCGGTTGTGTGTGAATGCACATCAAAGCATTGGACGTGCCACCATCGTTATAATTTGCAGCGTGCACACCCCCATATTGGTGGCGCACCTCTGCGTACAGTGTAAACCTTTTCCACGATATAACCTATATATCAATCTCAGCGAGGATCGGCCAATCATGAAAGCCTAATGGGCCGTCTGATGGATCCTGGCAAGAATCCCGGTCTAATTGAATGGTATCACAGAGCTTGCAATCTCAAATGTATTGTAACAGGGGTACACACTCATCGTGCAGTTTTTTTTGGGGAAACGTGGTTGGTGGTTTGCCATGTAAGGTTGCTTCAGTTTGGCCGAAGGGTAAGGGTGATGGGACAATGGTCACTTCCAAGAAACCCTGCACTTGGGAGAAGGTGGCACATCGAGGGGGGAGAGCCCTGGTGAATTATGAAACCCCTTGTTTGTTATTAGTAACTACACACCTACAGCAACTTCAGAATAAATACGCACCCCCCACGCGCCCCATCGCTCCCCGCCATCTCCCCCCCCCCCCGCCCCTTTCCCTTCCACACCCCCCTACTCACCCCGCCCCTTTCCCTTTCACATCACATGCCACCACTCGTTGGACAAGCAGAACCCGAGGTGACTTCTCAGACGACTCAAAAGCTGACTTCTGAGTTGAGCCAAAAGGTGACATTTGGGTCGCCTCTAATCGCACACTCGCCCTAAATCCCTTTCCCATGCACATCCCATGCCACCACTCGTTGGACAAGCAGAAGCAGTCAACCCCCCTGCGCTTGTCTTGGTGGGTCGACCAGAAACTCAGCCCCCTACCTACCCTCCATCCATACCCACCGTCCCCTTCGAACCCTCGCCCATGCATATCACATGCCGCACTCAGGGCTGAAGGTCGCTGGATAAAAGAAAGTAGTCAACTCGCATTCCGAGGCGCCTAAAAGTTCGCGTTCCCCTTCCCCCCTTCACCTCCCCCAACCCTCCATCCATACTCACCGTCCCCTTCGAACCCTCGCCCATGTAAATCACATGCTGCCACTCGCGGCAGAAGGTTGTTGGACACACAGAAGTAGTTAACCCGCATGCGCCTGCCTTTCGAGTGACGTCAACAATCAGCCCACTCCCCTGCATCCATACTCACCCTCGCCCTCGAAACCTTGCCCGTGAATGTCACATGCAGCCACTCGGGGCAGAAGGTTGTTAGACACACAGAAGTAGTCAACCCGCATGCGCTTGCCCCGGTACCTGCCATAGCATGGCATGTCAGCACAGCATAAGGGCCAGTATGGGGGGGAGCGGGAAGAGGGCTGCCATTTGGTTTGGAGTACATCTGACGCACAGAAGTAGTGAACCTGCATGCGCTTGCCTCGGCATCTGCCATGGCATGGCATGTCAGCACAGCATATGGGCGAGCATGAGAGGATTGGAATGATGTGCACCTGACGCAAGATTAGCCTCACGATTCAACCTGCATATGCACACGTGTGTGTGTGTGTGTGTGTGTATGTGTGTGTGTGTGTGTGTGTGTGCGTGTGTGTGTGCGCGCGCGCGTGTGCGTGTGCGCGTGTGTGTGTGTGTGTGGGCATGGCACCTTATACTCGCCACACACACGGGGTCGACTCAAAAACAACAGGCTTCACAAGGTGTGGCAACCCCGTGACTCACGGGGCAAAACATACTTCCCCACGGGGCTGCCACACCTTGTGAAGCCTATTTTGAGTCAACTCAAAAGAGGGTGCAAGTTTTGAATCGACTCAAAACACACCATGTGAAGCCTGCCTGCATGTCCTTTTCAGGGTGCAGATGACGATGCATAATACAGACCACTGCTGCTGCTGTGTATGTACTGTACGTACACATGAGCCCCAACCTTCTCTCTGCTCACATACCTTCTCTCTGCGCACATACCTTCTGCTCACATAACTCCCCACAGGGTTGCCACTCCACGTGAAGCCTGCCTGCATGTCTCTCCCTGTTGGAGTGCAAGTGGCGAGATATGCATAATACAGACCACTGCTGCTGCTGTGTGTGCTGTACGTGTACTGTCTGTGCACGTGAGTCCCAACCTTCTCTCTGCTCCACATACCTCCCCACCGGGTTGCCACTCCACGTGAAGCCTGCCTGCATGTCCTTGCTGGGGTGCATGTGGCGATACGCGTCTGTCAAGCCGGCCCTGACGGGGGGAGAAGAGACAAGAGGAGGATGAGATGAGGATGAGACGAGGATGAGACGAGGATGAGATGAGGATGAGATGAGGATGAGACGAGGATGAGACGAGGATGAGATGAGGATGAGATGAGGATGAGATGAGGATGAGATGAGGATGAGACGAGGATGAGATGAGGATGAGATGAGGATGAGATGAGGATGAGATGAGGATGAGATGAGGATTAGATGAGGATGAGATGAGGATGAGAGGACGTGCATTGCAAGATGTTACCACACCACGTGGAGCCCGCTTGCATGTCCCTGATTGGGTGCATAGGCCAGCCCTGGTCAGGTGAGGAGGAGAGGAGGAGGAGAGGAGGAGGAGAGGAGGAGGAGAGGAGGTAAAGACGAAGGGACAGGAAGCGAGAGGAAGGGAGACGAAAAAATAGGAGGAAAACAGAGGAAGGGAGAAGAGGACTGGAAGTTATGGGGGGGGCAGGTAGCACAAGGAATATAGTCAAGGGGTTAGACCAAGAGAGGACTTCCGATCATTCCCTTCTCCTCTACACAGAGACGCCCCCTTCCACTCCCTTTCTCACCCTCTCCCTCCCGCTTCCTCCCGACCTGCACCAACTGACACACTTCCTCTACCACACACACACGCACACCTTTTCAGAGTCTCGGCGAATCTCATCCGCTCGTTGAGAGAGAACCCAGGCTGTCCCCGATCCTGCGGCCCAAACGCATAAAGAGGCAGGAGGGAAGAAACAATGAGTTCGGGAGAAGGGATGTGGGCTTTCCAGAAACTCGCAAACCATCTCATCAGCCTAAGCTAAGACCAGGATAATATACATATATATATATTTATATATATATATATGTATATATGTATATTCCACCCACATTCGTCTATCACAATGCTAGGAGTCTACCGAGTCTCACCCCGGGATCAGTGACCGGCTCGCCATTGGTCGCCGCACGGAAGAACCCAGGGTCGCTGACGTCATCGTCTGTTGGACTGGTGTTGGGAGGGGAGAAGGAAGGGCGGTGGGATGGTAGCGGGAGAGCGGTCGACGTACGAGAAATCTTTAGAGTGACTCGCATATGAGAGGATGGAAGTGAGAAAGAGGGTGAAAGTGGGAAAGAGGATGGAAGTGGGAAAGAGGATGGAAGTGGGAAAGAGGATGGAAGTGGGAAAGAGGATGGAAGTGGGAAAGAGGATGGAAGTGGGAAAGAGGATGGAAGTGGGAAAGAGGATGGAAGTGGGAAAGAGGGTGAACCGATACAAAAGAGACAACCTCCCCCCCCCCCCGGATATTGAGGTGATTTTTAAGGTGCCTCAAAAACAACCCCATTACGGAAGAGACAACCTTCCCCCCACCCCCCCCCAAAAAAAAATGATTATTTGATATTGCAAAAGCTTTGTTTTCCCTCGAGGAAAAGGAAAGGAGTAAACCAGGCTGCGTGGAAACGAGCCCACGACTTCACCCCTTCACATCCACACCTCACATTGAGATCGCCCAGCCAGATCAATGGCTTGGATCGCACGGCGTCGCTGGTGAGAAACCGACGGATGCGATCGTCCCACTCGGCACGGCGGGGGAAGCTGGGTGAGTCTCTGGAGAAGCCGTTGTTTGGCACGTAGGTGTTGAGGAGGCGCAGGGATGGAAACTCCAAAATGATCGCCCTCCCATCTGCCTCATGCTGCTGCCTCCGCTGCTGCCTCTGCTCCGCCGCTCCTACCTGCAAAAGAGAGGGGTGGGGAGGCAAGAGGGAAAGGACACGTTGGGGTGCAGTGCTGTGCTGGGAGGGCCTTTGGAGAAGCCATTGTTTGGCACGTAGGTGTTGAGGAGGCGCAGGGATGGAAACTCCAAAATGATCGCCCTCCCGTCTGCCTCGTGCTGCTGCCTCTGCTGTTTTCCCTGCTCCGCTGCTCCCACCTGCAAAGAGAGGGAGGCGGGGAGGAGGATAGAGGAGTAACGAAAGTTGGGAAGGTCTTTGGAGAAGCCATTGTTTGGCACAGCGGAGTTGAGGGGGCGGAAGGATGGAAGAAGGAGAGGCAGAAGTCCACCTCACCTGCGTCTACCGCACTGCACCACGCTGAACTCACTCACATCGAGGGAGAAGGAGGCGGAGAGGAGGTGGGGCAGCAGGGAGCGTTTGAGCAGCATGGCTGTTCCGGCATACTTGGTGGGGGCGAGGGACCACCACACCCTGTACAGGGAGAATGGTGGTGACGCTCTCTACCTGCGTGTACCGCACTGCACCGCACTAAACAGTACTGAACCGCAGTGAACTCACATCCAAGGAAAAGGAGGCGGAGAGGAGGTGAGGCATCTGGGAGCGCTTGAGCAGCATGGCTGTGCCGGCATACTTGGTGGGGGCGAGGGACCACCACACCTGGTACAGGGAGAATGGCAACGACGCTCTCTACCTGCTTGCTGCGCACTGCACCACACTGAACCGCACTGAACTCACTCACGTCAAGGGAGAAGGAGGCGGAGAGGAGGCGGGGCAGCAGGGAGCGTTTGAGCAGCATGGCTGTGCCGGCATACTTGGTGGGGGCGAGGGACCACCACACCCAGTACAGGGAGAACGGTGGTGATGCCAGTGCATGCTGCATAAACTGACATGGGGAAGACGGGGAGAGAGAGGCGGAGGGAGGGATAGAGGGAGAGAGGGAGAGGGGGAGAGGGGTAAAGAACCAGAATTCAGTTATAGAAGGACTTCAAGCTGAACTATAGCTTAGAGGGTGTGAAGACTGTAAGTGAATAAGACTTTATTTTCCACTTCTTCTCACAGCTCTCCATTCTCTCCAAAATCCCCTGGTCCATATTTAATATTTCCCCCCTTTCCCTTTCCCCCCTCACCTCTCCTCTCCCCTCCCCTTCTCCCCCCCCCCGTCCCCTTTCACCCCTCTCTCTGCTCAACCCACCTGCCTCTCCTCCCGGGCTTGCTTCGTGTCATCCTTGAGCTCTGATTGGTTGAGAGGCCCGCCCTTCCGCCCTGCTGCTGGCATGCGCACCTCCTGCGCCCCAGATGGGGGCGAGGGAGGGGGAAAGGGGAAGGGGGGAAGGGAGTGGGACGGGGAAGGTGGTAAGGGAAGGGGGAGGGGGAAAGGGGGAAGTGGGGAAGGGGAAGGGGAGGGGGAAAGGGGGAAGTGGGGAAGGGAAAGGGGGAGGGGGAAATGGTGGAAGAGTAGGCAGGGAAATAGGGGGGAAAAGGGGGAGGGGTTCAAGAGAAAGTGATGCGACCTCTAAACCTATCAGTACAGTCCTGTTGAGCCATGATGATTCACGACTTGATGAGGGCGACAATTCAAGTTGACGCCTTCAACAGTCAGTAGAAATTTTGAAGACTTTTGAGTCGACTCAACAGTCACGTTGAGTCATGTTTATTCCTTTCACCAGCCAGCTGGAGATTCTTGAGGACTTGAGTTTTAATTTGAGAATTCTAAAAAACAACCTGAACAGTAGTGATCATTCACGTTAATGCCTTCAACGGTCAGCAGCATTCCAGCTGAAAGCACCTGATTCTCCTTTCTTTGATCGACTCTGCTCTAACTCAACCACCTGACTCACTCTGCTGCAATCACCTGACTCACTCTGCTGCAATCACCTGACTCACTCTGCTGCAATCACCTGACTCGCTCTGCTGCAATCACCTGACTCGCTCTGCTGCAATCACCTGACTCGCTCTGCTGCAATCACCTGACTCGCTCTGCTGCAATCACCTGACTCGCTCTGCTGCAATCACCTGACTCGCTCTGCTGCAATCACCTGACTCGCTCTGCTGCAATCACCTGACTCGCTCTGCTGCAATCACCTGGATGGCAATGACATCAGGCGAGTGCTTGCAGATAAAGCCAACCAACTCCGCCCGGTTGTGTCTCAGTCGCAGCAGGAAACTGTTGGCGTTCCAAGACATTATTCTGGAGAGGAGGGTGGGTAGGTTTAGAGGGGAGGAACAGGGGATGGGTAGGGGAAGTGATTGAAGTTTTGAGGCGGCTCAACAATCAGTCGGAGTGGGAAACTGTTGGCGTTCTAAAACACTATTCTGGGAAGCCGGGTGTGGGGAGAAGAGAGGAGGGGGGAGGGGAGGGGGGGGAAGGAGTGTTTGGAGGGGAAAGTGGGAGAAGAAGCGGGGAATGGGGAAAGGGGTGGTGGGGGAGGAGGAATGAGTGTGGGGTTTATGAGGGGGGGAGTGTGAAAATGCTTCGCACTTGTGAAGAAGCCAAGACGTGAATGCAAGCAGGTCAAGTCCCCGCACCTCAATGGCTCTTGATGAGCAACCGATTCTTCTTGCACGCGCTCGCCGCCCTTTGCGGATTGCCGTTGCTCACCCTCATATCCAGACTCCTGTTGCGCCTTCATTTGCTCTCTTCTTTGCTCCCCTCCTTCCTTTCCTTGCTCCCCTGCTTTCTCCCATGAATTCCTCTCGATAGAAGCTGCCTCGCTTGGGTGATCCACACCTCCAAACGGTGCTGCTACTCCGACGCCAAGTCGACCTTCACAACCAGTCTCTCTCTGCATTCTCATTACAGTACCAATCGCGTCGCGACTGCTATCGTGATCGATTTTCGACGAAATTCTATCGCGAAAGGATTCGCGACAGTACTCCGCAGGGGTTTCTTCCGCAGGACGTTTGACTCCTCCGGAAGTTTCCCCCTCCCCTGCGCATTTCCCCCCAGCTCTGCGCCCGCCCGTCATTTCCCGGCCTTTCTCTGCCGTTCCCCCGTCCCTCTCCGCCATTCCGCCATCTTTCCCTTCCTCGATTGCTCTATGTCCTTCTGACGCGGTTGGGGTTCTTTCAGGAGCCGTTGCTTTCGCGACCGGCTTGAAGTAGCGTTTCATGGTGGGAACGGGAATAGCAGAACCAACGGTAAAATCGATAGCCAAGGCAGGAAAAAAGCGAGTGGAATCTGTGCGTACTCTTTATTGAAGTTGCCCGCTACGTGCTCACACCTCATTCCAATAACGGATTCCCAACATAGGAGTTGGAGAGTGAATTTTGCACACAAGCTTTTACGACATTGAGGTTATCGTGCTTTGTTGTGTTCCTGTCACCTGTCACCGGAGTGGCGCGTAGTGCTGTCGCGTCCTCGCTATTGAGTAGCTGATCTGACCCCCACCTCGACGTTGAGTGGTTGAGTCAGATTTCACGGATGATCGTACGGTGACATGAGTGACGAATGCAGACAGTCTTTGGACTTGATTCGTTCTGCGAAATGTGGTTGCCAGTTTGGGCCAGCCGTTACAGAAACTTCCGGTAGAATTGGAACTAAACGATAAACCTGATTGGGGCTGGTGTTTCGCTGACCAGATACCACCACCGTATTGGCCAGACGAACCTGTTGCTGATCTGGTGCATTGAACTGACACCACGAAACAGCGCGATTGCCAGAGCGCGTGAAACCTGGTGCGTGCGTGTCACGTCGAGGTCCAGCGCATTCCCCCTTTTCCCCAACCACCATACAGTACTGTACCTCCCCGTGTCGTGTGGAGGCCCCTGCATTCTGCCTAGCGCACCTTCCCCGCATTGGCGCGGGGCCCGGCCGGAATGGATCGCATTGCAGGCTTCGATTGTGTGATCAGGCGCGCGCAGCACTCCCCTTGCCAGCTGCCATCGCCCGAACACCTTCCCCGCTACCGTCGAGGCTGCGCTTGGGTGCCAGACTCAGCAGATCTCCGCCGTTCATATGCCCCTAGAGGCTGGCTGGTTTGTTCTGGCCGTCCGTCTGTTCCAGAGCCCACTTCGGTTCGGAACCAACCACATCCGCGATTTCGTATTTCCTTTCCGCTCCATCATCGAATTGTTCGTGCTAACGGCAATATAAGCGGTGGAGTGCATTAATGACTACATTTATCACGTTCCTGTACGTTTCGACGAGGTGCAACGGTGTGTTCGGAACATGAGCCAGCAGTGAGGATGCCTAATATCCCACCAGCGGTGCTCGTCTCCCCCGCCTGACTTCTGAGCAGCATACCTACGTCGCTGCCCCGCATTACACACGGGGCGAGGCAACTAATTGGGTGCGGCTGCTTAGCCTCGAAAATATGACACGTTGCTTCCATGCGATCGTGAGTACGCTCCTTGGTTCCCATGCGTTCACTAACATGCTGCTCTCACCTCCACCAGTGCGAAGGAATGCTCACTTGCGACCTGGTTCTCTCCGAAGTTGTGTCCATGGCTAATGCATGCATTCATCAGTCGTGCGCGGCGATGATATTTTAGTTTGTGACGTTTGCGTTGACTAAATAACTTATTTGTAGCTCATAATCGCTCTGGAAGAGTGACACCGGCACGTCGGCTTGCTCCTCGTTGGTCAAACATCGTAGCGTTTCTCCTATCACGGAAGCCGTCTCGTCGAAACTGTTATCGCAGACTGACTCAGAGATGCTAAGTCCACGCGGCCTTTATTAGCATGCTGCCGATCGTTGATACAGAAGGGCGACTCGGGAGTAACCAGAGCTCTCCCACGCAATGAAAGATTAATGTTAAATGACTATTGACATGATTCACGGCGTAGAACGCGTTTAGGCCTACTACCGGGAGTAAAGGCTGATGGACGAAGATTCCGCGAAGCTCGAGGAGGAGGCAAATAGGCGGAAGTGCGCAGAGCAGCAGCCGCGGGAGCCTGATGTCAGGCTGACGTGGCTCAAGGAGGAGCGGAGATGCGGAGAGGACGGCGGAAGCGAGGAGGCGGAAGGGGAAGGGCACGAGTATGGGGATGAAGAGGAAGGGGAGAAAGAAGGGGACGGGGAGGATGAAAAGGAGGAAGGGGAAAGGGGGGAGATAACGGACGGGAAAACAGAGAATGGGGAGAAAAGGGAGGACGGGGGGAAGGGGGAGGAGTGTGGGAGGGGGTATGGCGGAGTGCTGAAGGAAAGGGAGGAGGGAGAGGAGGGAGAGGAGATGGAGGAGGGGGAGGAGGGGGAGGAGCGGGAGGAGGGGGAGGATGGGGAAAGGGGCGAGCCGAGTGTGGTGGAAGCGCTGCGGGAGGAGGTGGAGATGGAGCGGATCCTGCGCGCATTGGCGGAGGATGGCATGAAGGTGCGGCGGATAATGGAACGGGGGTATGGCGGAGTGCGGGACGGGGTAAATGTCAAGATCGATTTACCCTTTTTTTCGTCTGATCGCCTCTCCCCCGCTCTCCCTCGTCGTCTCTCCCTTTCCTCGTTTCTCCATGCACAGGCAGTAGAGCAGCAGATGGAGAGGCTAAGGGACGAGGTCAGCAGGTACAAGGGGCAGCACCAGCGAGACACAGAGACGGTCAGTCGCTTCCTCCTCTCCCACAGAGACGGTCAGTCTCACAGAGACGGTCAGTCTCACAGCGACGGTCAGTCAGCTCTTGTGCGAGCGCCTCTTTTGCTTCTCTCCCTCCATTCTTCCTCTGCTCCTCTCGTACACCACTGTTTCCCACTCATCTCCCCCCTTTCCCCCTCTCCCCTGCTTCCCCTTCTTCCCCCGTACCCCAGGTGTTTCAGCTGCAGTCTTCGGAGTGGCAAGCGTTGCAGGAGGTACAGGAGGAGCGGGAGCAGCGGAGGGAGTTAGAGACGTCCCTAATCTACCTCCACCACACTCTCCTGGAATTGCTACCGCCAGACCTCCTCACCGACCCGCCTGTCTTTCACACCTATTCCCACCCTCCTATTATCCCACCGGACCTCCTCTCGAACTTCTCAGAAACTCCGTCGCACCTTCTCACATCGGACGACCATGAAGACCCTTGTAACCCCCCTATGATTCCACCCGGCCTGCTCTCGAACCTTTCTGAAACCCCGTCGCACCTTCTCACAACGGACGGCCACGCACACCCCTGTGACCCTTCTGAGACGTCTCACAAGCTGCCAGACCTTTCGAAAACGCCGTCACAGGTGGTGCTTCCATCCGACGGCCACGCGTACCCGTCCGTTCCTTTTGAGACGACTCAGGAGCCGTTGGATCTCCCTGAAACGCCTTCATCTCAAGCCTTCGCAGAGGACGTTTACGGCTCTTTTGTCCCTTCTGACCCTTCCCATTTCCCTCCATGCTCGTCGGCCTTAGATGATACTCCTTGCGCTTCCCATAACGAGGGCTGCACTAACGAGGATACCACCAGCGAGGGCTGTGCCAAGGAGGCGAGTGGCAGCAGCAGTGTGCTGCTGGAGTGCGGATGTGGCGAGTTGGGTAGCAGTGGCACTGCGACGCAGCATGCGCAAGGGAGCAGTTTTTTGAGTCGAGTAAATCAACATGCCAAGGAGGCGAGTGGCAGCAGCAGTGTGCTGGAGTGCGGATGTGGAGAGTTGGGTTGTGCCACACTTCTCGTGCCTTCGGAAGAGAGCAGCAGCGTGAGTGGTGCTGCAGGTGCCGCGAACATTGCGTGTGGCAGCAGCAGCAATAGCAGCAGCAGCGCCAGTACCGGTGCCAGCACCAGCAGCAGTGCAAGCAGCATGCCGCCGTTCGCGCCTGTCTCAGAGCACACCGCCACTCCTCCGCCTCCCCTCACAACCCTCTCTCTCCCTCTCTTCGCCTCTCGCCTTCAACAGCTTCACATCGATTCACCCTCCGCTCTCTCTCCGTCTCCTCCTGCTCCTTCGTCTGCTCCTGCTGCTCCTCCTGCCCCTCCTCTCCCTCCTGCTGCCTCTGAATCAGAGTCTGTATCTGCATCTGAGCCTGCGTCTCCGTCAACCTCAAGGGCTCCGGTCGACGTTCCTGCTTCTTCTTCTTCTTCTGCTGCTGCTGTTTCTTCTGCCTTTGCTACTGCTTCTTCTTCTGCTGGTGGTAATTGCTCTCCCCGCCATTCCACCGCGTCGCCTACCCAGCAGCCGTGCCACCTCTATCCCCCACCTTGCCTGCCCTGCCTACCTCTCAAGGCTCTCCTCCTCTCCCGCTTCCTCCACCAGCCCTCCCCCCTCCCACCTGCTGCTGCTGCTGCTTCTGCTGTAGCCTCATCTTCCGCTACTGCTGCTGCTGCTGCTTCTGCTGTAGCCTCGTCTTCCGCTACTGCTTCTGTTGCTGCTTCTTCTGCTGTTTCTGCTGCTTCTGCTGCTGCTTCTGCTGGTTCTGATCCTTCTGCTGCGGCTGCTGCGGCGGCGGTGGCAGCACTGCTTGCCCCTGGTCTGACAGGCAGGCTGGTGCGTTGCGGATGCACTCGAACCTCCTCTGCTCCTGCTGCTCCTGCTGTTGCTGCTCCTGCGGTTGCTGCTGCTTCCCCTGCTGCTCCTGCTCCTGCTCCTGCTGCTCCTGCTGCTTCTGCTCCTGCCGCTCCTGCTCGGGCTGCTCCGCTGTTTTCTGCTGCCACTGCCGCTGCAACGGGGAGGGAGGGAGCAGGAAGTGTGGGAGCTGGGGCACAGACGGGAGCAGGGCAGAGGAGCCCGGGGGGTCGGGTAGGGCTGAGAGGAGAGGGGGACGGGGAGGAGGTGCATTGGGTGAGAGAGAGTTGGTTGAAGGTTGGTGGGGGGGAGAGGGCAGGGGACGGGATCGAAAGGATGGGACGGGGGGTTGGGAGGAGGATGGGGGAGAGGATGGTAGGAGAACTGCGGCAAGGGGGGAGAGATGGGAAAGAGGTGGCAAGTGGGACTGGAGCGATAACGGGAGGGGTTGATAGGAGGAGAGAGCAGCAGAGAATGCGATGTGGTCAATGTGAGGCACTGGAGGGGGCTGGGGTAGGAGCGGGGAGAGGAGGAGGGGCACGGAGGCGGGGAGGAGTGGATGACGGGGAGAAAACTGCAGTGCAGAGTGATGCTTCTAGATGCGTGCTGGGAAACGTTGCCACCCCGCAACCTGCCGTTCCCAGGTCTACCATCCCGAAATCTCCCCTCCCTGAGTCTCCCCTCCCTGAGTCTGCCATCTCCGAATCTGCCCTCCCCAAATCTGCTGTCCCCCCGTCGCTGGTGCCGGTGCTGCTGCTGGCTCGCGTAGCGTGCCCGTGCTGCCAGGTTGAAGGGCTGCAGTGGCTGTGCGAGGGGTGCGGGGCCAAGGGGCGGTGGGATGGCGCGAGGGACGGGGGAGCAGGGTATCAGGTGAAAGGGAGAGAGGAAGAGAGGGAGGAAGAGAGGGAGGCAGAGAGGGAGGCAGAGAGAGAGAAAAAGAGAGAGGAGAGAGGAAGGGACGGGCAGAGGGAGAGAGTGGAGGCGAAAATGGGGCAGGTGGAGGAGGTGAGAGGGGAGGAGTCAGGGGACGAGAGCAACAAGGAGATAGACCGGAAAGCGGAGAGGGTAGGCGTGAAATCCAAGAAACTCCAGTGCGAAGGAGTGAAGGGGCATATGGGAGCGAAGGGAGGGAAAGGAGGGAAGGGAGGAGAGGGAGAGGAGGGAGAGGAGGCAGTGGAGGGAGTGAAGGGAGGCAAGAGAGGGAAGGGAGGGGAGGGAGTGAAGGGAAGGATGGGAGGTGGTTCTCGCTGCCGCTGTGATGACTGTGCTGGATCGTACCAGGCATGGTGCGAGCAAGAGCATACGCTCTGGCATGCGCATGCACATGCGCATGCGCACGGGCATGGCAGTGAGCATGAGATGGAGTATGAGGGTGATGATGTGGCTCAAGAACAGCAGCGCCATCCGCATGAATATCAGCGTTGGCATCAGCAGCAACACCAGCAGTATCCGCAGGAGCATCAGCAGCATAAGCAGCAGCAGCAGCATCCGTCCCATCAGTCCTGCTGCTGCAACCACGACCGACCGCCTTCATCTGACGACCATTCACATCCCCATGCTGACCATTCACACCCCCATGCTCATAGCACATTCCCTTCTGCCTGGGCCCCACACCCATGCCATGTCACAAGCCAAACATTCTCAGCAAATCCACCTCTACCGAACCAGCCTGTACCGTACCAAGCAATACCGAACCATCCTATGGTGTACCAGGCAGGTCCGTACCAGCTGTTTCCAGCAGTGGCACAACAACCTGTCCCGCATGTGCCGTTTGCACGCAATCCCATGCCGTCCCACGCTGCTTCTCTCCAGTCGCTCTCTTGCCCAACCGCAGCATGCTCGCCCCATTACCAGCAGCAGCATCAACAGCCGCAATCGCAGCAGCAGCACCATCAGCCGCATCTTCATCACCATCAGCAGCACTTTCACCAGCACCATGCGCAACAGCATCATCTGGACCAGGAGCATCATCATCAACAACACCTGCACTGTTGTCACCAGAACCAGCAGCAGTCGCATTATCCAGCCCAACCCACTGGCAGCACGCACGTGCAGCACTCACAGCAACCCCTTGACATGTGCTCGGCCAAGAAGCCTGAAGGTCGGTTTGTTGAACATGGAAGGCATGGTCGCCAGCATGAGATGCACCATAACCATCACCATGGCGAGCATGTGATGTATGGCAGCCATGAGAATCGGCAGCATGCTAGCCATAAGCATCGGGAGCATGTTATGCATGGTAGTCGTGAGGACCGGCAGCATGATGTGTGTAGTAGCCACCAGCATGGCGAGCATGTGATGTATGGTACCCATGAGGACCGGCAGCATGTGGCAGCGCAAGAATGGGATCCCAAAGGAGGCTTGGTTCCGCGCTTTGCTTCGTCTCCTGCCCTCCCGCACCTCCTCCCAGCTTCGCCGTTGTTCGATTATTGGAGCAGAGGTGGTGGGAGCAGCAGCAGCAGCAACAACAGCTTGGGAAGGCGACGGCCCTCTAGTAGCAGCAGCAGCAGCAGGTACAGCAGGCATTTGAGGAGGCCTAGCGAGTTTTCAGAGGGTGTTTGTGTGCTGGAGGAGGATGAAGAGTATGAGGAGGAAGAGGACGAAGAGATGGTGGTTACTGGGGAAGACGAAGAAGAGAGTGTTGTTGCTACTGCTGCTGCCACTGTTGCTGGTGCTGGATCCTCATTGGCTGGTACTAAGCTTGACAGGTGGTGGAGCTGTGTCAGCAGCAGCAGTGAGTTTCATTCTGGTGCTGCAGGTGCTGCTGATGATGCATCTCCTGGGGGTGCCAGAACCACTGACCGAATGTGATTGTTGTTTAACAGTGTCAGGAGGACAAGACCTGTGGGAAGATCTGCTTCTAGTTGCTAGATGTGGTACTTGGTAGTATGCTAGTTAAGTTTGTCAGGATTATGTACCATAGTACGCATATGTAGGTGTATGGGAGGGTATGTGAAGGTAACGTATATGTAGGAATATGAATGGTAGATGCTGACTTGTCTTGGGTGTTGTGCTCGACTGATGTGTCTGACGCAATACACCGTAGCTGCGTATCCTACTTAGCTAGCAGACGATGCTTTCATACTGACTTCCGACATCCACGTGCTCCTACTTTAAAGCTGAGGCGACGAAGGTCTGATTCGATTCCTAGTGTGCGTTATCATTTCCTAAATAACAATTCCAAGGACGTCGGATGCATCACGCATTGCAGTTAAACGCGGTCTCAGCGTAGACGTAGAAAGATGGCTTCATGGACCCCCATGTGTGATGAGCAAGTATGTGCGATTGTTAAATATTTAGACCCGAAAGCAGGGACGGTAGTCTGCACAATGTACTATAGTTTCACAAAATTTGAACAAGGGGTGCATCCACCATTTACTTTCTCTTGACGGGGTCGAAGGTGGACACGCCAACGATAGCTACGGCAATGCCTCCCAGGACAACACCGCCAGCAATCACGCTGTTGATCAGGTTCTGCAGTGAGGGGGACACGCCGGGCTGGGCAGCCTCAGCAATCTCGGGGATGACGGCAGCAGCGATCAGAGCAGCGGTGACGGGGAGAGCGATGTTCTGCTCCTTCTTCGCGCTGTAAATCAACGAAACGCAGGAAAAGGGGATTTTAGAAAAGTAATCAACGTTATGCTAATAACCACACCAAGCTTTCACTAATTCAGTCATTACGACAAGCGAGGCCGAAGCGGATGTTGGCGGGACGGACCCGGTTAAGAGATAATAACGACGTTGCGTCGGCAGACCTACCTCATCACAACGCGGCTCTTGTTGCTGACGAGCATGGGGGTGGCGGACACCTTGCTCGACGCAACGCTCTTGTTAGCCAAGAGGCTGGTGGGAGCCACCACGGAGGCAGAGCAGACAGCGAAGGCAGCCATGGCTGAGAGTAGGCTTTGGCTGGATGAGCTGACTGCGGAGAGGAATCTGGTGTGGAAGCTGGAGTATGCGGTGACCAGACAACAGATTGTCTTGAGAGGTGTAGGTGGGGAATCAAATTGGAGTTCACATCCGTCCTTGCACGAGGGGGGAGCGGGTGTGTGGTGGGGAGATCAGCGAGGCTTACTGGGAGGCCAGCGATTTCCAGATTCCCGAAGAGGATAAGGCACGCTTGGCGTGATCTCATTCGTCCGTTGATTGGCTCGGCGTTACCTTTGCGATGGGCCTCGGGGTTCTCGGAGCCTGAAGTGGCGAATGGTGGTGACGAAATCTTGGGTTTTATGAGGTGATCGCGAGCGAAACAATCTGCTGTAACTGACAGGTGGATAGATGTTACCGATGACAGAAAGTTCTCATTCCGTAAATGAGCACTCACGTACGGTACAGATGTATGATGAGCACACAATAAACCCTTCTAACAATAAAATTTATTATCTTATTTGATGATCATGCTTCATCACGCTCATTTGGGTTCGCAAGGCTCATGGACTTTTGAGATTCAGAAAAACCTGTAACCAGTTTTTCAGATATTAAAGCGATTGGCCCTTGCCATGTCATTTTCATAAACTAGCTCCAATACAGCTAGCGATAATCAATCGGGCACTGGTAATATGGTTCTTTGAAGCATCCACCAAACACAATATGCCGTCCCCAGTAGTACAGCTCCACGTCCAGTGTATAGTGCCTTTGAAGGAAAGAAGACGCGTGGTGGTTGACTTGAATGCTCTCTCAATCTGCAAAATGAACTGTCGATGTTTGGAAAGCATGGACTGATACTATTACTACGTCAATTCAGACACCCGTATTTCCTAAGAAGGACCCTCCTTCCTACCAAACATACTCCCTACGTTGAAGCTTGTAATTCACAGTTTATCACAAGCTTCCTTGAACCCGTCTTGCAAGTCTTCTGCTGCCTTCACCGACGCAAGCTTGAAGGTCACGGGCCTCGGGGACTTGTCAAGCGTGGTGCCGGCAGGAGCAGTGTCATCTTGCTGCAACCAAGCCCAGTGAATATAAGTCACATGACAGATACAATACACAGCGTTACATACATGCATGCACAAGTGAAGCGTGCAAATGAGGTGGCGTGTTGAGTTCGGTGCATGGACTAAAGATTACAAGTACAGGACGGACACATGACTGCAGCACGGTAGTGAAATTGTTCTTCTTAAGCATGATCGAGAAAGACCACGTTGGAATGGTAGATAATTGCACACATGAGTGCATGACGTACACATGACTGCAGCACGGCGGTGATGTTGTTCTTCTTGAGCATGATGGTTATGCCCTTGTAGAGAGGTGCGTTCAGCATCACCTTGCCCACCTGCCCGTCGGAGAATGTACATGGAAGACCAAGAGACAAAGAAAACAAAAGGCAGGGGCATGTCTGAAATTTCCTTGTGCAGCGCTGCTACTTTGTGCACCCGCATGCATCACATCCGCATCACATCGACTCGCCTCACCTCCCACCCCATCCCATCCCAGCCCATCCCATCCCGAATTAGTAACAATCGACCCAGCAATCCCAGCCACCTGTCTCCCAGAAAATCCCACTCACATCATTCCGGAACAGCACTGAGGCGCGCAAAGTCTCCCCTCCCCTGTGCACCTTCACCACGACCTAAAGCCTCGAGAGCACTGAGCACTGAGCACTCACAACTCCGGAACGCCCCCAATACCACCCCAGTTCCACCCTCCCTGCACTCACATCATTCCGGAACAGCACAGAGGCGCGCAGGGACGCCCCTCCCTTGTGCAGCTTCACAATCACTGCGCCGCTGCCCTTGTCCTTCCATGCCGGGCCGTCCTCGCCCTTGGCCTTCTGCACTCACTCAGAGAACACAAGAGTGAGGGATGCAAGAGACGATGTTTAAGTTGCCTCAAGGTTTGTGCCGCTGCCCATGCCGGGCCGTCCTCGCCCTTGGCCTTCTGCACTCACTCGGGGATGACATTCCAAGGGGGGAGATTGAGAGAGAACAGCAAGAAGGGGGAGTGAGTGGGTAAAAGGTTGATGCTTGAAGCAGCTCGAAAACTGTGCCGCTGCCCTTGTCCTTCCAGCCGGGCCCTCCTCGCCCTTCGCTGTGTTCACTCGGGGAATACAGCAAAGGGAGGGAGGTGCAGGAGGGAAGAGCAGAATGGCTGGGGTGTTTCTGAGATTTCTCAAAAGCACCCAGCATCTCAAGACGCACATGGCACATGGCACATGGCATATTCCCAGGTTCTCATAACGAATTATGCATGCATCTACCTGCACGTATATCTTAGCGCGTGCCTCGTGCACTATGTCCACCCCACTCTCCTCCGCTCTCTTCACTGACGGACTCCCAGGTCCCTGCTCTTCTTCCTCCTCCTCCTCTTCTGCCAGAAGCAAAGGACAGAGAGGGGGGGGCGAGGGAGGAATAGGGTTGGTACTGGGATGCGTTGTAAAGGGGAATGGAACCACGTCTCACTCCTCTGCTCTCGTCACTGATGAACTCGCGGGTCCCTGCTCTTCCTCCTCCTCCTCTTCCTCTGACAGATGCAAAAGGGGGAAGAGGGGGAGGGAGGGAGAGTGGAAATGGGTTGGGATGGGTTGTTAACGAAGGGAAGAGTAGCACTTCTCACTCTGCTCTCTTCACTGATGAACTTGCAGGTCCCCGCTCTTCCTCCTCCTCCTTTTCCTCTGACAGACGCGAAGGAAGGGGAGGGGGATGGGTTGTTGTTACCGATGGGAAGAGTAGCACTTCTCACTCCTCTGCTCTCTTCGCTGATGGACTCGCAGGTACCTGCTCTTGCCTCTCAAACCGCTCACCTTTGGCTGTGCCACCAACAGCAATGGGTGCGAGCGGTGCTGCTGCAGGGAAGCCAAAAGAAGGGGAAGCGGATGGAGCAGCTGAGAAGGGCGCATAGAAAGTTTTGAGATGACTCACGACTCAACTTAGGCTGCCCCACCGACGGCAATGGGGGCGAGCGGTGCTGCTGCAGGGAAGCCAAATGCGGGGGACGCAGAGGGTGCAGCTGAGAAGGCGAATGGGCTGGCTGACGCTGAGAAGGGCGCAGAGAAGGACACTGCTGGCGCAGGGACTGCTGCAGCTGAAAAAGGCGAGGGGGCCGATGCTACCCCCACCACCAGCAGCAGCAGCAGCAACTGGCGCCGCGCCAGCAGTGTGCCTCTACCCTGAGCCCCCTTGCAAAACCTTGCTTGCACACTCACCTTTGGCTGCCCCACCGACAGTGATGGGTGCGAGCGGTGCTGCTGCTGAGAATCCAAATGCGGGGGCCGCGGATGGTGCAGCCGAGAACGCGAAGGGACTGGCTGACGCTGAGAAGGGCGCAGAGAAGGACACTGCTGGCGCAGGCGCTGCCGCTGCTGTAGCAGGTTTAGCGGCTGTAGCGGCTGTAGCAGCAGGAGGAGATGAGCCGGCACCAGGGGAAGATGAAGCAGCAGCAGTGGCAGCAGCAGGGGGAGAACCGGCAGCAGGAGCAGTAAGAGAGGACGTGAGTCCAAAGCTGACAGTGCCAGTGGTGGGAGGGGATGACGAGGCAAGGCCGAAACTGGCAGTGCCGACAGCGGCAGCAGGAGCAGCAGCGGGGGGATTGGAGGAGGAAGGTGAGAAGAAGCCGCTAGGAGGAGGGAAGGGGGGAGGGGCGCCAGGTCGAGGGGACCACATGTTGACTCCTACAGGCCCGAACATGGGAATGGAGGGAGCAGTGGCGGTGCTGATGGTGCCAGTGGTGGTGCCAGTGGTGAAGCTGGTGGGGATGTTGGCGGTCTTGGTGGTAGTGGTGTTGGCAGTGGTAGTGGTGGGTGCTGCTGCGGTTGCTGGGGAGAAGGCGAATGGGGATGTGGTGAATGCAGGGGCGTTGAATGAGGTTGTAGGTGCAGTTGGCGCGGTGGAAGGCGGTGGAGAGGCGGATTTGGACTTAATCCAGTCAACTACATCCTTATAGGTGGCCTGGGGAAGGGAGGGGGTGTGGGTTGCACAGCACGTGAGGGTGTGTGTGAGGTGTGTTTGAGGGTGTGTGTGAGAGTGTGTGTGAGGGTGTGTGAGGATGTATGTGAGTGCGTGCGTAAGTGTTTCCTGACTTGAGGTGCCTAAATGGGGCGTGTGAAGGTGTGTGTGAAGGTGTGTGTGAAGGTGTGTGTGAAGGTGTGTGTGAAGGTGTGTGTGAAGGTGTGTGTGAAGGTGTGTGTGAAGGTGTGTGTGAAGGTGTGTGTGAAGGTGTGTGTGAAGGTGTGTGTGAAGGTGTGTGTGAAGGTGTGTGTGAAGGTGTGTGTGAAGGTGTGTGTGAAGGTGTGTGTGAAGGTGTGTGTGAAGGTGTGTGTGAAGGTGATGGTAGAGCAGAAAACAAAGCCTCATGAGTACGATACCACTGTCAAAAATTACAGTCATAAGTAACCATAAGATAAGGGTGACCAATGCACTCAACGTTACCATGGCATTCCACGAAACACCACCATGACACAGCAGGTGTTACCATGAGGGTGGTGGCATGGTCAATGGAGTCATGCACCCAATCACCCCATCAATGCATGTGTTATGGTGTTACCATGAGGGTGGTGGCATGGTCAATGTAGTCATGCACCCCATCGCTCCACAGCTCGTCAATATGCTCCTTCTGCTGCTGCTGCACCCAACTGCACGTGCACATGCACATGCATACATGAGCGCAAAAGCACATGCACGTGTATTCACACACATGCATGCGTACTCACGCACATGCACATGCACACATGCATGCATCCACACATGCACACGTGCACACATGCATACATGCACACATGCACACATGCGTACATGCACACATGCACACATGCACACATGCATACATGCACAAACACGCACGTCCACCCATGTATACACGCGCGCATGCATGCGCACTCGAACACACTCACACCACAGGAATGCGCGATGCAACAGGCAATGAGGTACACGAAAGTCAGCAGTGAAGCTAGCTTTGAGGCGCCTCAAAACTAGTCAGCAGTGAAGCAGCTGCGGTGATCTACAGGAAAAATGATAGGATACAGGCCTACCATGGTGGTATGGTAACCAACCTGGCGAATTTTGAGGCGCCTCAAAATACACCTCACTGCATTAGGACGGATACAGGCCTACCATGGTGGTATGGTAACCAACCTGGCGAACTGCATGTTGAGTGCGTCAACAGAACAGTGGTCAGACACTCCCATGGTCGGACCCAGCCAGGCTATACCCAACGAATTGGCGAATGCGGGTTACCGACCTGGCGAATTGCATGTTGAGTGCGCGGACAGTGTTCAGGCACTCCTGTGCTCGGGCCTGGTCGGGAAATGCAGCGGCTGAATCTGATGCTGACGCTGATGCTGATGCTGCTGCTGCATTGTTGGCTGCAGCAGGGAACGGAGCGGTGGTGAAGGATGGGAAGCCGTTGAATCCGGTTGCTGGCGGTGCGTCTGCTGCTGCTCCTCTCTTCTGCTGGTGGTTCTGGTAAAAAAAAGAGAGAGTGGAGGAGTAAGGGGAGTAGGAGGAGTGACGGGAAGTGACGATTGGGACGAGGAGGGTGAGGAGGACGAGAAGGAAGAAGAGGAAGAGGGGGAGGTGCGGGACGAAAGGCGATGAAATGATGACTCAATGTGGCGAGGTATGGGGAGGTGGTCACGGCTCGTCCAACCGATTCATATTCTAATCATACAACGAGAAATTTCCGGCTTGATGTGAACGGATAAAAGAAGAAATTTTGTGGTACAAAAACGGTTCTTTTACGCCAGCAACATAACGAAAAGCATCCAGGCGAAGAGCATTCAAGCGGAAAGCCTTACAGCAGTATGTCGCCGGCTGAAAGGAGCCGGTTCCTCCTCCTCCTCCTCTTCCACGTATCGCCGTTTCCCACCCGCCATTAACCCCCTTCCGCTCACCAAGCCCCTCTACCTAAGTGAAAGAATTCTTGCTTTCCGAAAGCTCTCGGAGTAATCGAGAGATGCCTCAAAGTATACAGGTTTTGGAACCGTAGTGACCCAACTTCGATAGTCCCAAAACCTTGTCGCGGTCTCAAACAAGCCCCCACTCTTGAGAAAACGCAGCCTTTGCGTTTCAGAACGGGTTGCAGCTGCAGTTGAAGCGAGGCTGAAAGCAGGCTCGCGGAGGTAGGCGGGTAGACCGCCGTGTCTAGGCGGGCGAGTAGCCGCCGGATTCAGAAACGCTATTGTGAAGAGGCAGGAGGGAGGGAGGGAGATTCAAGGCAGTCCACCGCCCTGCGAATGGAGAGATGCGACACAGTAGGAGTGCATTTGTAGCCACACCCCTTAATGTACTAATCAACTTGAAGATAATTCTGAAGTCCATTATGTTCATGACACATTCCCTTGCTCAGATGTAATTTTGTGAAAGGAAAATGGAACATTGAAGGTTGGTTTGGCGGCAGGTCAGGCTACATTCATACGCCACATCTTTCAGCGTGTTTTGATTGCAAGTTTGGTAAGCGATTACCCTGAGTGAAACTACTCTCTGACACCCGTACGTTAGGCACGCATACGCTGCAAAACTGATGCACTAGATGGATGCACTAGATGGATCAACTAGATGGATCAATCGGCATGCTTAGCCCGTCCGCAACAAGCCAACAACATGCAATACAAAGCTCTCCCTTACCAGGCAGCTTCTCAGCAGCTTCCCAGCGCAGAGAACTACACAATCAGGCAATGAATGACCCATAACCCTCATGACTCATGACTCATGACCCATGACTAATGACTCATGACCCATGCGACCCCTGTGAGTGAGTGGTCACCTCCAGCAAAACTCAAGTCCACGGCTGCACGCTTAGTAACTTGAAGACCGAGAGGCTTTCACAAGTGTGTGAAGGGCGGGCTTGATGATTGAGTCACTCACACACGTGTGACAACACAAGGATGGGATGAAGGGCAGGCGGGACGAATGGCAGGCTGAGGTACACTTGTGCGGGAGGAATCAAGGGCGGTGTACTTGTGACGTCAGAAGGGCGGGATGAAGGGCAGTATACAGACGTCAAACTCCGGAAGGTACCTCGGGCTTGCCCACACCACTCTCTCACTCTTCTCCCCGTCCCCTTCCTCCTCATCATCCTCACCCCCCTCATCCTCACCTCCAGCACCGTCCTTCATATCCACATCCTGCATCCCACTCTCTCTCACCCTCCTCTCTTCCACATCCTTCCCCTCCAAACCCCCACCTTTCACCCCTCCATCTTTCACCCCCACACCTCCCACACCTCCCAAATCTCCCTCCCCCCTCTCGCCCACCCCCGGCTCAGGCATGAGCCAGTCAGCAAAGCTCACTTCGGCTTCCATCTCAGCCAGCGCCTCAGCAAGCCCGTGTGTGGCGTTGTCGAATGCGAGGAACGTCTGATCCACCACCACTGGAGGCTCCGCCCTCCTCTTCTCACGCCCCTCCCTCTGCCTCTCCTTTCCCTCCCGCCCCTCCCTCCCTTCCTTCCCTTCCTTCCCCTCCCTCCCCTCCCGACCCTCTCGCCCCTCCCTCCCCTCCCTTCCCTCCTTCACTCCTCTCCGTTCGCCCTGTTTATGAAACCCGTTCTCCCCTGGTGTGGCAGGCATGCCTTTCGCTACAGCTGCAGCAGCAGAAGGAGCAGTGGCAGTGGCAGCAGCGGCGGCGGAAGCTGGGCTGAAGGCCTTCAGCCGGGAGTCGTTTTCAAGCTTATTTTGAGGATCCGGTCGGGTATTGTTTCGGGGTTCGTTTCCGGAGTCAATTCGGGTGTCGTTTCGCGGTTCGCCTGTGGGTCTAAGAGGGGACAGCACCTCAGCTGCAGACGTGTCACTAACACCAGGTCCCCCACTCAGCCCCGCCCCTCCACTCGCTGTGCTTCTGCTGCGGTGGTGCCGCCGCTTGCTGCTGCGGGATTTACCTGATACTGCCCCAGACATGCCCCCGCTTCTGCTGCTATCTGCAGGCGACGCCCCTGCTGCCCCTGTTCCTGCCCCTGATACAGCCCCTGCTGCTGCCGCCGCTGCCGCCGCCGCTGCTCCTGCTGCTCCTCCCCCCCCACCTGCCCCTAAACTGGCCGAACGCCCCATCCCTTTCAGAGCAGCAGCAGCAGCTGCAGCAGAGGCGCTCGGTCCAGCACCAGGCTCTGAGACACAGGAGGACGAGGCGAGGCGGGAAGGATGATGATGATGGTGGTGGTGGCGACGGTCCGAACCCTCACGAGTCCCATGCCCTCCCTTATCCCCATCCCCTGTGCCCTGCCCTGCTGCTTGTCCCTCCTTCCCGGGCCTCTGACTGCCATGACTGCCTTGACTGGGTTGACTACCTTGACTTCCCAAACTGCCCTGGCTGCTCTGGCTGCCGTGGCTGCGCTTGTGGCTCTGCAGCAGGTCGCCCACCCGCCCGTTCTGCCTCCCTGCTCCGTGCACCGGAGGTTTATCGCTTGGCGACACTCCGGCCCGCTTCTCTCCAACTCCACCCACGCCCGGCGCGGCAGCGGCTGCAGCAGGAGCCCCTTTCGCTCCCGTTCCTCTCAACTCCATTGCTGATTGGAGATCTCTCAGCTCCTCTAACCCCGGCTTCCCTCCAGATTTAGAAGGCTCTGATGTTGCTCTCACAGCAGCACCTGAGGAGACCTGCCCACCTTCTCCCTGCCGTCCCTTCCCCTCTCTCCTATCCTGCCTGTCCCTATCCGTCCCCTGAGTTTCCCTTCTCTCCTCCCCCTTCCCGTTCCCCAGTCTCACGTCCTCTGATTTCAAATCGTGATGCCCCCGGCTGTCGGACGATCGCAGCCGTTGATCTTGACCTGTCCGGAGATCAGGGGTTGAGACTGACCCGTGCAGCGGCTTGGGCGCTCCTGGTGCTGAGCTCAGATCCCGAGCGTTGCCGTCCGTTGATTTCGAGATCCGTTCGTTAAGGGTTGCGGAGGGGCGTGTGTCCTGCTGCTGAGACGCACGTGTATCCTGCTTTTCCTGCTTGCTGGAAGCACGAGCGTCAGCTGTGCTGGTGCCACGTGTATCCAATGCATTAACGCCACGTGGCTCCAACGCATTAGTGCCACGTGTGTCCAATGCGTTAACGCCACGTGTATCCGGGGGGGCAGGAGCGCGGGGAATGCCGTTCTCCCCGTTGGGCATGCCTTGAGGCACTGCCTTGCGGTCCTGCTTCTTGTCTGCGGCAGTGCGAGCAGGAGGGTAACATGGAGGGGCGGCAGGATGGAACAAAAACAGAATGACTTTTGTCTCGACTCACACGTTGCCTTGAGGCACCGCCTTGCGGTCCTGCTTCTTGTCGGTGGCAGTGCGAGCAGGAGGGGAACATGGAGGGGCGGCAGGATGGAAGAGAAACAGAATGACTTTTGTCTTGACTCACACCTTGCCTTGAGGCACCACCGCCTTGCGGTCCGGCTTCTTGTCTGTGGCAGTGCGAGCAGGAGGGGACAGGGAGGAGAGGCATGATGGATCAGAAGTGGTGGATGGAACCTAAATGGGAACGAAATGACACCACGGGGTAGAATGAAAACAATCACATGGGAACGGGAAACTGGAATGGCAGAGCATAAGCTGTGGATGCGAGGTGGGGCATGGAAAGGCGGACCTTTATGCTTGTCTCTGTGCTTCTCGTCTCGCCGCTTCTCCTCCCTCCGCTTCTCCTTCTCTTTGTGTCGCTCCTCCTTCCTCTTCTCATCCTTATGCTTATCCTCCTTCTTCTTCTCATCTTTCCTTCTCTCCTCCTTATTCCCCTCTTTCCTCTCCTCCTTCCTCTTCTCTTCCTTTCCCTTCTCCTCCTTCCCCTCCTTCCCTTCCTTCCCTTCCTTCCCTTCCTTCCCCTCTCCACTCGCCTTTTCCCGTTGCTCCTCCTCCTTCCCCACATCTTTCCGCAATTCACTCTTCTGTTTTTCGCCCTCACCCTTATCTTTCCCCGAACCCTGACCGTCATCCCCCTTGCCTTTGCCCTTCTCCTCCTCTTGAGACGTCTCAAGACCCAAACCCTCACCCTTCTCTCCCTTGCTCTTCTCCTCTTTCCGAGACGTCTCCAAACGCAAACCCTCCCCTTTCTCACCCTTCTCTTTCTCCCCGCCCTTCCCCTTATCCGTGTCCCCGCCCTTCCCCTTCTCCCCGCCCGCCCCCCTCTCCGTGTTCCCATCCTTCTCCTTGCGCGCCGAGTCTTCAGACGACTGCTTCCGGTGCTCCTTAGACTCCTTCTCCTTAGACTCCTTTTCCTTTGATTCCTTAGAATCCTTGGGTTCTCTAGTTTCCTTGGGCTCTTTTGACTCCTTAGAACGCTTCTTCTCCTCCTTGCGCCGCTTCCGCTCCTCCTTGTCTTCCCCCTCGCCCCCTTCCCTATGCCGCTTCTTCTTCTTCTTTTTCTTATCCTTGTCTCGATCTTTATCTTTCCCCTCCGATCTCGTCTCCTGGTCGGCAGCAAAAGGCGGGAATGCAGGGTGGGCGGATATAGAGATATTTACTGATCAGGGAAGGGCAATAATATATTAACGATTTTTCAAGATTTTACATCGGGAAGAACGGGTCACAGGAACGCATTCCGATCCGTAGCGATATACCGCAGTCGGCAAACGGAGAGCGACGACGAGAACCCTAAACGCAATAATGAAAGATGCACGGACGACGGAGCGACTGGGAGTTAGAGCAATCGAGATTCTGTTCGAAACGGCATTCCGAAAAAGGGGAATGCGGCATTGCCTATCTCGAAAAAGATAATAGAAATTTCTGGAAACTCGGAACCACCTCTCAAGAAAAGAACCTCAACAGCTGCCACTCGCCTTGAACACGTCACCGCACCAGACCGTTCCGAACACCCCAGTTCTCTGAACCATTCCATCCGACAACGACCACGCTTTTCCCCATTCGTTCCTTGGGATTACCTTAGGGATGCTAAGAGACAAATCTGGGCGTGACTTTTTAAGTCCGACTCAGTATTCACCTCGGCTTCCACCATACGTCCCATTCCCCTTGGGATTACCTTAGGAACGCTTAGAGACGGATCCCGAGGCTTCTTCTGGAACCCCGGCGGGGGATACGGCCAGCAGCGAGACATGGCGATCGCAATCACCCAATCGGCGCCTGCTGGACGCTCGAAAGGTCACCGGCAGGAGGAACTCATCGGACGCGACGCGACGACCTGGAGCTGTTATGATAGGAGCTGCGATAGTAGACGATGCGATAGAAAGAGATTCGGCTGCCGTTGACTGGCGCTGCAGCGATCAGCGGCGGCACCCGTTGTGGATGCACTCGTAGCGGCTGCGACACGCCACTTCCCCAGTGAGCTTCAAAGGCGATGTGCTGCGGCTTTCGCCTGTTGCGGCTGCTGCGGTGCCGACGACAAAACGGCCGTGACGTATAATCGCTTCAGGACGCAGAATAATACCGCTTCGCCGAAAGTCGCCCAAAGGCTACCCGAGGATTATAGCACAATGCAGAATTAGGGCATTGCAGCAGCAATGACCAGCAAGCGTGATCGCTCCCGTGGAAGGAGCGTGACGCGATGAAGCAGCGACGAATGAGGAGAGCGAAGCGTCGCCTACAGGCCGAATTTCCGGACCGCTCCCGAATGGACCTCGCGCGTTAACATCGAATCAGCAAATCAGCATCGAAGCAGAATCAAATCTGTAGTGAATCTATTTCCAAACCAGATCAGAACTGTCGCTACGATGAATTAATGGTGAGCCGCGTGACAACTTTCCCGCTTAGTATCCCGCTTGAGTGCTGAATACGTTTTCTCCCAGACGGCCAAATTAGGGCAAGGGTTCTCGCCTGACCTAAAAAGATCAGCCTAGCCTATTGCGAATTAGGTCAAGCACCGTCAGCCTTTCTTTCCCGATCAGCTCAGTTCGCGATGCGGTAGCGGCCGCCTTTGACAACGTTTTAAATCTCTTTCGTTGCCGCCGCTGCGCCGCCGCCTCCGCCGTTCCTGTAGGAAGACGGCGTGACGTGACGTAGCGCGTGGTTATTCAGAGGCCGTCTCGTCCTTAGCAGGCAGCTGAGCTGATGCTCTAAGCTGTCTCGTGCTGGGAGAGAATCAAACCCTACAAAAAGAAACGGCTGGTTGGTCCTATTTATATTCCCAGTGCCAGCAGGCCAAGCATGTCACCTTGACAGGGGTGTAGCGCGTTGAATAGTGGTTAGACGAGGTTACGGACGGACCAACCAGCGTGTGGTTCTGCTGTTTCAAAAGTTCCGCCGCATCCTCCTGGGCTGTCCTCCCCTCCCCCCCACACATGCACACTCACCCAACCAACTAGCGCGCTCCTTCCCCCCGCTCCCCCCATTCTCCCCATTTCCCCCTTTCCCTGAACTGTTGTCTTCGAGAATCCCGAGGGTCAAATCGAGATTCGAGACCACCACCATCAATCATGAGGACAGCAGCTCGCGCGGGAACATGATGGGGCAGCCCATGGGGGAACCCTCCCGCCAAGTCTGGGTGGGCTCGCGCAGGCGGGAGAAATGCGAGGCAGTGTGGTGCGATGTGCTGTGCATGGCCTCGCCATCCAACAAGCTCCCCCCTAATAGGGATGGTCTTGAAAATTCTGAAGGCTGGGGCCCGGCGGGGCGGAAGCCCAATGAGGAACAGCGCGCTGGGAACAGCTTCACCAGGCGCTGGTGGAACGTGGGAGCAAGGAACAGCGGGAACTGGCGGAGGGCCGAACCGAAAGCAGTTTCTGGAAGAGGACAGCGCCGTTTCGAGATTGCAGTTTGGCTCTTGACATGTTACGTTCGGTGAAGACAGTTGTTTCAGAGATGTTAATGGGTGCAGATGGTGCATCATGTCTCGATTTCATCGCGCTGCGCCAACAAAGATCACAGGTTCAAATCAAACACAAGGAAAAGCACCAAGGTCTGCCTTTGCGCAGGGTGCTTGCTGCTAGCCTTCACGAACCTCGAATCAGCGCGACCAATCGCGAGACATCGTTCGCCAGTGTTCGGCGCTCTCTTCACGCGACACCACCATCCCCCTCTACCCTGCTGGGACCAAGCCCCCGCTCCAGGCTGCTGACTTTCCCTGACACAGGGAGGAGCGTGCTCGGTTTTCAGTTCATGTTTCACGTTTCCATTGGATATGCTACGTTCAAAAGCGGTAACACACGGTAACACGTGAACTTAGCTGGCACACCTAGGTTTGTGCAGCTAGACATTTTGACAAATTGCTAAAACCAGTCTATGTTCGACTACGTTAAAACAGCACGAATACCGGAGTGTAGAAGTCCCGCCTGAAAAGCAACCGTATAGGATATCGAAGAAGGCAGTTTTGAATTCATAGCTACTAAAACTAAACACCTACACCTCACCATCCTTTCTCGCCAGGATTCCTGGCACACATTTCGCGCATTGGCTTCTCGCGCCGCGAGGCGGGCTCATTGCAGATTCTAAGCAATTACACCCGCTGCGTTATCAAGCTTCTGTCTCTAGGTTCGAATTTAACTGATTTGGATCGCCAGTTGGTACTTCGGTTGGTTCTCGGCCCGTCAGCGAAAGTCGGATGTACGGAGCCGTTGCATTGTCACCAGCTGCCCAATCCGGGGGACTGCTGATCTCCGCGAATCCCGCATGTTATTCCGCAGGATACCTGAACAGCTTACGAATCGAAACCACCGCGTTGGTGGGTGGATTTGCGAAAAGGTGTCAAACGGTAACCCGATCGTCCAGGAGTAATATCTCATTTCGCTTATCGTCGCACACCCATTTGTTCCCGAATCGGCTCTCATCTTGTGAACACCTTGGGAGAAGAAACCAACGGCGCGCAGCACTCTCCTCTGCGCTTGGTTGCCACGTGTCAGCCATGGCGGATTCGAGGGCTCCATTAGCGGATGCTGACGTGGATATGGTAGACAATGTCCAAGCGGATCAGCCAAACCTTCAGGGCGACGCGGACGTGGCCCTATCCAACGGTCACGATCCCGAGATTGTGAAATCCGAGGAGGATAAGAAGGCGTACCGCATGGTGACGCTCCCGAATGGGTTAATTACCCTGTTAATTTACGACCCTGAGATTGCCGCGTCAGGGGATGACGATGAGGATGATGATGAGGAGGAGGATGAGGAGGATGAGATAGAGAGTGAGGAGAGCGATGAGGAGATGAGTGTTGCTGAGGCTGAGGGAAGCGGAGATGGGACAAAAAGCAGCGGAAAGGGGAAGGGGGGGAAGGGGGAAAAGGGGGGTAAGGGTGGGAAGTCCAAGGGACGAAAAGGTGCTAGTAAAGGAGGGAAGGGAGGTGACGATAACGAGGGTGAGGATAGCGATTGGGAGACAGCGAGTGAGGAGGAGGAAGGGGAGGCGGAGGACGCAGGAACTGGCGGAACAGAGGAGAAAAAGGCAAAGGTGGTCGGAGGAAAGGGGGATGGTCAGGGTAAGGAAGGCGAGTCGGGGGCAGCAGGGGGTGAGACGACCGGGGAGGGGAAGGTGGGGGGAAAGCGGAAGAAAGTGGGGGGGATTAAACTGGGTGGTGGTGGGTTGGGGCGGAAGGGGAAGGCTGGGGAAAAGAGTGCAGGGAAGGGGGCGGTGGGAGGAGGGGCGGAAGAGGGGGAAGAGGGTAGTGAGGAGGAGATGGAGAGTGGAGAGGAGGAGGAGGAATATGAGGGTGATGATGAGGAAGACGAGGATGATTCTGATGGGGATGATGATGAGGAGGATGATGACGATGATGATGACGATCAACCAGGAGCAGCAAAAAAGGTGCCGTAACTACCCTATACTTGTTGGTTCTTGGGAACTCTCAAATTCCAACTACTGTATACTTGCTCCAAATACTGATGGACCTTTCCATTTTTTCCCTATTCCCCAGCTTCGGTTGCCACCCCCACCCCACGTCTCCCCTCCCACTGTCCCTCCCTTCGTCCTTCTGCCTCTCTGCCTCTTGCTCGCTGCCTGCGCCTCTCTTTTGATCCTCCTCTGTAACGCACCTTCCTGCTACCCCAGCTCTCCCAACCCCTGCCTCACCTCTCCCAACCCCTGCCTCACCTCTCCCCACCCCTGACTCACCCCTCCCCACTAGGCATGATCATCCTGCCCCGGCGGGTCGGGTCGACCCGACCCGACCCGGGTTTTGACCCAGGTCGGGTCAGGCATTTTGAAGCGCTGGCCCGGCCGGGTCGGGTCGGGTTTACCCGGTCGGGTCGGGTCGACCCGACACCCGAAACCGGGTCGGGTCGGGTCGGGTCGGGTCGGGTCGGGTCAGATTTAGACCCGAAGTCGTACCCGACCCGGTTTCGGATACCGCGCCCTAAGTCGGGTCGAGTATTTGGCCCGACCCGACTTTTCCTCCCTCGACAATTTGCACTAAAGCAGATCGCGAAGTCAATGTCTAGGGTTTGTTTGTTCCCTCGACATTGACTTCGATCTGCAATACCTAGGCAGCTAGCAAGCAATCGTTCTCAAGCTCTACTACTCTCTAAACCCGCGCCCATGTTAAGGAACACTATTACTAGTGTTTCCATGTTGGCGTAAGGGTCTTTTTAACCTAGCGCGACCAGGCAGAGATATTCGATTCTATAGAAATAGTTATTCTTAGCTCTCACAAGCGACTAAACTCTGGTCCCGCGTTCTAATCGCCCCCTGCGCGCCTACCAGGCCCGCATCGATAGTGACGCGACCCCCCATAGTCTAGTTACAAAATGGAGGACGTTCATATAATAATATTACACAAATATTCAATCAGTGCAACACCGCACAGTAGTAAGGAGAACCTCTTACCCTGCATATGGGGTCCTGGCCCGACCCGACCCGACCCGGCCCCTACCCGACCCGACCCGGGGGCGGGTCACGCCTGACCCGGCACCCGATACCCGGGTCGGGCCAGGATTTTTTGAAGTTCCGACCCGACCCGACCCGACCCGGAACCCGGCTGGCCCGCCCAAGTCGGGTCGGGTCGGGTCGGGTCGGGCCTAATGATCATGCCTACTCCCCACCCCTGACTCACCCCTCCCCACCCCTGACTCACCCCTCCCCACCCCTGACTCACCCCTCCCCACCCATGCCTCCCCCCACCCCTCCTCACCCCACCTCTTCCAGCTGGCGGCGGCTGCCATGTGCGTGGGTGTGGGAAGCTTCTTGGATCCTCCCGATGCTCTTGGCCTCGCGCATTTCCTTGGTCAGTGAATGCACACTCGCCCAGAGTTTGGGGTTTAATGAAAGGTTTTTTTTTCGGTTGCCCTGCGGTGCTCTTGGTTGCCCTGCGGTGCTCTTGGCTGCCCTGCCTTGCTCCCTGGAGAAGATTTTCACGGGCATTCTCAGATTCTCGAGCATAACCTGTTGAGATTAGAAGCTTCCTAGGCTAGGAGAAACCCTAGCCTAGGAGCATTGACTTAGTAACGAGAAAGATAAGGGGATGGCCAAAAGAGGGGTTCAATAATAGAAGGCATACAAGATATAGTCAAGGAAATGGGCAAATGGTGCACCACCAAGCAGGAAACTATATAACTACACTAAACTCTACTGTAGGCATTTATAAATGTATACGAATACATTTCAACACACCCCCTAAATGCCTACAGCTAGAACCGTGTGCAGTACACCTCCTGCAGAGGTACACCAAGTGCAGAGAAAGCAGCAACAACAGACAAGGTAACAGAGCAGGTACAGCAGCAAAGGGGCAGGCACTCCTGCCACCCCTTTACTCTCCTCCCCCCCCCCCCCACGAGGGACGGGGGCTGGTTGGTCTCACACCCGCCACCCCAATGCCACTCCCCTGGCTCCCCCACACCCTCACACCCTCCCCCCCCAGCGGCAGCTGCAGCAGTGGGAACGAAAGGAGGAGGAGGGGAAGGGAAACACACCACCCATCACCCCCACACCCGCCACCCCCAGACCCTCCCCCCCACGGCTGCAGGGAGACGAAGGAGGGGGGGGGGGGGGGGGGGGATAAAGCCGCAGAGCGGCTACAGAGGGTCGGCGGGCTGTAGGGCAGGGGCGGTTGCAGTGGGTGCAGGCACGGGGTGAGGTAGAGGCGCCGTCGCGGGCGCCAGGGGCGGGTCCGCGGCGGCTCAGGGCACCGTCGCGGGCGCCAGGGGCGAGTCCGCGGCGGCTCAGGGCACCGCCGCGGGCACCAGGGGCGGGTCCGCGGCGGCTCAGGGCACCGCCGCGGGCGCCAGGGGCGGGTCCGCGGCGGCTCAGGGCACCGCCGCGGGCGCCAGGGGCGGGTCCGCGGCGGCTCAGGGCACCGCCGCGGGCGCCAGGGGCGGGTCCGCGGCGGCTCAGGGCACCGCCGCGGGCGCCAGGGGCGGGTCCGCGGCGGCTCAGGGCACCGCCGCGGGCGCCAGGGGCGGGTCCGCGGCGGCTCAGGGCACCGCTGCAGGCGCCAGGGGCGGGTCCGCGGCGGCTCAGGGCACCGTCGCGGGCGCCAGGGGCGGGTCCGCGGCGGCTCAGGGCGTCGTCGCGGGCGCCAGGGGCGGGTCCGCGACGGGCAGAAAAAAAAAACGTCATGCGCCACCCGGGCGCGGGACAGAACGAAAATCGCCACGCGCCCGAGGCGCGCGACCGGAAATACAGCAGCGGAAGCGAGAGGCTGGCCCACAGGCCAGGACTTAATAGGCTCTGATAGCATGTTGAGATTAGAAGCTTCCTAGGCTAGGAGAAACCCTAGCCTAGGAGCATTGACTTAGTTACGAGAAGGATAAGGGGATGGCCAAAAGAGGGGTTCAATAATAGAAGGCATACAAGATATAGTCAAGGAAATGGGCAAATGGTGCACCACCAAGCAGGAAACTATATAACTACACTAAACTCTACTGTAGGCATTTATAAATGTATACGAATACATTTCAACATAACCGATGGAATTTCTGAAGCGTGTTACATTTTCTCCTCTTCTTGCCACCCTCCCTCCCTCAATCCTGCCCGCCCTCTCTTCTTTTATACTACAGAGCACATGCTCTTCATGGGCAGCGTCAAGTTCCCTGTCGAAAATGATTTTACTTAGTTTTTGACGTTTCAGATTCTCTCTCCTCCCTCTGTCCCTCTCTTCTTCATACTGCAGAGCACATGCTCTTCATGGGCAGCGTCAAGTTCCCTGACGAGAACGAGGTGAGGCCACAAACCCTTTATTGTAACTTTCGAACCCTAATCGGGCCCTAGAGCAAGCTTTTCATGGTAAACCTTAGATTCGTATTCATATCTCCCCTCCTGGAGAGTCATGGATTATTCTGTGCCACGCACCAGAGTGACACTTCTTGAACCCTGAACCCTAAACCTTCCTGACCCCTAAAACCCTGAACCCTGACTCGTGACCGTTGAACCATGTAAAGCACTGCTTCGTCGCTCACATACAGCATACCCTCCCCCACTTCCCCCACTTTTTGTCTCCGCCCATCCCCTTTCCATCTCTTCTTCCCCTCCCCCACCTGCGCATACATACACGCCCTTCCCTTGCAGTATGACCCATTTCTGAGGCGGCACGGCGGCGGATTTTGAGGCGCCTCAAAATTGAGGTGCATTTTGAGGTGCCTCAAAATTTTCGCCACTTCTTCCCCTCCCCCACCTGCGCATACATACACGCCCTTCCCTTGCCGTATGCCCCGTTTCTGAGGCGGGTTTTGAGACGTCTCAAAACACTTCTTCCCCTCCCCCACCTGCACATACATACACGCCCTTCCCTTGCAGTATGACCCGTTTCTGAGGCGGCATGGCGGTGGTTCGAACGCATTCACAGAGACAGAGTTCACGTGCTACCACTTTGGCGTCCCACACAAGTTGATATTTGAGGCGCCTAAAAAACAAGACACGGAGATGACGTGCTATCACTTTGGCGTTGCACCCACACCACATAGAGCAAACCCTTTTCTCCATTCTCCCTCCCTTTCCCCTCCCCCTCACACACACACCACTCCTTGCTTGCAGTACGACTCGTTTCTGAGGCGGCACGGTGGCGGCTCGAATGCGTTCACAGAAACAGAGTTCACGTGCTACCACTTTGACGTGGCACACAAGTACCTGCACCCTGCTCTCGACAGGTGAGCAGCTTCTGAAGTGCGTTCACAAGGTGAGCTTGGAGTGTGCACCACCAACTGCAATGCGTTCACAAGGTGAGCTTGGAGTGTGCACCACCAACTGCAATGCGTTCACAAGGTGAGCTTGGAGTGTGCACCACCAACTGCAATGCGTTCACAAGGTGAGCTTGGAGTGTGCACCACCAACTGCAATGCGTTCACAAGGTGAGCTTGGAGTGTGCACCACCAACTGCAATGCGTTCACAAGGTGAGCTTGGAGTGTGCACCACCAACTGCAATGCGTTCACAAGGTGAGCTTGGAGTGTGCACCACCAACTGCAATGCGTTCACAAGGTGAGCTTGGAGTGTGCACCACCAACTGCAATGCGTTCACAAGGTGAGCTTGGAGTGTGCACCACCAACTGCAATGCGTTCACAAGGTGAGCTTGGAGTGTGCACCACCAACTGCAATGCGTTCACAAGGTGAGCTTGGAGTGTGCACCACCAACTGCAATGCGTTCACAAGGTGAGCTTGGAGTGTGCACCACCAACTGCAATGCGTTCACAAGGTGAGCTTGGAGTGTGCACCACCAACTGCAATGCGTTCACAAGGTGAGTTTGGAGTGTGCACCACCAACTGCAATGCGTTCACAAGGTGAGCTTGGAGTGTGCACCACCAACTGCAATGCGTTCACAGAGACAGAGCTCACGTGCTACCACTTTGACGTTGCACACAAGTACCTGCACCCTGCTCTCGACAGGTGAGTGAGCCCCAGAGGCGTCTGAGATGAGAAGGTGAGCTTCAGTTGCGCATCTCCACCTTCACTGCAATGTGTGCACAGAGACAGAGTTCACGTGCTACCACTTTGACGTGGCACGCAAGTACCTGCACCCTGCTCTTGACAGGTGATAAGAGACCCACACTTTGCTGGACCCCGCTTCCCCATCCTGGCCCATCGCACCCCTCTCATATCAGCTCTGCGCTGTTCTTTGGGCCGCCACTGGCTCCCCCCCCGACCGACCCACACCCTTCCCTCCCTCCCTCCCTCCCTCCCTCCCTCCCTCCCTCCCTCCCTCCCCCCCCCCCTCCCTCCCTCCCTCCCTCCCTCCCTCCCTCCCTCCCTCCCTCCCCCCCTCCCTCCCCCCCTCCCTCCCCACCTCCCTCCCTCCCTCCCTCCCTCCCTCCCTCCCTCCCTCCCTCCCTCCCTCCCTCCCTCCCTCCCTCCCTCCCTCCCTCCCCCCCTCCCTCCCTCCCCCCCTCCCTCCCTCCCTCCCTCCCTCCCTCCCTCCCCCCCTCCCTCCCTCCCCCCTCCCTCCCTCCCTCCCTCCCTCCCTCCCTCCCTCCCTCCCTCCCTCCCTCCCTCCCTCCCTCCCTCCCTCCCTCCCTCCCTCCCTCCCTCCCTCCCTCCCCCCTCCCTCCCTCCCTCCCTCCCTCCCTCCCTCCCTCCCTCCCTCCCTCCCTCCCTCCCTCCCTCCCTCCCTCCCTCCCTCCCTCCCTCCCTCCCTCCCCCCCTCCCTCCCTCCCTCCCTCCCTCCCTCCCCACCTCCCTCCCTCCCTCCCTCCCTCCCTCCCTCACTCCCTCCCTCCCTCCCTCCCTCCCTCCCTCCCTCCCTCCCCCCCTCCCTCCCTCCCTCCCTCCCTCCCCACCTCCCTCCCTCCCTCCCTCCCTCCCTCCCCCCTTTCAGGTTTGCGCAGTTCTTTGTGGCGCCGCTGGTGAAGGCAGATGCCATGGAGAGAGAGGTGCAGGCTGTGGACTCGGGTGAGTTGACCTCCGTTGACTTGTGTTGACCCTTGATGTTTGTTTACTTTCAATGACTTGCGTTGACTTGCGTTGACTTGCATTGACTTTGGTTGACTTGCCTTGACTCGATTCTGTCGATTCGTTTCATGTCTCTAACCTTGCCTCTAGTCCTTGTCCTGTGCGCGCACGCACAAGACCCCCCTCCTTCCCCCGGCCTACCCTCCTGTTTCTGAGTCAACTAAAAAACGTTTCATGTCTCTAACCTTGCCTCTAGTCCTTGTCCTGTGCACGCACAAGATCCCCCTCCTTCCCCCGGCCTACCCGCCCCCTTCCCTCTCACCCTCATCTCCCCCCTCCTCCCTCCCAGAGTTCAACATAAGTCTGCAGAGCGATGTGTGTCGGGTGCAGCAGCTGCAGTGCTCCACGTGCGTGCAGCCAGACCACCCCTTCCGCAAGTTCTCCTGGGGCAACCGCAAGAGCCTCATAGACGACCCCGCCAAGCTTGGAGTGGACATGAGAGAGAGGCTGCTGCAGCTCTACTCACGGTTTTATACAGCCGGGGCGATGAGGCTGGTTGTGGTTGGGGGCGGTGAGTGCTGGTGTTTGAGGGTTGGTTGTGGTGCGGTGTGGTGTGGTTGTGCCACATGCAGCAGGTTCAGGTATTTGGGCATGTTGGAGCGGCTGCTGCAGGTTCTCCTGGGGCAACCGCAGGAGCCTCATAGACGACCCGGCCAAGCTGGGGGTGGACATGCGGGAGCGGCTGCTGCAGCTCTACTCGCGGTTCTACACAGCCGGGGCGATGCGGCTGGTGGTGGTTGGGGGAGGTGAGTCCTTGTGTTTGGGGTTTGTGTGCGATCCCTTGTGGTTGTGTGCATGCAGCAGGCAGGTACAGGTGTGGACATGCTCGAGCGGCTGCTGCAGCTCTGTTCTCGGCTACACAGCCGGGGCGATGCGGCTGGTGGTGGTTGGGGGAGGTGAGTCCTTGTGTTTGGGGTTTGTGTGCGATCCCTTGTGGTTGTGTGCATGCAGCAGGCAGGTACAGGTGTGGACATGCTCGAGCGGCTGCTGCAGCTCTGTTCTCGGCTCTACACAGCCGGGGCGATGCGGCTGGTGGTGGTTGGGGGAGGTGAGTCCTTGTGTTTGGGGTTTGTGTGCGATCCCTTGTGGTTGTGTGCATGCAGCAGGCAGGTACAGGTGTGGACATGCTCGAGCGGCTGCTGCAGCTCTGTTCTCGGCTCTACACAGCCGGGGCGATGCGGCTGGTCGTAGTGGGGGGAGGTGAGTGTGCGGATGCGTGTGCGTTTATGGGTCTGGGTGTGGGGGCTGAGACTCTTACCTCCCTTCTCCTCCCATCTCCCCCTCGCCCTTTCTCTCTCTCCATTCAATCCCACAGAGCCCCTGGACACGCTGGAGTCTTGGGTGAGGCAGCTCTTCTCGCCCATCCCTCCCGGGGGCACTCAGGGAACTAACTCCGTTATCTCCCGCTCTCATGCCACATACCCTTGCTCCTCTCCCACAGAGCCCCTGGACACGCTTGAGTCATGGGTGAGGCAGCTCTTCTCGCCCATCCCTCCCGGCGGCAGCGGCATTCACCCGCTGCTGCACCAGCTGTCCCCGCCTGCCACCTTCTCTGCGCCCTCCCAGGACTCTGAAATGCTGGGGCCTGGTGCTGGTGGTGCGTGGATAGGGGAGAAGCGCACAG
This sequence comes from Closterium sp. Naga37s-1, assembly GCA_947471745.1. Lineage (NCBI taxonomy): Eukaryota > Viridiplantae > Streptophyta > Zygnematophyceae > Desmidiales > Closteriaceae > Closterium > Closterium sp. Naga37s-1. The sequence continues at coordinate 1,997,436 of CANJKZ010000783.1, read as the reverse complement.
GACTCTTACCTCCTTTTTCCTCCCATCTCTGCCCCTCTCTCTTTCGTCCTCTCCATGCTATTCACCAGAGCCCTTGGACACACTCGAGTCGTGGGTGAGGCAGCTCTTCTCGCCCATCCCCCCAGGCGGCAGCGGCATTCACCCGCTGCTGCACCAGCTGCCCCCGCCTGCCACCTTCTCTGCGCCCTCCCAGGACTCTGAAATGCTGGGGTCTGGTGCTGGTGGTGCGTGGATAGGGGAGAAGCGCACAGGACTCTTACCTCCTTTTTCCTCCCATCTCTGCCCCTCTCTCTTTCGTCCTCTCCATGCTATTCACCAGAGCCCTTGGACACACTCGAGTCGTGGGTGAGGCAGCTCTTCTCGCCCATCCCCCCAGGCGGCAGCGGCATTCACCCGCTGCTGCACCAGCTGCCCCCGCCTGCCACCTTCTCTGCGCCCTCCCAGGACTCTGAAATGCTGGGGCCTGGTGCTGGTGGTGCGTGGATAGGGGAGAAGCGCACAGGACTCTTACCTCCTTTTTCCTCCCATCTCTGCCCCTCTCTCTTTCGTCCTCTCCATGCTATTCACCAGAGCCCTTGGACACACTCGAGTCGTGGGTGAGGCAGCTCTTCTCGCCCATCCCCCCAGGCGGCAGCGGCATTCACCCGCTGCTGCACCAGCTGCCCCCGCCTGCCACCTTCTCTGCGCCCTCCCAGGACTCTGAAATGCTGGGGCCTGGTGCTGGTGGTGCGTGGATAGGGGAGAAGCGCACAGGACTCTTACCTCCTTTTTCCTCCCATCTCTGCCCCTCTCTCTTTCGTCCTCTCCATGCTATTCACCAGAGCCCTTGGACACACTCGAGTCGTGGGTGAGGCAGCTCTTCTCGCCCATCCCCCCAGACGGCAGCGGCATTCACCCGCTGCTGCACCAGCTGCCCCCGCCTGCCACCTTCTCTCCACCCTCCCAGGACTCCGAGATGCTGGGTCCTGGTGCTGCTGGGTTGGAGCAGGAGGAGGGGGGGGCAGGGGAAGTGGTGGGAGGTGGTAATGGTAGCAGTGCTGCTGCTGCTGCTGCTGCTGCTGGTGATGGTGATGGTGCTGCTGGTGCTGATGGTGGTGGTGCTGTGGCTGCTACAGCTAGGACGAAGGGACCGCTGGCGGCGGTGTTGGCAGGGAGCAGAGCAGCATCTGAGGTATCCACTGCCGCTACTGCTGGCACTGCTGCTACAGCCGCTACAGCCGCTACAGCTGTTGCTGTTCCTGGGATGCAGATGGGGACGACAGAGACAAGCGCAGCGAAAGGGGAGAAGGGGAAGGGAGACAAGGCGGAGGAGGCGGAGGTTGGGGATGGGGATGGGGGGCAGTGGAGGGGGGTGTGGGAGGCGGGGCGGCTGTATGAAGTGGCGAGTGTGAAGGAGCAGCAGCAGGTGTCGCTCATGTGGACACTGCCGTGCCTGCATGCAGAGTATGCCAGCAAACCCCATGACTACCTCTCACACCTCATTGGCCACGGTGAGTGTGACACCCTTATGAGGCATGGTGAAACTCACAGCAGCTCAGCTTAGCATGGCACAGCAGGTGTCGCTCATGTGGTCACGCCGTGCCTGCATGCCGAGTATGCCAGCAAACCCCACGACTACCTCTCGCACCTCATCGGGCACGGTGAGACTCGTAGCGGGAGTGGGAGGTGGCATGAGGGTATTCATCAGACACAGCAGGTGGCAGCAGCAGGTGTTGTTGATGTGGACACTGCCGTGCCTGCATGCCGAGTATGCCAGCAAACCCCATGACTACCTCTCGCACCTCATTGGCCACGGTGAGTGTGACACCCTTGAGGCACGGTGAGACCTGCAGGAAAGGTCAAGGCAGGAGGGGGGGTAGGACATGGGAGGGGAGGGCATGGGAAGGGGGGCAGATCTCTGCTGCATGCCGAGTATGCCAGCAAACCCCATGACTACCTCTCGCACCTCATTGGCCACGGTGAGGGTGACACCCTTGAGGCACGGTGAGACCTGCAGGAAAGGTCAAGGCAGGAGGGGGGGTAGGACATGGGAGGGGGGCATGGGAGGGGGGGTATGGGAGGGGGGTTATGGGAGGGGGGGTATGGGAGGGGGGGTATGGGAGGGGGGGCAGATCTTTGCATTGTCTCAGACCCTGCATGCGGAGCGGACAGGCCAGCAAACCCCACAACTGCCTCTCGCACCTCATCGGGCATGGTGAAATGAAACTTGCAGGGGAGCGCAAAGCTTCTCTTCCCTTCACAAATGGCACCGGCAGTCTGTTATCGCTGCTCAGTGTGAAGGGGTGGCCCGCTAGACTCACTAAGTAGGATCTTTCTCTACTTGTGCCTTGATGATCTCCCTTGTGATCTGTCCTTGACTTCTGAGGCTCCTGAAAAGTGCCGTGCCTCCCTTCATCGTCACCCTCTTCCGTCCCTCCCACATCGCCCTCTCTTCCCCTTCCACAGAGGGCAGTGGCAGTCTGCTATCGCTGCTCAAGGCCAAGGGGTGGGCGACGGAGCTGGCTCTTCTTCCTCCATCCCTCCTTCATCACCCTCTTTTGTTCCTCCCTCATTCACACTCTTCCCCTTCCACAGAGAGCAGTGGCAGTCTGCTATCGCTGCTCAAGGCCAAGGGGTGGGCGACGGAGCTGGCAGCGGGGGTGGGGGAGAGCGGGTATGAGAAGAGCTCCCTCGCTTTTGTCTTCACCGTTACAATCACACTCTCTGACGATGGCCTCAAGCACGTGAGTCCTGCTTGTTTCTCCGAGAAGGATTTTTTTCTTTTCTGAACCTCCTGGTCTCGCTGGGGTTGCTTGCTTGCTTGGTTCGGTTCTCAGTCACGCTCTCTCCGATGATGATAGCCTCAAGCACGTGAGTCCTGCTTCTTGCTTGTTACGAGATACTATTTTCGGAGAAGACAAATCTGAAGCACCTGGCCTCGTCACTTGCTTGCTTTCTTGGTCAATCACACTCTCCAATGATAGGCTCAAACACGTGAGTCTTGCTCGTGTTGTCAAAGTTACATATATACATATATATATATATATATATATCATTTTTCCGGTTTCATTTGGGTACCTCCTCTATCTCTCCATCCCTTCGAGCTCCTCTCGGTCTCTCCCTTCCACCTCCCGTCGCCCCCACCAGTACATGAGCATGCTGCGCCAGGCAGTGCTGCAGTTACCGCACTCTCTTACCTGCTGTCCACCTCCCCGCACACACCGTCTCCCACCCCACCAGGCGCTAGACGTTGTAGGAACGGTGTTCCAGTACATCACCATGCTGCGCCTGGCCCCGCCCCAGCGGTGGGTGTTTGAACCCTCTTATTGCCTCTCTCTTTCCCGTCCCTTCACCCCACTTCCCCCCCTTACCTCACCCCCACCAGGCGCTAGACGTTGTAGGAACGGTGTTCCAGTACATCACCATGCTGCGCCTGGCCCCGCCCCAGCGGTGGGTGTTTGAAGCCTCTTATTGCCTCGCTCTTTCCCGTCCCTTCACACCACTTCCCCCCCTTACCTCACCCCCACCAGGCGCTAGACGTTGTAGGAACGGTGTTCCAGTACATCACCATGCTGCGCCTGGCCCCGCCCCAGCGGTGGGTGTTTGAGGAGCTGCAGGCCATCGCAGCCATGGACCTGCGATTCGCCGAGGAGGATTCTCCTGATGAATACGCCGTCAGGCTCGCGGGTAGGTTCTTTCATGTGCTGGGTGGGGCTGGCAGGCGGATTGGAAGGTGCATCTCTCACTCGCCCCCAGCGGTGGGTGTTTGAGGAGCTGCAGGCCATCGCTGCCATGGACCTGCGATTCGCCGAGGAGGATTCTCCTGATGAATACGCCGTCAGGCTCGCGGGTAGGTTCTTTCATGTGCTGGGTGGGGCTGGCAGGCGGATTGGAAGGTGCATCTCTCACTCGCCCCCAGCGGTGGGTGTTTGAGGAGCTGCAGGCCATCGCTGCCATGGACCTGCGATTCGCCGAGGAGGACTCGCCTGACGAGTACGTCGTCAGATTGGCAGGTCAGTCCGTGGGTGGATTTTTGAGGCGCCTCAAGGATGGGACACAGGGCTAGAACGTTGTCCAGTGTGGCCGTGACGTGGCTGCTCTCTCCCCCCCTTCCCAGCGGTGGGTGTTTGAGGAGCTGCAGGCCATCGCTGCCATGGACCTGCGATTTGTAGAGGAGGACTTTCCTGATGAATACGCTGTCAGATTGGCAGGTACGTTGCTGTCACTGGGGCTGGCGGGTCTTTCGCTGTCACTGGGACTGGAAAAGATGGGCCACCGTAGAGGGGTGAAATGACATGTGATATCAGGGGAGGGAATAACGTTCTGGTCCATCTGCTCCCTACCTACCCCTTTCCCCTTACCCTTCCTGGTTTTAAGTCGACTCTGAAAACATGACGTGTGATCGCAGTGGAGTACATATGGGTCCATCTTTTCCTTTTCACTTTCCCCTTCTCCCTCCGCTCCTCCCCGTTCCTCCCCCTCCACCAGGCAACTTGATTTACAACCTCAAGAGGCATGTGATAGCAGGGGATTACTTTCACAACAAATGGGACCCCCATCGCATCGTCGCCTACCTGCTCTTGCTACTCTCGCTTCTGCCCTGCTCCCTCTTCCCCTCCACCCTCCCCTATCTCACTGGCCCCCCCAGGCAACATGTTCTATTACCCCAAGAAGCGCGTCATTGCAAGGGATCACATCTTCTTCCCTCTGCTCCCCTGTCCCCCCCCCCTCCCCATCTATCCCCCTCCCAGGGCAACTTACCCCAAGCGGCATGTAACAGCAGGGGACCACATTCACGACAAGTGGGAACCCCATCGAGGTGACTTTTGAGTCGACTCAAAAGATACCCCAAGCGGCATGTGATAGCAGGGGACCACATTCACGACAAGTGGGAACCCCATCGCATTGCCTACCTGCACTCTCTTCTCTTCCTGCTCTCTCTGCTCTCACTGCTCCCCTTTCCCTCCCAGGCAACATGTTCTACTACCCCAAGCGGCATGTGATAGCAGGGGACTACATTCATGACAAGTGGGACCCTGACCGCATCGCTTACCTGCTCTCGCTGCTCTCGCCACACTCCGTGCGCCTGGACCTGCTCACTCACTCCTTCGACCACACCAGAGAAGGTGAGCGCGTGTTCTTATAGGGCTTAGGCTTCAGGCCTTGCTGCCCTCTCTACCCTCTCTGTCGTCTCTGCTCCCTCCCTCTCGCGCTCATCGCTTACTCACTCATTGATCCCACTCTCTGCCTCTCTCTCCCTCCCTATCTCCCTCAGGCATTTCAATGGAGCCGTGGTTCGGAGTGCCCTACACCACAACCAGGCGATAGTGAATTCGTTTCGGGACGACTTTTGAGACGTCTCAAAAGACAACCAGGCGATAGTGAATTCGTTTCGGGACGTACCAGAACAGATTCACTAACTTCTATACCTCTCTCCCTCTCTGCCTCTGGAACCATGCTACAGGTATTCTCAAGGAGCCGTGGTTCGATGTGCCCTACACCACAACCCTGCTCTCCCCGGCTCTCCTGGACCAATGGGCGAGCGACACGTGGCTCAGCCCCGACCTGCGCATGCCTCCCCCCAACGAGTTTATCCCCACCGACTTCTCCCTCCGCCCCTCCTCCACTGCTGCCGCCTCTGCTACCACCACCACCACCACCACTGCCACCACCGCCACCGCCAGCACCACCATGGCTGCTGCCACCAACAGCAGTGATCCCCTCAACGGGACCACTCCCAGTGCTGTCAGTGCGCCTAGTGCACCCAGTGTGCCGCGGGTGGTGAGGGAGGAGGCGGGGCGGTGCAAGGTGTGGTTCAAGCAGGACGACGTGTTCCGCTCGCCGCGCCTCAACGCCCACTTCGCCCTCTCCTCCCCTCACGCCTGCGACTCTCCCCGCTCCGCCGCCCTCACTGAGCTGGCTGTGAAGCTTATCGAAGACTCTCTAAACGAGACCCTCTACCTGGTGAGGCTTTGGCGTGCCTGTGTGTGTGTCTTTCTGCCTGTCTGGGTATCTTTGCATTTCAATGCGTGCACACTCTGCAAATCGCCCCATCATGTTACATCCTCTATCTACCCTCCTTCCTTCCACCTCCCCGCCTTTGCAGGCGAGTGTAACCAAGCTAGACACCTCCATGGCCGTCCGGGGCCTTAACATCCCCACCTTGACCCCCTTTCCCCAATTCCCCTCCCTTTTCTCCCCTCCTCCCTTTTGCAGGCGAGTGTGGCCAAGCTAGACACGAACATGGCCGTGCAGGGCTTTAAGATCGAGATCCGCATCACGGGCTTCAGCCACAAGCTGCCGACGCTCGCCGCCCGCATCTTCCGCCACATCAGCACGTTCCGGGCGGCGGCCGACCGCTTCAGCGCGCTCAAGGAGGAGCGGTGCCGCGCGTACCGCAACGCGCTCTTAAAGCCCCTCAAGCACTCGGCGTATCTCCGCCTGCTGCTGCTGCGCACCCCCGCCTGGACCATCCCGGACAAGCTATCAGCGCTAACTGCGTGCGAGGTGGACGATCTGAACGCCTTTCTGCAGACTCTCTTCTCCCGGGTAAGTTTTGTTAGATGCAACACGATACTGATTGGGTTTTGCAGTCTGCTGCTGCTGCGCACCCCCGCCTGGACCATCCCGGACAAGCTATCAGCGCTAACTGCGTGCGAGGTGGACGATCTGAACGCCTTTCTGCAGACTCTCTTCTCCCGGGTAAGTTTTGTTAGATGCAACACGATACTGATTGGGTTTTGCAGTCTGCTGCTGCTGCGCACCCCCGCCTGGACCATCCCGGACAAGCTATCGGCGCTAACTGCGTGCGAGGTGGACGATCTGAACGAGTTCCTGCGGGTGCTCTTCTCGCGGGTGAGACTTGTTAAAGGCAACGAGCCCGGCATGGTAAGGATTGAGTTTTGAAACCCATCAGTGATTGAAGGCTGCTGCGCGTGCCCTCCTGAACCATCCCCGCCTGAACCGCTTCAGCCCTATTGGTGCCTTCACTTCACTCAAGTCTTGCTAGAGACAACGAGCCCGGCATGGTAAGGATTGAGTTTTGAGACCCATCAGTGATTGAAGGCTGCTGCGCGTGCCCTCCTGAACCATCCCCGCCTGAACCGCTTCAGCCCTATTGGTGCCTTCACTTCACTCGAGTCTTGTTGGAGGCAACGAGCCCGGCATGGTAAGGATTGAGTTTTGAAACCCATCAGTGATTGAAGGCTGCTGCGCGTGCCCTCCTGAACCATCCCCGCCTGAACCGCTTCAGCCCTATTGGTGCCTTCACTTCACTCGAGTCTTGTTGGAGGCAACGAGCCCGGCATGCTAAGGATTGAGTTTTGAAACCCATCAGTGATTGAAGGCTGCTGCGCGTGCCCTCCTGAACCATCCCCGCCTGAACCGCTTCAGCCCTATTGGTGCCTTCACTTCACTCGAATCTTGTTGGAGGCAACGAGCCTGGCATGGTAAGGATTGAGTTTTGAGACCCATCAGTGATTGAAGGCTGCTGCGCGTGCCCTCCTGAACCATCCCCGCCTGAACCGCTTCAGCCCTATTGGTGCCTTCACTTCACTCGAGTCTTGTTGGAGGCAACGAGCCCGGCATGGTAAGGATTGAGCTTTGAAACCCACCGGTGATTGAAGGCTGCGAGCCTTCACTTCACTCAAGTCTGTCCCCCTTTTTCCCCCACTCGCCACCTTGCCTCGCTCCCAGGCGCACATAGAAATGCACATTCACGGCAATGCGACAGAACCGGACGCTCTAGCACTCGCCTCAGCCGTCACAGACACCCTCCCGGTGCCGTCCCCTCCATCCCCCTTCTACACCCACTCCCCACTTTTTCCACCAGACATACATAGAAATGCTGATTCACGGGAATGCAACAGAGGAGGACGCACTAGCGCTCGCCTCAGCCGTCACAGACACCCTCCCGGTGCCCTCCCCTCCGCTGCTGGACCTCCCTTCAGAGCGCTGCCTGCAGCTGCCACGTGGCAAGTCCCTGTTGGTCGAGAGCCCCGTGGGGAACCCGGCCGAGGAGAATTCTGCAGTCGAGGTGAGGGGCAGGTAGGAGTGGGGTAGGTGAAAGTGGGGCAGATGGGGGTGGAGCAGGTCCCACCTAAATGTCTGGTCCAGAGATTTGGGTATAAAGTAGGTCTTACAGGCCTGCTGTGCCGTGCGTGCAGTCCTCAAATTTTGTCCATCCGCTCCCCTTTTGCCCGACCCCCATCACATCAGGTGTACTACCAGGCCTGTCAGGACCAAGGCAGGGCGTCCATCCGAGACCGATCACTGGTGGATCTACTTGAGCAGGTGAGGAAGAGGAGCAGGTGAGGAAGAGGAGTCTGCTCATTTGTTCTGTTTATAAGCCATCTATGAATGTGGGGTACAGAGGAAAATGCGGCACTCAAATCACCTCGCTTCCGGAAGTTTTTTTCTTTCTTTCTTTCTTTCTTTCTTTCTTTTTTGGGGTGGGATCGAGTAGTTTTCTCCATCCCGTCCATCTCCCATGCATTCCCATACGTCTCTCATGTTTCCCTCATCCATCCTTATTGCACACCGCAGGTCATGTCAGAGCCGCTCTTTGACACGCTGCGCACCAAGGAGCAGCTGGGGTACCGCGTGGACTGCGGCACCCGCCTCACCCACGGCGTCTTTGGCTTCTGCATCCGCGTGCAGTCTGCTGATTACGGCCCCGGATTTCTGCAGCAGCGAGTTGACTCCTTCCTCAACACCTTCCGCGATAACCTGGTAGGAGCCCTGCTGTGGTGACAACTGTATTTGAATGAAAGTGCTGTCTTTGGCTTCTGCATCCGCGTGCAGTCGGCTGATTACGGCCCGGAATACTTGCAGCAGCGCGTTGACTCCTTCCTCAACACCTTCCACCATAACCTGGTAAGAACCTGCTGTGGTCACGGCTGTGGTTTCTGCAATCGGCTGACCACGGCCCGGAATACTTGCAGCAACGAGTCGACTCCGTCCTCTCCTCACCACCTTCCGAGATAACCTGGTAAGTACTGCACGCACCTGTTGAGCTGACAAGCTGCCTTTGGCTTCTGTCAGAATACTCAAAAGCAACTTCCAAGGTATTTTACTTCTTTATTTGGATGCAGTAAGCCAGAAGTGGGCCTAGCTCCCTCCCTAGCTCCCTCTCTCTCTCTCCCCACTTCCTGTCTCACCCCTGTTTCCCAGAGCGCATGCACTTGCTCATGCTCTCTTGTCCACCCTCCTTGCTCGCGCTCTCTTGCCCTTTCCTCCCTCCCTCTCCCTCTCCGCCCCTCAGAGCGCCCTGCCCGAGGCAAATTTCAGGGTGCACAGGGCAGCGCTGCAGGTGCTCAAGCTGCGCCCTTCCCTACTCACTTACTCACTCTCACGCTCTCTTGCCCTTTCCTCCCTCCCTCTCCGTCTCCGCAGCAGAGCGCCCTGCCCGAAGCTGATTTCAGGGCGCACAGGGCAGCGCTGCAGGTTATCAAGATGCCTCCTCCCCTTCTCACTAGCTTTCCCTCCCTCGCCCTCTCTCCCCATCTCTCCATGTCTCTCCCTCTCTCTCTAACTTCAGAGCGCCCTGCCCGAAGCTGATTTCAGGGCGCACAGGGCGGCCCTGCAGGTGCTGAAGATGCGCAAGGACCACACACTGGGGGATGAAACGCACCGCTACTGGGAGCAAATCTGGGAGGGCAGGTGAGCACGAGGGCAGGTGAGCACGAGGGCAGGTGAACCCCAGTTTTTCCGTTTTCCGCGTTTTCCTGTATTTTTTCAAGCTGTGCGAGGTATATTTGAAAAAGGTCCCAAAGCTCCCTGTATGATTGCATTCCACACCGTTCTCTTCCCCATCTCCCCCCCCTTTTTTTTCCCCCTCTCCCCCATCCCCTCCCCTTACCACCCACCATTGCTGCGACATTCCCCCAGTTCGCTCTTCAACTCGCGCCAGCTGGAGGCTGTAGCCCTCTGCAACATCACGCTCGCATGCTGGGCTGAGCTGCATGATTGGGTAATCTCACACCCTCCTTTCCCCCAAAACCCCATTTCCCCAAACCCTCCTCCCCCCCCACCTTCACCCCAGTTCGCTCTTCAACTCGCGCCAACTGGAGGCTGTGGCGCTCTGCAACATCACGCTCGCCGAGCTGTGCGCATGGTTCGACCGCCACATCAGCATGACAGCTGGCGCCGACAGCGACGGGGGGGACGGCGCTGACAAGGACAGCATTATGGGCGAGAACGGAGAGGCCGGTGCATTGGAGGCAGGTAACGGGGAGGCTTATAAGGGGGATGGGAATGGGGATGGTGGAGGGAAGGTGCTTGGACGGCGCGTGCTGGTGCACGTGTGGGGAGCAGGCAAGTGGAAGGAGAGGAGTGAGGTGAGCACTGGGGAGACAGGAAAAGAGGCAGCTGGAAAGGCTGGAAAGGCCATGAAGAATGGGAAGGGTGGGGGATGGAGGGAAGGGCAGGTGGTTGTTGAGGTGGGGGATATAGAGAAGGAGAAGGCTTCTCTTGAGCTCTTTCCAGTGCTTGAACCTGTGGTGGTGACGGCATGATCGGCACAACAACCTGTCAAACCTGTCAAGTTGATCTGCCCTGTGTTGATTTTTCTCTATGTTGATTCCACCCTGCTGTGTGTGTTGTGTTACCTTTGGGTCTGGAAATAGTTCTTCCTGACCCACGTACTAGATCAATCGGGATTTGTTTCTCCTTGATGCCTCCCTATTTTGCACGAACTACGGAACATGGGGGCTCTGAATGAGTGGACAGTGTAAGCATGATGTAGGATTATGCATCATATCATCTTGCTGTGCAAGCGCGTGTCCCCTGGCAGGCATTCATGAGTACCGTATCACCCCGGATAGTAGCGCATATGCGCTTATAATAAAATTGATTTTTTAGGGGGGGCGCTTGTAATTGAGGAAAGGGCATAAAGCATGCGCTTATAAAACGGAAAAAAATGAATTTTGTTTGTAAGGGTACCAAATCGAAGCTCTCATTAAGGCGAATTCGCCCATCAAACGTTCACGTCGGTTTCGTGCATGAAATGCAGGCGAAAACAGCAGCGACTCGATTTCCCACCGCACAAATCCTGTCCCGGAGCAACGCATCTGCCAACGCTGACTCGGAAGCTGCCGTGCGGCCCAATCCCCTGTCATGCGATGCCAGGCAGGGACAGCTCAGCCGATCCCTCTAGAAGGGGGTCGAATATTCCCTGCCACCGCACCATGTGTGCCGCCCATTTTCATCCTCTGCGGGTTTAGGCTGTGGGGGTAACCGTCTATCATTGACGAGGAGGGCGAGCCGCTTCCCCGCAGGGCAGGCCTCTCGTTATCAGGGTAAAATACCCTTTTTGCACTGACTGGCGGCCGCTTTTTTTCAGTTACCCTTTTCACAGGCAGGGTAGTGGATTTTTAACCCTAGGCCAGAAAGTGTAAGTTTTTCAATACCCTTTGAAAAACAGCATAAGGAACACATTACTCTGACTGTACATTGTACAATCCCAGCTATACTGGTACCGAGTGCTCCGTAGCGAGACGAAACACTATACAGGTCCCTGCAAAATGATCTCATTAGCGAGATTCGGACCTGCGATCTTCCAGATCTAGTGCGCCATCAACCCAGCTGAACTACTAGCCATTGAACTTGAGTGCTTTGGCACTTTTAATATACACAATTTTTTAAGAATACTCTGCCCAAACAGACTGTTTTTTTACCCTGCATTTGTCAGGGAAACAAAAATTTTACCCTATGCACCAGGGTTGAATATACCTAGAACCCTGATTACTAAGGGTGGCCCAAAACGAATCTGAAGCCCTGCCGCAGGGGTCCCGTCTGAAGTCCATTTCTTCTCATTTCTTGCTCGTTCTGAATCAGGGTACATTCCTGTGGAGACACAAATGTCTCAATCGCTTTGTGACACACAAAAACAGCATAAACTGTAGTGTGTCCCAATTGCGAGTCGCATTTCCGCGACCATTACTGTATTTTTTATTGGTCAGCGTGAAACGCGCTGACGTCGCTGACGAATTGTAATCTGACTCGTCAATGTGAAAAATTCGCACGCTGCTCGAAATGTCAATGCACCTGGACAGCCTGCAATGCCAATTTCGTGCGGGACAAAATCCCGCTCGTCGAAACCACACCCCAGCCAAGCGGTTGAAAAAAGGGATGTACAGTCATTTGTGTCACCCAAACAAATGCGCACAACTGTACATCTCGCCTGGTCGCCTAGAGTCGCGATACATTGGTTGTTTGTGACACAACATTTGGCAAATTTACAGGCGCGACTCGGGAAATCGGGGATTGAGACACAAGTGTCCCCGCAGGAATGTACCCTCAGTTTAGCATGTTTCGCCCGCTAGGCTGCGAAAGCCATGGCGGAATTCACTGGCACCCACTTCCTTTTTAAGAAGAAGCCTAGGCCCGCCTTCCGTGTGGACGCTGACGGCTGGTATAGCCGTATCCCACCATCGCCCCCAGAGCCACCGCAGCCTCCGGCGCTGCCTGCGCCGCCTGCGCCGCCATCTCCTCTGTGTCCTCCTGCACCTCCAGCTCCACCTGCTCCTCCGAATCCACCCGTGTTTGCCGGCCCATCAAATCCTCCCATGCTGACGCTCCTGCACCCGTCAACGTTCGACGAGTACATGTCGGAACCTGACAGCAACAAGCCCCCCGACGTATGGGTTTCAGCTCCGGCCCCGGCACCACGATGGGGCCAGCCGCAAGATTGTGCGTGGGACGAATCTGCTGTGGGCGCTGACGACGATGTGCCCGACACCGAGGCTGGCACCGAGGCCGGCACTGACACTGGCACCGACACTGGCGCCGAGGCCGGCAACGCGGCAGATGTGTTTCCCGAGGGTGCCCCGGGCGGCGAGGACGACGACGGTGTGGAGTATTGGTCGCGCGACGGACTTCCCGGGAAGCTCCCTATTCCTACGTTTCCTCCGGTTAACCGCAAACGCCCCCACCCCTCTTCTGAGAACCGTGATTCCCGCCCCCCCTCTCCCAGGCACAAGTCGTCGCAGCATAAGCGCAACGCTTATACCGCGCAGGAGAAGCTGCAGTGGATCGGGCGCATGGATGTGGCGGTGTCGCTGCGGTCGTTGTCGCGAGAGTCTGGAATCCACCGCAAGTGTCTCGCGGAATGGAAGAAAGCCGCCGCCATGCTCAAGGAAGCGCACTCAGCGCGGAAGCGGATGCATGGGCGCGGGAGGTCATCGTGGTACAGGCCGATGGAGCTGAAAGTCTACGCGACGCTTCTCGAGTGGCGCCGCAAAGGAACTGCCGTCTCCGTTGGTCGCCTGCAGGAGTGTCGAAGGAGTACATGAAGGTTCTGTTCCCCGACGTAAAGTGGAAGGGCAGCCAGCGGTGGTCGGAGCGGTTTCGGAAACGTTGGAATCTGAGCGTGCGCATGAAGACGAGAATTGCCCAGAAGACCGCCGAGCGTAAGTGCCGAATTACAGCACCATGTCGTTGTTGTGTGTTTTATTTACAGTCGTTGACTAACCAGTGCCTCTTAACATTGCCCGTGTGTGCGCAGACGTCGCGGCGCAGTGCCAGTCTTTCTGGCAGTACGTTCGTGACAAGCGGCGTGAGCGCGGCATCGAAACCCGCTGGATTATCAACGCCGACCAGACGCCGCTGTGGCTGGAGATGCCCGCCACGACGACTGTGGAGGAGACGGGCGTTCGCTCAGTGCCCATCAGGAGCAGGGGCTACCAGAAGGAACGCGTGACCGTGATGTTGGCGTGCACGGCGGACGGCGAGAAGCTCAAGCCGTGGGTCTTTTTCAAGCGCAAGACGGTGCCGAAGGGTGACTTCCCGCCAGGTAAGAACACACCACGGTCCGCAGTTGTTTGGTTTTCCAGTCGTGATAATAACGACTGTTTCTTGGCTGTCTGTGATATCGCAGATGTGGTCGTGGCGGTGCACCCGAACGGCTGGATGGACGCCAACGGCGTCATGCGCTGGCTCGAGGAGTGCGTAAAGCCCTTCATCCGGCCTCGGTTCGGCAGGCAGGCGAGGAGTGCCATGGTTGTCCTTGACTCCTACCGCGGTCATCTGACGGACGAAGTGAAGGAGAAATTCGTCGACCTCGACATCGTTCCGGCGGTGATCCCGTCGAGCTGTACGGCGGAGGTACAGCCCCTGGACGTCTCGATCAACAAGTCCTTCAAGGCAAGCATCCGCCAGCAGTACCAGACCTGGTTTGAAGAGGACGGCCAGGAGCGGCTGACTCCTGCAGGTAAGAACCCCACCGTTTATCCCTTTCTGGCTGCTTCGTTTCCCGGTGTATCTTGTGCTAACAGCATCTCCCACACTCTGACTTGTGGTGCAGGGAACATCAAGAAGCCCCCCCCTGCGGTGGTGCTCAGGTGGATTTCACGGGCCTGGAAGGCCGTGCCACCAGAGCTGATCAAGAAGGCGTTCCTTACCTGTGGCATCAGCAACGCGCTTGACGGCAGTGAGGACAACCTTGCCATGGCGCACAGGCGGAGCCAGCTGACCCACGAGGTCGACGTCGATGACGAGATCGTCGCCAACGGCTTCTTGGGCAACAACTGCGAGGAGCCGGAGTCTGACGACGAGTAGATTTCTAGTTAGGGGTGTAATTCTTAATGTGTAAAGAGATTAATGGTAGAGAGGCATGTGTAGAAATCATGTTAGTGTAGGGAAAAATGTTTAGATAAAAAAAAATAGTGGAAAGACTACCCCCTGGGGGGAAGGGATGCGCTTATAAAAAGTACCGGCCATAAGCGCATGTCTCCAGATAGAAGCGCTGGCGCCTTTAACCAGGCGGCGCTACTATCCGGGGTGATACGGTAATTCGTGTACGAGTGATATGGTATAGCTACATAAAACTAGTGCACTGTGGTGATAGACAAGCTGCACTAGCAGGAACGAAACTCTGCATGTCAGTCCTGACAGCTGGCACCTTGATAAACTACTGGCAGGCAGCTTCCAATAATAGAGAGAAGCTGATAAACAGGCACGTTTTTAGTCTACTCAAAAAGTCAAACATACTGTATTCAGTTTATATTACGAACAGCATACTGTCCCTCGACATTCTGCACTGCACCAATTCAGCCCAGATAGCACAGCAGCAGCACATTCCCCACATGCACATTTGAGGCGCCTCAAAAGTCAATTCAGCTCAGATAGCACAGCAGCACATTCCCCGCACATGCCCCATCACTGTGATTCGTCACTCCTGCGGATAACCCACCGCCACCGACGAATCACAATCTCACGATTTCCTCACGGCGTTCTGGACAAAGAGCAGCTCAGATAGCACCTCCCCCATGTGCGGCCGATCGCGTCCGGTGGGAGCAGTGCAGCGCAGAGCGAGCTGCAGCAGGCGCCAGGCGGGCACCTTGGGGAGGTTGGAGGGCAGTGCAGGGTCTAGCACTGCTGAGGGATCGCTGTCGTGCTTCCTCAGCAATGCAGAGACCTGCAGAGGGGGTTGATTTGGTGTTGAGAGGGGGCGAGAGAGGGGGAGAGCGGTGAGTTGAGTTGGAAGGAGCAGAGCCAGCTGCAGCAGGCGCCAGGCAGGGACTTTGGGGAGGTTGGAGGGCAGTGCAGGGTCTAGCACTGCTGAGGGATCGCTGTCGCGCTTCCAGAGCAATGCAGACACCTGCAGGGGGTGACAACGTCACAGGGAAGAGAATGGTGGTGGATCAGTGCAGTTTTTAATTTCCTCGGAAGATCAGAGAAGCATAGAGGCAGATGAAGAAGCTGTTATTGCTTCTGTAGCAATGCAGACACCTGCAGGGGGTGGGCTGTTGTGGGAGATGGTGGTGGGGCAGTTGGGGAAAAATTGTGCTGGTTGTGTGCTTTCACACAACCATGCAACGTGAACAGGCCACGGATATTGCACATAACCATTGCAGCCACCATGGAACTACCCTACCCAGTAATCAATCTCCTCCCCATTACCAGGTCGCGGATGTGAGTGGAGGTCCCGAGGTGCTGGTCCTCTATCTGAGGTGGCAAGCCTGTGCAGTGGTACTGTGTAACTACATAACCTGGTAACCACTCTCCTCCCCATTACCAGGTCGCGGATGTGCGTGGAGGTCCCGAGGTGCTGGTCCTCTATCTGAGGTGGCAAGCCTGTGCAGTGGTACTGTGTAACTACATAACCTGGTAACCACTCTCCTCCCCATTACCAGGTCGCGGATGTGCGTGGAGGTCCCGAGGTGCTGGTCCTCTATCTGAGGTGGCAAGCCTGTGCAGTGGTACTGTGTAACTACATAACCTGGTAACCACTCTCCTCCCCATTACCAGGTCGCGGATGTGAGTGGAGGTCCCGAGGTGCTGGTCCTCTATCTGAGGTGGCAAGCCTGTGCAGTGGTACTGTGTAACTACATAACCTGGTAACCACTCTCCTCCCCATTACCAGGTCGCGGATGTGAGTGGAGGTCCCGAGGTGCTGGTCCTCTATCTGAGGTGGCAGGCCTGTGCAGTGGTACTGTGTAACTACATAACCTGGTAACCACTCTCCTCCCCATTACCAGGTCGCGGATGTGAGTGGAGGTCCCGAGGTGCTGGTCCTCTATCTGAGGTGGCAAGCCTGTGCAGTGGTACTGTGTAACTACATAACCTGGTAACCACTCTCCTCCCCATTACCAGGTCGCGGATGTGCGTGGAGGTCCCGAGGTGCTGGTCCTCTATCTGAGGTGGCAGGCCTGTGCAGTGGTACTGTGTAACTACATAACCTGGTAACCACTCTCCTCCCCATTACCAGGTCGCGGATGTGAGTGGAGGTCCCAAGGTGCTGGTCCTCTATCTGAGGTGGCAGGCCCGTGAGCGTCTCCAAGATGACAATCCCAAGGCTGTACACGTCGCACTTGGAGTTGAGCACTCCTGTTGATGAGTATTCCGGACACACATAACCCTGGTGGGGTAGGGTTTGTGGGGAGATTGAGAGGGAGAAGCGGAAAAGAGAGTTCAACGAACGACACGACAATCCCAAGGCTGTCGCACTTGGAGTTGAGCACTCCTGTTGATGAGTATTCCGGACACACATAACCCTGGTGGGGTAGGGTTCGCGGGGAGATTGAGAGGGAGAAGCGGAAAAGAGAGTTCAACGAACGACATGACAATCCCAAGGCTGTACACGTCGCACTTGGAATTGAGCGCCCCTGTTGATGAGTACTCCGGGCACACATAGCCCTGTGCTGCCCCGTGCAAGCAGCCCCTCTCAATGAAGCATCCACCCACAGACCCTTCACACTCATCTCACCACGGATCCCTTCACTCTTACGATTGTCGAGGCCGGCGTGTGCACCGACGCCTCCCGCACAAACTCACTCAGTCTGACTCGAAGGTACACCCCTGCACGAGGTCTTTTTTGGAAGCACCTTCAAGGTATGGGAATACCCCTTGCACTCACCATGGATCCTTTCACCCTGACGATTGTTGAGGCCGGGGTGTGCACTGATGCCTCCCGCACAAACTCACTCAGCCCGAAATCCGACTGCAGCCCGACGCAGCAATGAGAACATTTAAACTATGAACCAACAGACCCCTCCTACTCACCATACCCTCCCACTCACCACGGATCCCTTCACTCTGACGATTGTCGAAGCAGAAGTGTGCACCGACGCCTCCCGCACGAACTCACTCAGCCCAAAATCCGACAGCAACCCCTCCCCCGATGCAGCAATGAGAATATTCTCCGGCTTCACATCGGAATGAACAATCGGCACCTCCACCCCCCCGTGCAGATACTCCAACCCCCTCGCCGCCCCGACCAGCACATCTATCCTCCTCCCCCAGTCCCTCAACCCGCCTTGCTCTTTCAGCCCGCCGTGGAGATTGTCGAATAGGGACCCGTTTGGAGCGTAGGTGTAGACGAGCATGAGCTCCTGCGCTTCCCTGCAGAAGCCTATAAGGGGTACGAGGTTGGGGTGGCTTATGGAGGAGAGGACTTTGATTTCGTTGATGAAGGTGGAGAGGGAGAAGTCAGAGCGGAGAGCTGCTTCGCGCACGCGCTTCACTGCCACTGGTGTCCCTTGGGACGAGTCGAACGGTGCTTCTTTCACAGTCGAAGGAGTGGTGGTGGAGGAAACTTCAGTATCGGTACCACCAGCAGCAGCACCAGCAGCAGGAGAGGAATCTATCTCAGCAGCACCACTGCCTAGAGCGCCATCCGGCTTCTTTTCAACCTGCCCGTTTGCCTGCCCTTTGTCTTTCGCCGCAGCGGCTGATTCCGGGAGCAGGCTTTCGTCCAGGTGCCCGAGGTACACGTCAGCAAAGGATCCGTGGCCAATCACGTGCGAGAAATGGTCGGTAGCCGCAATCAAATCGTCGTATCGGAAGAAACAAACCCCATGCACCAGGAACGTCTGCCGGCCGTTGATTCTCTTCGAATCCGACGGACTGATCGTGATCTCCCACTCGTCTCCTTTCATCACCCCTGGGATCTTGAGGGTTGTGAGTGTGACTGTAGAGGGGGGGGTGTTGTTGGGTCGTCCCCAGATGTTGGATCGCCAGCAGAGAAAGAGGAGGAGGATGATGACGAGGAGGAGTGAGGTGAAGAGGACGGGGAAGAGGATGGAGGAGGTTTTGGAGGGGGCGGGAGGAGGTGGAGGAGGGACGTTGGGTGGTGGCGCTGTGGGGATGGGAGGAATTGAGAAAGAGGGAAAATGGGAGAGAAAACCGGAGAGAGGGAAAGCGGAGAGTGTGAAGGGGATAGAGAGAAGAGGGGAGGGAAAGAAAGGGGAGAGTGGGACGTACAGCACAGGGCAAACCGCCTCCACCCCCTCCCCCTTCTTCCCACCTTTGTTCGCTTAAAAACACATGCCAGCAAACCAGCAACTAAACAGCCCGCACGCAAACCAACCTGACTGACTTGCACAACTCACGTGGAATTGGGGAGGTGAATCCTTCAAACCGGAACGGCCCGTAGCTAACCCCCATGGAGACATTACGCCGCACCACACACCCTTGTTCGTGCACGCACACATGAGAATACATACCAGCAACCATCAACTAAGCAACCTGCACACGCACCCACCAGACTCTGCAACACTCACGTGGGATTGGGGAGGTGAATCCTTCGAAGCGGTACGGCCCGTAGCTGACCCCCATGGAGACATTATGCCGCTGCCTCACCTCATCACCTACGTTGGCAGATACGCGTCCCAGGGTATAATACGCTAGCGTATTATACGCTGGGTATATACGCGGTACGCCAGGGCTGGCGCACTGGTGATACGCAAAAATACGCTGGGCGGGCAGGTAAAACTTTTTCCCGGGCAGGGCTAAAAAAAAACCTGTTTCAGGGGGGGGGATTGTTTTCCAAGAACACAAGTCATAATTTAAATTTCATAAATATCCAGAAATACATATTTGGGGCTACTTCTCCCCATACATCCCCACCCCACCCCACCCCACCCTCTAGCTAGCTTCCCCACAACCGATTTCCTTGCGGGGCTTTTCCACCACCACACCTTCCCCATACTCATCCGCCAGCACTGCATCCTCTCCTTCCTCCCCCAGCATGTCATCCTCCTCCTCATCCATGTTATAGCCGGGGGGGATAGGGGCATCCGGGATGTTACCGGGCACAACCGTGCTGCCCCCATCCTTCTTGTACCAATTGCGCACAACGTTCCAGTTGTGCGCAATGTAGACGAGGTCCGCACACTTGGCGGACCCGAGCCGGTTGCGGCGGGCGGTGTGGACGCCTTCCCACTGCGCCCAGCCACGCTCGCATGGGGAAGCCGAGACGGGCTGAGTGAGCACCCGGCATGCGAGGGCGGCAAGCTCAGGATACTCGATGCTGTGCCACGACCACCACTGCACCATGCTCATCTCCCCCTTCTTCACTGCCTCTCTTGCAGAAATGGCGCCCGGCTTGCCAAAGCTGCCCTCCATGTTGATGTAGGCCAGCAATGCCTCCTGCAGCACAAGGGAGGCGCGGCGAGGGGCGCCATCCTTGCCACGCTTGAAGGTCTTGTTGTCATAGTGGCGCTCGATGTAGTCCTTGAACACCCGCGTGCACTCCACATCGTTCCTGAAAATTCCCTCCTCCTGGTTGGCCGGATTCAGGATCCGGCCAACCACATGCATGGGGCAGGCAAGGGAGTTGTCCCACCTGTCCTTCACAATCTTGGTGATGTCTGCCCTCTCTGTCCGAGTCAAGAAGTCACTTGAAGCGTCGAGCTTGTCATTGATGTCCTCGGTAAGCTGTAGCATGATGTCATACAGCTTACCCATCATGCCTTTCGCGGAAGAGTCCGTGGCCCGCATGGCCTTGAATGGCACCGCCATGAGAGAGGTAAAGAACTCCGCCACCCCCCACCACTCCTCATCCATCACAGCAGCCCTGAATTTCTCAGCTGCTGTCTTCCTATCCTTGTCCGTCGCTGCCCACACCTTCGACTCGTCGCTGAGCACCATCGCCGCCAGCCCACTCCTCACCTCACATAGCCGGGCCATGGCTATGTATTGTGTCCCGAACCTGGTTCCCGCAGGCTTGAGCACCTGCTTCCCCCCCACTTTCTTCATATAGGCACGGGTAAAGTGGTGGTTGCGCACGAAGGTAATCATCTCCCCTCCTTTCTCCACAAGCCCCTTCGCCCATCCCATTTTGCCCATATCTTCCATCATCAGGTCCAGGACATGCGTGGCACATGGCACATGCTCAATGTGCGGCCATGTGCTCGCAATCTTCTTGGCGGCCGATGCATAGTTGCTGCCGCCATCGGTGCAGACCGCCACCACATTCTCCGGCCCCACCTTATCAATGACGGGGCGGAGAAGGCTGGCGATGTACCCCCCGGTCTTCGACTCCATGTTGCAGTCCACCGCCTGCTCGAAAACTGCGCCGGAGTCGTTGACAAGGAGCACGTTGGCCTGCGGGCGGCCACAACGGTCGGTCATCATGTCCGACGACACCGTTACCCCGTCCCGCTTCCAGCTCGTGGCAACGGGGGCGAGCGCGACCTCCATTTTCTGCCGCACCTTCTTCAAGCCTGCCCCTCCAATGTAGCGCCTCTTAGGAGGGACGTACCCAGGTCCAGCGCGCGCAATGCACTGGACCGCGTAGCGGAAGACCGGATCGTCCGCAATGCGCTCCGGAAGTTTCAGCGCCGCGAACAGAAGGCAAAGCGCGTTATCCGCGTCCTCCTTGGCGCACGTCGCCTCATTGCCAAAGAAATCCGTAATTTTGCTCTTTTTCTCCGGGTTTCCACTGACAGCGTCAAGCGCGGAGTGAATTGCAGCAGCGGCCGCCCCTCGCTTCAAGTCCTGCTGTTCCGCCTTGGTCTCGTACATGCCACGGACTTCATCGCGGACTGCCGTGGGCGCGTCCTTGCATAACGCCACAGCGCGCTTCTCCTGCCCTTTCCATGTCGCGAGATGGATTGCACAGCGGTTTGTTCCGCCCTCGAACTTCTTGCCACAGAACTTGCACAGCTTAGGGTTGCCTTTGGTGTGAAACGGAATGAGGAAATGTTTCAGAATGGGGTGAGATAGTCCAGCCTCAACAGGATCCGTGTTGACGGTAGTAGAGCCATGGACAGAGGCTGGATTGTTGTTCGTCGTAGTACTAGGAGCTGAGCCCGACGCCATGGCGCACTACGTAAGTCTAACTAACGAAGAAGAGTGGAGAAATGCGGGAAGGAAATGGAAGAGCATTTGCGCAACGTCGACCTATACGTGCAAACGATGGAAGAACATTTGAAGGGGGTGGTTGGGATTGAGAGGTTGGGTGGGGTGATGTGTGGTTGAGGGGGTGGGAAAGTTTGGATTTTGAAATTCGAAGTTCAGAAGTGGGGTTGGGCACATGAGCGAAGTCGCGGTAACACTTCGCGACTTCGCACATCGTCGCGAAGTTTTTCAATTTCGGATTTTTTTTTTTTTCGCCGGGCTGCCCGGCCGTATTTTCGCGAATTCAGAGCGTATCAGCGTATCACGCATATACGCTAGCGAATATACGTGATACGCCAGCCTTTCAAGAGCGTATCTGCCAACGTAGCTCATCACCCCCTTGTTCTAACAAGCACACCGACCACCCCAACCAGCTCGCACATACACGCACACATGCATGGTTGTGCAATAGACTCACGTGGAATTGGGGAGGTGAATCCTTCGAAGCGGTACGGCCCGTAGCTGACCCCCATGGAGACATTATGCCGCTGCCTCACCTCATCACCCCCTTGTTCTGACAAGCACACCTACCACCCCAACCAGCTCGCACACACACGTGGTTGTGCAAGAGACTCACGTGGAATGGGCGAGACGAAACCTTCGAAGCGGTACGGCCCGTAGCTGACTCCCATGGAGACATTATGCCGTACGAACCTCATCACCACTGCATTCACAATCGCAGCCGTCCATTTCTGCCCGCCGGGCAGAAAAATCAAAACCTCCAGCAGCTGAGAGCCGTCCCTTTTCGTCCGAACCTGCCGAATCCACGCCTGCCCGGTTTCCCACCCAAACTGCGCCTCCAAACCCCTCTGCAGGTCTGTTGCTAGAGACTTAGAGAAGAACAGATTCGGCGAGTGCACGAGCCTAAGAAAGACTTTTAGCGCCTTGGCACAGACGCACGCCGCTGCCACCCGGTAGGCATAAAAGCTGGGGTAAGCGGCAGCGGCGGTAGGATCGCAGGTGTGGGAGGGACAGAACGGGTCTGAGGTAAAGACAATATCATCAAGGGAGGAACCGGGGGAGGGGAGGAAAACCGGAGGCTGAATTTTCTCGTTAGAGCGGTCGCAGGCGGGAGCGAGCGCTGGGATTACGAGGGTGAAATTGCAGAAAGGGTTTCCCCAAAGGCGGAGGGAGTTGTTGGAAATGACGTCTATGAGATACTGGGGCGTTTTCCGGCGGACCTTGCCGCCTGTGTCGTCAAGCTGGTTGTTTATAAGGGAGACGTAGTGTAGCGCGCCCGAGGCCGCTGCAGCTGAGAGGTCCGGAAGTTGTAGGTTTATCTTGTTGTTGTCCGCGTTTCTGGAGGAAGGGGGAGGGGAGAGAGGAGGAACAGGGGCATGCTCTTGTGTGTGGGGTATGGTCATGTGGGGTGTGGTATGGTCATGTGGGGTGGGGTATGGTCATGTGGGGTGTGGTATGGTCATGTGGGGTGTGGTATGGTCATGTGGGGTGGGGTATGGTCATGTGGGGTGTGGTATGGTCATGTGGGGTGTGGTATGGTCATGTGGGGTGGGGTATGGTCATGTGGGGTGTGGTATGGTCATGTGGGGTGTGGTATGGTCATGTGGGGTGGGGTATGGTCATGTGGGGTGTGGTATGGTCATGTGGGGTGGGGTATGGTCATGTGGGGTGTGGTATGGTCATGTGGGGTGTGGTATGGTCATGTGGGGTGGGGTATGGTCATGTGGGGTGTGGTATGGTCATGTGGGGTGTGGTATGGTCATGTGGGGTGGGGTATGGTCATGTGGGGTGTGGTATGGTCATGTGGGGTGGGGTATGGTCATGTGGGGTGTGGTATGGTCATGTGGGGTGGGGTATGGTCATGTGGGGTGTGGTATGGTCATGTGGGGTGTGGTATGGTCATGTGGGGTGGGGTATGGTCATGTGGGGTGGGGTATGGTCATGTGGGGTGGGGTATGGTCATGTGGGGTGTGGTATGGTCATGTGGGGTGTGGTATGGTCATGTGGGGTGGGGTATGGTCATGTGGGGTGGGGTATGGTCATGTGGGGTGTGGTATGGTCATGTGGGGTGGGGTATGGTCATGTGGGGTGGGGTATGGTCATGTGGGGTGGGGTATGGTCATGTGGGGTGTGGTATGGTCATGTGGGGTGGGGTATGGTCATGTGGGGTGGGGTATGGTCATGTGGGGTGTGGTATGGTCATGTGGGGTGTGGTATGGTCATGTGGGGTGGGGTATGGTCATGTGGGGTGTGGTATGGTCATGTGGGGTGTGGTATGGTCATGTGGGGTGTGGTATGGTCATGTGGGGTGGGGTATGGTCATGTGGGGTGGGGTATGGTCATGTGGGGTGGGGTATGGTCATGTGGGGTGTGGTATGGTCATGTGGGGTGTGGTATGGTCATGTGGGGTGGGGTATGGTCATGTGGGGTGTGGTATGGTCATGTGGGGTGTGGTATGGTCATGTGGGGTGTGGTATGGTCATGTGGGGTGGGGTATGGTCATGTGGGGTGGGGTATGGTCATGTGGGGTGGGGTATGGTCATGTGGGGTGTGGTATGGTCATGTGGGGTGTGGTATGGTCATGTGGGGTGTGGTATGGTCATGTGGGGTGGGGTATGGTCATGTGGGGTGGGGTATGGTCATGTGGGGTGGGGTATGGTCATGTGGGGTGGGGTATGGTCATGTGGGGTGGGGTATGGTCATGTGGGGTGGGGTATGGTCATGTGGGGTGGGGTATGGTCATGTGGGGTGGGGTATGGTCATGTGGGGTGGGGTATGGTCATGTGGGGTGGGGTATGGTCATGTGGGGTGGGGTATGGTCATGTGGGGTGGGGTATGGTCATGTGGGGTGGGGTATGGTCATGTGGGGTGGGGTATGGTCATGTGGGGTGGGGTATGGTCATGTGGGGTGGGGTATGGTCATGTGGGGTGGGGTATGGTCATGTGGGGTGGGGTATGGTCATGTGGGGTGGGGTATGGTCATGTGGGGTGGGGTATGGTCATGTGGGGTGGGGTATGGTCATGTGGGGTGGGGTATGGTCATGTGGGGTGGGGTATGGTCATGTGGGGTGGGGTATGGTCATGTGGGGTGGGGTATGGTCATGTGGGGTGGGGTATGGTCATGTGGGGTGGGGTATGGTCATGTGGGGTGGGGTATGGTCATGTGGGGTGGGGTATGGTCATGTGGGGTGGGGTATGGTCATGTGGGGTGGGGTATGGTCATGTGGGGTGTGGTATGGTCATGTGGGGTGTGGTATGGTCATGTGGGGTGGGGTATGGTCATGTGGGGTGTGGTATGGTCATGTGGGGTGTGGTATGGTCATGTGGGGTGGGGTATGGTCATGTGGGGTGTGGTATGGTCATGTGGGGTGGGGTATGGTCATGTGGGGTGTGGTATGGTCATGTGGGGTGGGGTATGGTCATGTGGGGTGTGGTATGGTCATGTGGGGTGTGGTATGGTCATGTGGGGTGGGGTATGGTCATGTGGGGTGGGGTATGGTCATGTGGGGTGGGGTATGGTCATGTGGGGTGGGGTATGGTCATGTGGGGTGGGGTATGGTCATGTGGGGTGGGGTATGGTCATGTGGGGTGGGGTATGGTCATGTGGGGTGGGGTATGGTCATGTGGGGTGGGGTATGGTCATGTGGGGTGGGGTATGGTCATGTGGGGTGGGGTATGGTCATGTGGGGTGGGGTATGGTCATGTGGGGTGGGGTATGGTCATGTGGGGTGGGGTATGGTCATGTGGGGTGGGGTATGGTCATGTGGGGTGGGGTATGGTCATGTGGGGTGTGGTATGGTCATGTGGGGTGGGGTATGGTCATGTGGGGTGGGGTATGGTCATGTGGGGTGGGGTATGGTCATGTGGGGTGTGGTATGGTCATGTGGGGTGGGGTATGGTCATGTGGGGTGGGGTATGGTCATGTGGGGTGTGGTATGGTCATGTGGGGTGGGGTATGGTCATGTGGGGTGTGGTATGGTCATGTGGGGTGGGGTATGGTCATGTGGGGTGTGGTATGGTCATGTGGGGTGTGGTATGGTCATGTGGGGTGGGGTATGGTCATGTGGGGTGTGGTATGGTCATGTGGGGTGGGGTATGGTCATGTGGGGTGTGGTATGGTCATGTGGGGTGGGGTATGGTCATGTGGGGTGGGGTATGGTCATGTGGGGTGTGGTATCGGTCATGTGGGGTGTGGTATGGTCATGTGGGGTGGGGTATGGTCATGTGGGGTGGGGTATGGTCATGTGGGGTGGGGTATGGTCATGTGGGGTGGGGTATGGTCATGTGGGGTGGGGTATGGTCATGTGGGGTGGGGTATGGTCATGTGGGGTGGGGTATGGTCATGTGGGGTGGGGTATGGTCATGTGGGGTGGGGTATGGTCATGTGGGGTGGGGTATGGTCATGTGGGGTGGGGTATGGTCATGTGGGGTGGGGTATGGTCATGTGGGGTGGGGTATGGTCATGTGGGGTGGGGTATGGTCATGTGGGGTGGGGTATGGTCATGTGGGGTGGGGTATGGTCATGTGGGGTGTGGTATGGTCATGTGGGGTGGGGTATGGTCATGTGGGGTGGGGTATGGTCATGTGGGGTGTGGTATGGTCATGTGGGGTGTGGTATGGTCATGTGGGGTGGGGTATGGTCATGTGGGGTGTGGTATGGTCATGTGGGGTGGGGTATGGTCATGTGGGGTGTGGTATGGTCATGTGGGGTGGGGTATGGTCATGTGGGGTGTGGTATGGTCATGTGGGGTGTGGTATGGTCATGTGGGGTGGGGTATGGTCATGTGGGGTGGGGTATGGTCATGTGGGGTGGGGTATGGTCATGTGGGGTGTGGTATGGTCATGTGGGGTGTGGTATGGTCATGTGGGGTGGGGTATGGTCATGTGGGGTGGGGTATGGTCATGTGGGGTGTGGTATGGTCATGTGGGGTGGGGTATGGTCATGTGGGGTGGGGTATGGTCATGTGGGGTGGGGTATGGTCATGTGGGGTGTGGTATGGTCATGTGGGGTGGGGTATGGTCATGTGGGGTGGGGTATGGTCATGTGGGGTGGGGTATGGTCATGTGGGGTGTGGTATGGTCATGTGGGGTGGGGTATGGTCATGTGGGGTGGGGTATGGTCATGTGGGGTGGGGTATGGTCATGTGGGGTGGGGTATGGTCATGTGGGGTGGGGTATGGTCATGTGGGGTGTGGTATGGTCATGTGGGGTGGGGTATGGTCATGTGGGGTGGGGTATGGTCATGTGGGGTGGGGTATGGTCATGTGGGGTGTGGTATGGTCATGTGGGGTGGGGTATGGTCATGTGGGGTGGGGTATGGTCATGTGGGGTGGGGTATGGTCATGTGGGGTGGGGTATGGTCATGTGGGGTGGGGTATGGTCATGTGGGGTGGGGTATGGTCATGTGGGGTGGGGTATGGTCATGTGGGGTGTGGTATGGTCATGTGGGGTGGGGTATGGTCATGTGGGGTGGGGTATGGTCATGTGGGGTGGGGTATGGTCATGTGGGGTGTGGTATGGTCATGTGGGGTGTGGTATGGTCATGTGGGGTGGGGTATGGTCATGTGGGGTGTGGTATGGTCATGTGGGGTGTGGTATGGTCATGTGGGGTGGGGTATGGTCATGTGGGGTGTGGTATGGTCATGTGGGGTGGGGTATGGTCATGTGGGGTGTGGTATGGTCATGTGGGGTGGGGTATGGTCATGTGGGGTGTGGTATGGTCATGTGGGGTGGGGTATGGTCATGTGGGGTGTGGTATGGTCATGTGGGGTGGGGTATGGTCATGTGGGGTGGGGTATGGTCATGTGGGGTGGGGTATGGTCATGTGGGGTGTGGTATGGTCATGTGGGGTGTGGTATGGTCATGTGGGGTGGGGTATGGTCATGTGGGGTGTGGTATGGTCATGTGGGGTGTGGTATGGTCATGTGGGGTGTGGTATGGTCATGTGGGGTGGGGTATGGTCATGTGGGGTGTGGTATGGTCATGTGGGGTGGGGTATGGTCATGTGGGGTGTGGTATGGTCATGTGGGGTGGGGTATGGTCATGTGGGGTGTGGTATGGTCATGTGGGGTGGGGTATGGTCATGTGGGGTGTGGTATGGTCATGTGGGGTGGGGTATGGTCATGTGGGGTGTGGTATGGTCATGTGGGGTGGGGTATGGTCATGTGGGGTGGGGTATGGTCATGTGGGGTGGGGTATGGTCATGTGGGGTGGGGTATGGTCATGTGGGGTGGGGTATGGTCATGTGGGGTGGGGTATGGTCATGTGGGGTGGGGTATGGTCATGTGGGGTGGGGTATGGTCATGTGGGGTGGGGTATGGTCATGTGGGGTGGGGTATGGTCATGTGGGGTGGGGTATGGTCATGTGGGGTGGGGTATGGTCATGTGGGGTGTGGTATGGTCATGTGGGGTGGGGTATGGTCATGTGGGGTGGGGTATGGTCATGTGGGGTGGGGTATGGTCATGTGGGGTGTGGTATGGTCATGTGGGGTGTGGTATGGTCATGTGGGGTGGGGTATGGTCATGTGGGGTGTGGTATGGTCATGTGGGGTGTGGTATGGTCATGTGGGGTGGGGTATGGTCATGTGGGGTGTGGTATGGTCATGTGGGGTGGGGTATGGTCATGTGGGGTGTGGTATGGTCATGTGGGGTGGGGTATGGTCATGTGGGGTGTGGTATGGTCATGTGGGGTGGGGTATGGTCATGTGGGGTGTGGTATGGTCATGTGGGGTGGGGTATGGTCATGTGGGGTGGGGTATGGTCATGTGGGGTGGGGTATGGTCATGTGGGGTGTGGTATGGTCATGTGGGGTGTGGTATGGTCATGTGGGGTGGGGTATGGTCATGTGGGGTGTGGTATGGTCATGTGGGGTGTGGTATGGTCATGTGGGGTGGGGTATGGTCATGTGGGGTGTGGTATGGTCATGTGGGGTGGGGTATGGTCATGTGGGGTGTGGTATGGTCATGTGGGGTGGGGTATGGTCATGTGGGGTGTGGTATGGTCATGTGGGGTGGGGTATGGTCATGTGGGGTGTGGTATGGTCATGTGGGGTGTGGTATGGTCATGTGGGGTGTGGTATGGTCATGTGGGGTGGGGTATGGTCATGTGGGGTGGGGTATGGTCATGTGGGGTGGGGTATGGTCATGTGGGGTGGGGTATGGTCATGTGGGGTGTGGTATGGTCATGTGGGGTGGGGTATGGTCATGTGGGGTGGGGTATGGTCATGTGGGGTGTGGTATGGTCATGTGGGGTGTGGTATGGTCATGTGGGGTGGGGTATGGTCATGTGGGGTGTGGTATGGTCATGTGGGGTGTGGTATGGTCATGTGGGGTGGGGTATGGTCATGTGGGGTGTGGTATGGTCATGTGGGGTGGGGTATGGTCATGTGGGGTGTGGTATGGTCATGTGGGGTGGGGTATGGTCATGTGGGGTGGGGTATGGTCATGTGGGGTGGGGTATGGTCATGTGGGGTGTGGTATGGTCATGTGGGGTGTGGTATGGTCATGTGGGGTGGGGTATGGTCATGTGGGGTGTGGTATGGTCATGTGGGGTGGGGTATGGTCATGTGGGGTGTGGTATGGTCATGTGGGGTGGGGTATGGTCATGTGGGGTGTGGTATGGTCATGTGGGGTGGGGTATGGTCATGTGGGGTGTGGTATGGTCATGTGGGGTGTGGTATGGTCATGTGGGGTGGGGTATGGTCATGTGGGGTGTGGTATGGTCATGTGGGGTGGGGTATGGTCATGTGGGGTGTGGTATGGTCATGTGGGGTGGGGTATGGTCATGTGGGGTGTGGTATGGTCATGTGGGGTGGGGTATGGTCATGTGGGGTGTGGTATGGTCATGTGGGGTGTGGTATGGTCATGTGGGGTGTGGTATGGTCATGTGGGGTGGGGTATGGTCATGTGGGGTGGGGTATGGTCATGTGGGGTGGGGTATGGTCATGTGGGGTGGGGTATGGTCATGTGGGGTGTGGTATGGTCATGTGGGGTGGGGTATGGTCATGTGGGGTGGGGTATGGTCATGTGGGGTGTGGTATGGTCATGTGGGGTGTGGTATGGTCATGTGGGGTGGGGTATGGTCATGTGGGGTGTGGTATGGTCATGTGGGGTGTGGTATGGTCATGTGGGGTGGGGTATGGTCATGTGGGGTGTGGTATGGTCATGTGGGGTGGGGTATGGTCATGTGGGGTGTGGTATGGTCATGTGGGGTGGGGTATGGTCATGTGGGGTGGGGTATGGTCATGTGGGGTGGGGTATGGTCATGTGGGGTGTGGTATGGTCATGTGGGGTGTGGTATGGTCATGTGGGGTGGGGTATGGTCATGTGGGGTGTGGTATGGTCATGTGGGGTGGGGTATGGTCATGTGGGGTGTGGTATGGTCATGTGGGGTGTGGTATGGTCATGTGGGGTGTGGTATGGTCATGTGGGGTGGGGTATGGTCATGTGGGGTGGGGTATGGTCATGTGGGGTGGGGTATGGTCATGTGGGGTGGGGTATGGTCATGTGGGGTGTGGTATGGTCATGTGGGGTGGGGTATGGTCATGTGGGGTGGGGTATGGTCATGTGGGGTGTGGTATGGTCATGTGGGGTGTGGTATGGTCATGTGGGGTGGGGTATGGTCATGTGGGGTGTGGTATGGTCATGTGGGGTGTGGTATGGTCATGTGGGGTGGGGTATGGTCATGTGGGGTGTGGTATGGTCATGTGGGGTGGGGTATGGTCATGTGGGGTGTGGTATGGTCATGTGGGGTGGGGTATGGTCATGTGGGGTGTGGTATGGTCATGTGGGGTGTGGTATGGTCATGTGGGGTGGGGTATGGTCATGTGGGGTGGGGTATGGTCATGTGGGGTGGGGTATGGTCATGTGGGGTGTGGTATGGTCATGTGGGGTGTGGTATGGTCATGTGGGGTGGGGTATGGTCATGTGGGGTGGGGTATGGTCATGTGGGGTGTGGTATGGTCATGTGGGGTGGGGTATGGTCATGTGGGGTGGGGTATGGTCATGTGGGGTGGGGTATGGTCATGTGGGGTGTGGTATGGTCATGTGGGGTGGGGTATGGTCATGTGGGGTGGGGTATGGTCATGTGGGGTGGGGTATGGTCATGTGGGGTGGGGTATGGTCATGTGGGGTGTGGTATGGTCATGTGGGGTGGGGTATGGTCATGTGGGGTGGGGTATGGTCATGTGGGGTGGGGTATGGTCATGTGGGGTGGGGTATGGTCATGTGGGGTGGGGTATGGTCATGTGGGGTGTGGTATGGTCATGTGGGGTGGGGTATGGTCATGTGGGGTGGGGTATGGTCATGTGGGGTGGGGTATGGTCATGTGGGGTGTGGTATGGTCATGTGGGGTGGGGTATGGTCATGTGGGGTGGGGTATGGTCATGTGGGGTGGGGTATGGTCATGTGGGGTGGGGTATGGTCATGTGGGGTGGGGTATGGTCATGTGGGGTGGGGTATGGTCATGTGGGGTGGGGTATGGTCATGTGGGGTGTGGTATGGTCATGTGGGGTGGGGTATGGTCATGTGGGGTGGGGTATGGTCATGTGGGGTGGGGTATGGTCATGTGGGGTGTGGTATGGTCATGTGGGGTGTGGTATGGTCATGTGGGGTGGGGTATGGTCATGTGGGGTGTGGTATGGTCATGTGGGGTGTGGTATGGTCATGTGGGGTGGGGTATGGTCATGTGGGGTGTGGTATGGTCATGTGGGGTGGGGTATGGTCATGTGGGGTGTGGTATGGTCATGTGGGGTGGGGTATGGTCATGTGGGGTGTGGTATGGTCATGTGGGGTGGGGTATGGTCATGTGGGGTGTGGTATGGTCATGTGGGGTGGGGTATGGTCATGTGGGGTGGGGTATGGTCATGTGGGGTGGGGTATGGTCATGTGGGGTGTGGTATGGTCATGTGGGGTGTGGTATGGTCATGTGGGGTGGGGTATGGTCATGTGGGGTGTGGTATGGTCATGTGGGGTGTGGTATGGTCATGTGGGGTGGGGTATGGTCATGTGGGGTGTGGTATGGTCATGTGGGGTGGGGTATGGTCATGTGGGGTGTGGTATGGTCATGTGGGGTGGGGTATGGTCATGTGGGGTGTGGTATGGTCATGTGGGGTGGGGTATGGTCATGTGGGGTGTGGTATGGTCATGTGGGGTGTGGTATGGTCATGTGGGGTGTGGTATGGTCATGTGGGGTGGGGTATGGTCATGTGGGGTGGGGTATGGTCATGTGGGGTGGGGTATGGTCATGTGGGGTGGGGTATGGTCATGTGGGGTGTGGTATGGTCATGTGGGGTGGGGTATGGTCATGTGGGGTGGGGTATGGTCATGTGGGGTGGGGTATGGTCATGTGGGGTGTGGTATGGTCATGTGGGGTGGGGTATGGTCATGTGGGGTGGGGTATGGTCATGTGGGGTGGGGTATGGTCATGTGGGGTGGGGTATGGTCATGTGGGGTGGGGTATGGTCATGTGGGGTGGGGTATGGTCATGTGGGGTGGGGTATGGTCATGTGGGGTGTGGTATGGTCATGTGGGGTGGGGTATGGTCATGTGGGGTGGGGTATGGTCATGTGGGGTGGGGTATGGTCATGTGGGGTGTGGTATGGTCATGTGGGGTGTGGTATGGTCATGTGGGGTGGGGTATGGTCATGTGGGGTGTGGTATGGTCATGTGGGGTGTGGTATGGTCATGTGGGGTGGGGTATGGTCATGTGGGGTGTGGTATGGTCATGTGGGGTGGGGTATGGTCATGTGGGGTGTGGTATGGTCATGTGGGGTGGGGTATGGTCATGTGGGGTGTGGTATGGTCATGTGGGGTGGGGTATGGTCATGTGGGGTGTGGTATGGTCATGTGGGGTGGGGTATGGTCATGTGGGGTGGGGTATGGTCATGTGGGGTGGGGTATGGTCATGTGGGGTGTGGTATGGTCATGTGGGGTGTGGTATGGTCATGTGGGGTGGGGTATGGTCATGTGGGGTGTGGTATGGTCATGTGGGGTGTGGTATGGTCATGTGGGGTGGGGTATGGTCATGTGGGGTGTGGTATGGTCATGTGGGGTGGGGTATGGTCATGTGGGGTGTGGTATGGTCATGTGGGGTGGGGTATGGTCATGTGGGGTGTGGTATGGTCATGTGGGGTGGGGTATGGTCATGTGGGGTGTGGTATGGTCATGTGGGGTGTGGTATGGTCATGTGGGGTGTGGTATGGTCATGTGGGGTGGGGTATGGTCATGTGGGGTGGGGTATGGTCATGTGGGGTGGGGTATGGTCATGTGGGGTGGGGTATGGTCATGTGGGGTGTGGTATGGTCATGTGGGGTGGGGTATGGTCATGTGGGGTGGGGTATGGTCATGTGGGGTGGGGTATGGTCATGTGGGGTGTGGTATGGTCATGTGGGGTGGGGTATGGTCATGTGGGGTGGGGTATGGTCATGTGGGGTGGGGTATGGTCATGTGGGGTGGGGTATGGTCATGTGGGGTGGGGTATGGTCATGTGGGGTGGGGTATGGTCATGTGGGGTGGGGTATGGTCATGTGGGGTGTGGTATGGTCATGTGGGGTGGGGTATGGTCATGTGGGGTGGGGTATGGTCATGTGGGGTGGGGTATGGTCATGTGGGGTGTGGTATGGTCATGTGGGGTGTGGTATGGTCATGTGGGGTGGGGTATGGTCATGTGGGGTGTGGTATGGTCATGTGGGGTGTGGTATGGTCATGTGGGGTGGGGTATGGTCATGTGGGGTGTGGTATGGTCATGTGGGGTGGGGTATGGTCATGTGGGGTGTGGTATGGTCATGTGGGGTGGGGTATGGTCATGTGGGGTGTGGTATGGTCATGTGGGGTGGGGTATGGTCATGTGGGGTGTGGTATGGTCATGTGGGGTGGGGTATGGTCATGTGGGGTGGGGTATGGTCATGTGGGGTGGGGTATGGTCATGTGGGGTGTGGTATGGTCATGTGGGTGTGGTATGGTCATGTGGGGTGGGGTATGGTCATGTGGGGTGTGGTATGGTCATGTGGGGTGTGGTATGGTCATGTGGGGTGGGGTATGGTCATGTGGGGTGTGGTATGGTCATGTGGGGTGGGGTATGGTCATGTGGGGTGTGGTATGGTCATGTGGGGTGGGGTATGGTCATGTGGGGTGTGGTATGGTCATGTGGGGTGGGGTATGGTCATGTGGGGTGTGGTATGGTCATGTGGGGTGTGGTATGGTCATGTGGGGTGTGGTATGGTCATGTGGGGTGGGGTATGGTCATGTGGGGTGGGGTATGGTCATGTGGGGTGGGGTATGGTCATGTGGGGTGTGGTATGGTCATGTGGGGTGTGGTATGGTCATGTGGGGTGGGGTATGGTCATGTGGGGTGTGGTATGGTCATGTGGGGTGGGGTATGGTCATGTGGGGTGTGGTATGGTCATGTGGGGTGGGGTATGGTCATGTGGGGTGGGGTATGGTCATGTGGGGTGGGGTATGGTCATGTGGGGTGTGGTATGGTCATGTGGGGTGGGGTATGGTCATGTGGGGTGGGGTATGGTCATGTGGGGTGGGGTATGGTCATGTGGGGTGTGGTATGGTCATGTGGGGTGGGGTATGGTCATGTGGGGTGGGGTATGGTCATGTGGGGTGGGGTATGGTCATGTGGGGTGTGGTATGGTCATGTGGGGTGTGGTATGGTCATGTGGGGTGGGGTATGGTCATGTGGGGTGTGGTATGGTCATGTGGGGTGTGGTATGGTCATGTGGGGTGGGGTATGGTCATGTGGGGTGTGGTATGGTCATGTGGGGTGGGGTATGGTCATGTGGGGTGTGGTATGGTCATGTGGGGTGGGGTATGGTCATGTGGGGTGTGGTATGGTCATGTGGGGTGGGGTATGGTCATGTGGGGTGTGGTATGGTCATGTGGGGTGGGGTATGGTCATGTGGGGTGGGGTATGGTCATGTGGGGTGGGGTATGGTCATGTGGGGTGTGGTATGGTCATGTGGGGTGTGGTATGGTCATGTGGGGTGGGGTATGGTCATGTGGGGTGGGGTATGGTCATGTGTGTGGGGTATGGTCATGTGTGTGGGGTATGGTCATGTGGGGTGGGGTATGGTCATGTGGGGTGGGGTATGGTCATGTGTGTGGGGTATGGTCATGTGGGGTGTGGTATGGTCATGTGGGGTGGGGTATGGTCATGTGGGGTGGGGTATGGTCATGTGTGTGGGGTATGGTCATGTGGGGTGTGGTATGGTCATGTGGGGTGGGGTATGGTCATGTGGGGTGGGGTATGGTCATGTGGGGTGGGGTATGGTCATGTGGGGTGGGGTATGGTCATGTGGGGTGGGGTATGGTCATGTGGGGTGTGGTATGGTCATGTGGGGTGTGGTATGGTCATGTGGGGTGGGGTATGGTCATGTGGGGTGTGGTATGGTCATGTGGGGTGGGGTATGGTCATGTGGGGTGTGGTATGGTCATGTGGGGTGGGGTATGGTCATGTGGGGTGTGGTATGGTCATGTGGGGTGGGGTATGGTCATGTGGGGTGTGGTATGGTCATGTGGGGTGTGGTATGGTCATGTGGGGTGGGGTATGGTCATGTGGGGTGTGGTATGGTCATGTGGGGTGGGGTATGGTCATGTGGGGTGTGGTATGGTCATGTGGGGTGGGGTATGGTCATGTGGGGTGTGGTATGGTCATGTGGGGTGGGGTATGGTCATGTGGGGTGTGGTATGGTCATGTGGGGTGGGGTATGGTCATGTGGGGTGTGGTATGGTCATGTGGGGTGGGGTATGGTCATGTGGGGTGT
The DNA here is from genome assembly GCA_947471745.1 of Closterium sp. Naga37s-1. NCBI lineage: Eukaryota > Viridiplantae > Streptophyta > Zygnematophyceae > Desmidiales > Closteriaceae > Closterium > Closterium sp. Naga37s-1. The sequence continues at coordinate 1,962,107 of CANJKZ010000783.1, read as the reverse complement.
GGTATGGTCATGTGGGGTGGGGTATGGTCATGTGGGGTGTGGTATGGTCATGTGGGGTGGGGTATGGTCGTGTGGGGTGGGGTATGGTCATGTGGGGTGGGGTATGGTCATGTGGGGTGGGGTATGGTCATGTGGGGTGGGGTATGGTCATGTGGGGTGTGGTATGGTCATGTGGGGTGGGGTATGGTCATGTGGGGGTATGGTCATGTGGGGTGTGGTATGGTCATGTGGGGTGGGGTATGGTCATGTGGGGTGTGGTATGGTCATGTGGGGTGGGGTATGGTCATGTGGGGTGTGGTATGGTCATGTGGGGTGGGGTATGGTCATGTGGGGTGTGGTATGGTCATGTGGGGTGGGGTATGGTCATGTGGGGTGTGGTATGGTCATGTGGGGTGGGGTATGGTCATGTGGGGTGGGGTATGGTCATGTGGGGTGGGGTATGGTCATGTGGGGTGGGGTATGGTCATGTGGGGTGGGGTATGGTCATGTGGGGTGGGGTATGGTCATGTGGGGTGGGGTATGGTCATGTGGGGTGGGGTATGGTCATGTGGGGTGGGGTATGGTCATGTGGGGTGGGGTATGGTCATGTGGGGTGGGGTATGGTCATGTGTGTGGGGTATGGTCATGTGGGGTGGGGTATGGTCATGTGGGGTGGGGTATGGTCATGTGGGGTGGGGTATGGTCATGTGGGGTGGGGTATGGTCATGTGGGGTGGGGTATGGTCATGTGGGGTGGGGTATGGTCATGTGGGGTGGGGTATGGTCATGTGTGTGGGGTATGGTCATGTGGGGTGGGGTATGGTCATGTGTGTGGGGTATGGTCATGTGGGGTGTGGTATGGTCATGTGGGGTGTGGTATGGTCATGTGGGGTGGGGTATGGTCATGTGGGGTGGGGTATGGTCATGTGTGTGGGGTATGGTCATGTGGGGTGTGGTATGGTCATGTGGGGTGGGGTATGGTCATGTGTGTGGGGTATGGTCATGTGGGGTGTGGTATGGTCATGTGGGGTGTGGTATGGTCATGTGGGGTGGGGTATGGTCATGTGTGTGGGGTATGGTCATGTGGGGTGTGGTATGGTCATGTGGGGTGTGGTATGGTCATGTGGGGTGGGGTATGGTCATGTGTGTGGGGTATGGTCATGTGGGGTGGGGTATGGTCATGTGGGGTGTGGTATGGTCATGTGGGGTGTGGTATGGTCATGTGGGGTGTGGTCATGTGGGGTGTGGTCATGTGGGGTGTGGTCATGTGGGGTGTGGTCATGTGGGGTGTGGTATGGTCATGTGGGGTGTGGTATGGTCATGTGGGGTGGGATATGGTCATGTGTGTGGGGTATGGTCATGTGGGGTGTGGTATGGTCATGTGGGGTGGGGTATGGTCATGTGGGGTGTGGTATGGTCATGTGGGGTGGGGTATGGTCATGTGGGGTGGGGTATGGTCATGTGTGTGGGGTATGGTCATGTGGGGTGTGGTATGGTCATGTGGGGTGTGGTATGGTCATGTGGGGTGGGGTATGGTCATGTGGGGTGGGGTATGGTCATGTGGGGTGGGGTATGGTCATGTGGGGTGGGGTATGGTCATGTGGGGTGGGGTATGGTCATGTGTGTGGGGTATGGTCATGTGGGGTGTGGTATGGTCATGTGGGGTGTGGTATGGTCATGTGGGGTGGGGTATGGTCATGTGTGTGGGGTATGGTCATGTGGGGTGTGGTATGGTCATGTGGGGTGTGGTATGGTCATGTGGGGTGGGGTATGGTCATGTGGGGTGGGGTATGGTCATGTGTGTGGGGTATGGTCATGTGGGGTGTGGTATGGTCATGTGGGGTGTGGTATGGTCATGTGGGGTGTGGTATGGTCATGTGGGGTGTGGTATGGTCATGTGGGGTGGGGTATGGTCATGTGGGGTGGGGTATGGTCATGTGGGGTGGGGTATGGTCATGTGGGGTGTGGTATGGTCATGTGGGGTGGGGTATGGTCATGTGGGGTGTGGTATGGTCATGTGGGGTGGGGTATGGTCATGTGGGGTGGGGTATGGTCATGTGTGTGGGGTATGGTCATGTGGGGTGTGGTATGGTCATGTGGGGTGGGGTATGGTCATGTGTGTGGGGTATGGTCATGTGGGGTGTGGTATGGTCATGTGGGGTGTGGTATGGTCATGTGGGGTGGGGTATGGTCATGTGGGGTGGGGTATGGTCATGTGTGTGGGGTATGGTCATGTGGGGTGTGGTATGGTCATGTGGGGTGGGGTATGGTCATGTGGGGTGGGGTATGGTCATGTGGGGTGGGGTATGGTCATGTGGGGTGTGGTATGGTCATGTGGGGTGGGGTATGGTCATGTGGGGTGTGGTATGGTCATGTGGGGTGGGGTATGGTCATGTGGGGTGGGGTATGGTCATGTGGGGTGTGGTATGGTCATGTGGGGTGGGGTATGGTCATGTGGGGTGGGGTATGGTCATGTGTGTGGGGTATGGTCATGTGGGGTGTGGTATGGTCATGTGGGGTGTGGTATGGTCATGTGGGGTGGGGTATGGTCATGTGGGGTGGGGTATGGTCATGTGGGGTTTGGTATGGTCATGTGGGGTGGGGTATGGTCATGTGGGGTGGGGTATGGTCATGTGTGTGGGGTATGGTCATGTGGGGTGTGGTATGGTCATGTGGGGTGGGGTATGGTCATGTGTGTGGGGTATGGTCATGTGGGGTGTGGTATGGTCATGTGGGGTGTGGTATGGTCATGTGGGGTGGGGTATGGTCATGTGGGGTGGGGTATGGTCATGTGTGTGGGGTATGGTCATGTGGGGTGTGGTATGGTCATGTGGGGTGGGGTATGGTCATGTGGGGTGGGGTATGGTCATGTGGGGTGGGGTATGGTCATGTGGGGTGTGGTATGGTCATGTGGGGTGGGGTATGGTCATGTGGGGTGTGGTATGGTCATGTGGGGTGGGGTATGGTCATGTGGGGTGTGGTATGGTCATGTGGGGTGCGGTATGGTCATGTGGGGTGGGGTATGGTCATGTGGGGTGGGGTATGGTCATGTGGGGTGTGGTATGGTCATGTGGGGTGTGGTATGGTCATGTGGGGTGGGGTATGGTCATGTGGGGTGTGGTATGGTCATGTGGGGTGGGGTATGGTCATGTGGGGTGGGGTATGGTCATGTGTGTGGGGTATGGTCATGTGGGGTGTGGTATGGTCATGTGGGGTGTGGTATGGTCATGTGGGGTGGGGTATGGTCATGTGGGGTGGGGTATGGTCATGTGGGGTGGGGTATGGTCATGTGGGGTGGGGTATGGTCATGTGGGGTGGGGTATGGTCATGTGTGTGGGGTATGGTCATGTGGGGTGTGGTATGGTCATGTGGGGTGGGGTATGGTCATGTGTGTGGGGTATGGTCATGTGGGGTGTGGTATGGTCATGTGGGGTGTGGTATGGTCATGTGGGGTGGGGTATGGTCATGTGGGGTGGGGTATGGTCATGTGGGGTGGGGTATGGTCATGTGGGGTGGGGTATGGTCATGTGGGGTGGGGTATGGTCATGTGTGTGGGGTATGGTCATGTGGGGTGTGGTATGGTCATGTGGGGTGGGGTATGGTCATGTGTGTGGGGTATGGTCATGTGGGGTGTGGTATGGTCATGTGGGGTGTGGTATGGTCATGTGGGGTGGGGTATGGTCATGTGGGGTGGGGTATGGTCATGTGTGTGGGGTATGGTCATGTGGGGTGTGGTATGGTCATGTGGGGTGGGGTATGGTCATGTGGGGTGGGGTATGGTCATGTGGGGTGGGGTATGGTCATGTGGGGTGTGGTATGGTCATGTGGGGTGGGGTATGGTCATGTGGGGTGTGGTATGGTCATGTGGGGTGGGGTATGGTCATGTGGGGTGGGGTATGGTCATGTGGGGTGTGGTATGGTCATGTGGGGTGTGGTATGGTCATGTGGGGTGGGGTATGGTCATGTGGGGTGGGGTATGGTCATGTGGGGTGTGGTATGGTCATGTGGGGTGTGGTATGGTCATGTGGGGTGGGGTATGGTCATGTGGGGTGTGGTATGGTCATGTGGGGTGGGGTATGGTCATGTGGGGTGGGGTATGGTCATGTGTGTGGGGTATGGTCATGTGGGGTGTGGTATGGTCATGTGGGGTGTGGTATGGTCATGTGGGGTGGGGTATGGTCATGTGGGGTGGGGTATGGTCATGTGTGTGGGGTATGGTCATGTGGGGTGTGGTATGGTCATGTGGGGTGTGGTATGGTCATGTGGGGTGGGGTATGGTCATGTGGGGTGTGGTATGGTCATGTGGGGTGGGGTATGGTCATGTGGGGTGGGATATGGTCATGTGTGTGGGGTATGGTCATGTGGGGTGTGGTATGGTCATGTGGGGTGTGGTATGGTCATGTGGGGTGGGGTATGGTCATGTGGGGTGGGGTATGGTCATGTGTGTGGGGTATGGTCATGTGGGGTGTGGTATGGTCATGTGTGTGGGGTATGGTCATGTGGGGTGTGGTATGGTCATGTGGGGTGGGGTATGGTCATGTGGGGTGGGGTATGGTCATGTGTGTGGGGTATGGTCATGTGGGGTGTGGTATGGTCATGTGGGGTGGGGTATGGTCATGTGGGGTGGGGTATGGTCATGTGGGGTGGGGTATGGTCATGTGGGGTGTGGTATGGTCATGTGGGGTGGGGTATGGTCATGTGGGGTGTGGTATGGTCATGTGGGGTGGGGTATGGTCATGTGGGGTGGGGTATGGTCATGTGGGGTGTGGTATGGTCATGTGGGGTGTGGTATGGTCATGTGGGGTGGGGTATGGTCATGTGTGTGGGGTATGGTCATGTGGGGTGTGGTATGGTCATGTGGGGTGTGGTATGGTCATGTGGGGTGGGGTATGGTCATGTGGGGTGGGGTATGGTCATGTGTGTGGGGTATGGTCATGTGGGGTGTGGTATGGTCATGTGTGTGGGGTATGGTCATGTGGGGTGTGGTATGGTCATGTGGGGTGTGGTATGGTCATGTGGGGTGGGGTATGGTCATGTGGGGTGGGGTATGGTCATGTGGGGTGGGGTATGGTCATGTGGGGTGTGGTATGGTCATGTGGGGTGTGGTATGGTCATGTGGGGTGTGGTATGGTCATGTGGGGTGGGGTATGGTCATGTGGGGTGGGGTATGGTCATGTGGGGTGTGGTATGGTCATGTGGGGTGGGGTATGGTCATGTGTGTGGGGTATGGTCATGTGGGGTGTGGTATGGTCATGTGGGGTGTGGTATGGTCATGTGGGGTGGGGTATGGTCATGTGGGGTGGGGTATGGTCATGTGTGTGGGGTATGGTCATGTGGGGTGTGGTATGGTCATGTGTGTGGGGTATGGTCATGTGGGGTGTGGTATGGTCATGTGGGGTGTGGTATGGTCATGTGGGGTGGGGTATGGTCATGTGGGGTGGGGTATGGTCATGTGGGGTGGGGTATGGTCATGTGTGTGGGGTATGGTCATGTGGGGTGTGGTATGGTCATGTGGGGTGTGGTATGGTCATGTGGGGTGGGGTATGGTCATGTGTGTGGGGTATGGTCATGTGGGGTGTGGTATGGTCATGTGGGGTGTGGTATGGTCATGTGGGGTGGGGTATGGTCATGTGGGGTGGGGTATGGTCATGTGTGTGGGGTATGGTCATGTGGGGTGTGGTATGGTCATGTGGGGTGGGGTATGGTCATGTGGGGTGGGGTATGGTCATGTGGGGTGGGGTATGGTCATGTGTGTGGGGTATGGTCATGTGGGGTGTGGTATGGTCATGTGGGGTGTGGTATGGTCATGTGGGGTGGGGTATGGTCATGTGTGTGGGGTATGGTCATGTGGGGTGTGGTATGGTCATGTGGGGTGTGGTATGGTCATGTGGGGTGGGGTATGGTCATGTGTGTGGGGTATGGTCATGTGGGGTGTGGTATGGTCATGTGGGGTGTGGTATGGTCATGTGGGGTGGGGTATGGTCATGTGGGGTGGGGTATGGTCATGTGGGGTGTGGTATGGTCATGTGGGGTGGGGTATGGTCATGTGTGTGGGGTATGGTCATGTGGGGTGTGGTATGGTCATGTGGGGTGTGGTATGGTCATGTGGGGTGGGGTATGGTCATGTGGGGTGGGGTATGGTCATGTGTGTGGGGTATGGTCATGTGGGGTGTGGTATGGTCATGTGGGGTGGGGTATGGTCATGTGGGGTGGGGTATGGTCATGTGGGGTGGGGTATGGTCATGTGGGGTGTGGTATGGTCATGTGGGGTGTGGTATGGTCATGTGGGGTGGGGTATGGTCATGTGGGGTGGGGTATGGTCATGTGGGGTGGGGTATGGTCATGTGTGTGGGGTATGGTCATGTGGGGTGTGGTATGGTCATGTTTGGTGTGGTATGGTCATGTGGGGTGGGGTATGGTCATGTGGGGTGTGGTCATGTGGGGTGTGGTCATGTGGGGTGTGGTATGGTCATGTGGGGTGTGGTATGGTCATGTGGGGTGGGGTATGGTCATGTGTGTGGGGTATGGTCATGTGGGGTGTGGTATGGTCATGTGGGGTGTGGTATGGTCATGTGGGGTGGGGTATGGTCATGTGGGGTGGGGTATGGTCATGTGTGTGGGGTATGGTCATGTGGGGTGTGGTATGGTCATGTGGGGTGTGGTATGGTCATGTGGGGTGGGGTATGGTCATGTGGGGTGGGGTATGGTCATGTGGGGTGTGGTATGGTCATGTGGGGTGGGGTATGGTCATGTGTGTGGGGTATGGTCATGTGGGGTGTGGTATGGTCATGTGGGGTGTGGTATGGTCATGTGGGGTGGGGTATGGTCATGTGGGGTGGGGTATGGTCATGTGTGTGGGGTATGGTCATGTGGGGTGTGGTATGGTCATGTGTGTGGGGTATGGTCATGTGGGGTGTGGTATGGTCATGTGGGGTGTGGTATGGTCATGTGGGGTGGGGTATGGTCATGTGGGGTGGGGTATGGTCATGTGGGGTGGGGTATGGTCATGTGTGTGGGGTATGGTCATGTGGGGTGTGGTATGGTCATGTGGGGTGTGGTATGGTCATGTGGGGTGGGGTATGGTCATGTGGGGTGGGGTATGGTCATGTGTGTGGGGTATGGTCATGTGGGGTGTGGTATGGTCATGTGGGGTGTGGTATGGTCATGTGGGGTGGGGTATGGTCATGTGGGGTGGGGTATGGTCATGTGGGGTGTGGTATGGTCATGTGGGGTGGGGTATGGTCATGTGTGTGGGGTATGGTCATGTGGGGTGTGGTATGGTCATGTGGGGTGTGGTATGGTCATGTGGGGTGGGGTATGGTCATGTGGGGTGGGGTATGGTCATGTGTGTGGGGTATGGTCATGTGGGGTGTGGTATGGTCATGTGGGGTGTGGTATGGTCATGTGGGGTGGGGTATGGTCATGTGGGGTGGGGTATGGTCATGTGTGTGGGGTATGGTCATGTGGGGTGTGGTATGGTCATGTGGGGTGTGGTATGGTCATGTGGGGTGGGGTATGGTCATGTGGGGTGGGGTATGGTCATGTGTGTGGGGTATGGTCATGTGGGGTGTGGTATGGTCATGTGGGGTGTGGTATGGTCATGTGGGGTGGGGTATGGTCATGTGGGGTGGGGTATGGTCATGTGTGTGGGGTATGGTCATGTGGGGTGTGGTATGGTCATGTGGGGTGTGGTATGGTCATGTGGGGTGGGGTATGGTCATGTGGGGTGGGGTATGGTCATGTGGGGTGGGGTATGGTCATGTGGGGTGTGGTATGGTCATGTGGGGTGTGGTATGGTCATGTGGGGTGGGGTATGGTCATGTGGGGTGTGGTCATGTGGGGTGTGGTCATGTGGGGTGTGGTCATGTGGGGTGTGGTATGGTCATGTGGGGTGGGGTATGGTCATGTGTGTGGGGTATGGTCATGTGGGGTGTGGTATGGTCATGTGTGTGGGGTATGGTCATGTGTGTGGGGTATGGTCATGTGGGGTGTGGTATGGTCATGTGGGGTGTGGTATGGTCATGTGGGGTGGGGTATGGTCATGTGGGGTGGGGTATGGTCATGTGTGTGGGGTATGGTCATGTGGGGTGTGGTATGGTCATGTGGGGTGTGGTATGGTCATGTGGGGTGGGGTATGGTCATGTGGGGTGGGGTATGGTCATGTGTGTGGGGTATGGTCATGTGGGGTGTGGTATGGTCATGTGGGGTGTGGTATGGTCATGTGGGGTGGGGTATGGTCATGTGGGGTGTGGTCATGTGGGGTGTGGTCATGTGGGGTGTGGTATGGTCATGTGGGGTGTGGTATGGTCATGTGGGGTGGGGTATGGTCATGTGTGTGGGGTATGGTCATGTGGGGTGTGGTATGGTCATGTGGGGTGGGGTATGGTCATGTGGGGTGTGGTATGGTCATGTGGGGTGTGGTATGGTCATGTGGGGTGGGGTATGGTCATGTGTGTGGGGTATGGTCATGTGGGGTGTGGTATGGTCATGTGGGGTGTGGTATGGTCATGTGGGGTGGGGTATGGTCATGTGGGGTGGGGTATGGTCATGTGTGTGGGGTATGGTCATGTGGGGTGTGGTATGGTCATGTGGGGTGTGGTATGGTCATGTGGGGTGGGGTATGGTCATGTGGGGTGGGGTATGGTCATGTGTGTGGGGTATGGTCATGTGGGGTGTGGTATGGTCATGTGTGTGGGGTATGGTCATGTGGGGTGTGGTATGGTCATGTGGGGTGTGGTATGGTCATGTGGGGTGGGGTATGGTCATGTGGGGTGGGGTATGGTCATGTGTGTGGGGTATGGTCATGTGGGGTGTGGTATGGTCATGTGGGGTGTGGTATGGTCATGTGGGGTGGGGTATGGTCATGTGGGGTGGGGTATGGTCATGTGTGTGGGGTATGGTCATGTGGGGTGTGGTATGGTCATGTGGGGTGTGGTATGGTCATGTGGGGTGGGGTATGGTCATGTGGGGTGGGGTATGGTCATGTGTGTGGGGTATGGTCATGTGGGGTGTGGTATGGTCATGTGGGGTGTGGTATGGTCATGTGGGGTGGGGTATGGTCATGTGGGGTGGGGTATGGTCATGTGTGTGGGGTATGGTCATGTGGGGTGTGGTATGGTCATGTGGGGTGGGGTATGGTCATGTGGGGTGTGGTCATGTGGGGTGTGGTCATGTGGGGTGTGGTCATGTGGGGTGTGGTATGGTCATGTGGGGTGGGGTATGGTCATGTGTGTGGGGTATGGTCATGTGGGGTGTGGTATGGTCATGTGTGTGGGGTATGGTCATGTGTGTGGGGTATGGTCATGTGGGGTGTGGTATGGTCATGTGGGGTGTGGTATGGTCATGTGGGGTGGGGTATGGTCATGTGGGGTGGGGTATGGTCATGTGTGTGGGGTATGGTCATGTGGGGTGTGGTATGGTCATGTGGGGTGGGGTATGGTCATGTGGGGTGGGGTATGGTCATGTGGGGTGGGGTATGGTCATGTGTGTGGGGTATGGTCATGTGGGGTGTGGTATGGTCATGTGTGTGGGGTATGGTCATGTGGGGTGTGGTATGGTCATGTGGGGTGTGGTATGGTCATGTGGGGTGGGGTATGGTCATGTGGGGTGGGGTATGGTCATGTGGGGTGGGGTATGGTCATGTGGGGTGGGGTATGGTCATGTGGGGTGGGGTATGGTCATGTGTGTGGGGTATGGTCATGTGGGGTGTGGTATGGTCATGTGGGGTGGGGTATGGTCATGTGGGGTGGGGTATGGTCATGTGGGGTGGGGTATGGTCATGTGGGGTGGGGTATGGTCATGTGGGGTGGGGTATGGTCATGTGTGTGGGGTATGGTCATGTGGGGTGTGGTATGGTCATGTGGGGTGTGGTATGGTCATGTGGGGTGGGGTATGGTCATGTGGGGTGGGGTATGGTCATGTGGGGTGGGGTATGGTCATGTGGGGTGGGGTATGGTCATGTGTGTGGGGTATGGTCATGTGGGGTGTGGTATGGTCATGTGGGGTGTGGTATGGTCATGTGGGGTGGGGTATGGTCATGTGGGGTGGGGTATGGTCATGTGGGGTGGGGTATGGTCATGTGTGTGGGGTATGGTCATGTGGGGTGTGGTATGGTCATGTGGGGTGTGGTATGGTCATGTGGGGTGGGGTATGGTCATGTGGGGTGGGGTATGGTCATGTGTGTGGGGTATGGTCATGTGGGGTGTGGTATGGTCATGTGTGTGGGGTATGGTCATGTGGGGTGGGGTATGGTCATGTGGGGTGGGGTATGGTCATGTGGGGTGGGGTATGGTCATGTGTGTGGGGTATGGTCATGTGGGGTGTGGTATGGTCATGTGGGGTGTGGTATGGTCATGTGGGGTGGGGTATGGTCATGTGTGTGGGGTATGGTCATGTGGGGTGTGGTATGGTCATGTGGGGTGTGGTATGGTCATGTGGGGTGGGGTATGGTCATGTGGGGTGGGGTATGGTCATGTGTGTGGGGTATGGTCATGTGGGGTGTGGTATGGTCATGTGGGGTGTGGTATGGTCATGTGGGGTGTGGTATGGTCATGTGGGGTGTGGTATGGTCATGTGGGGTGGGGTATGGTCATGTGGGGTGGGGTATGGTCATGTGGGGTGGGGTATGGTCATGTGGGGTGTGGTATGGTCATGTGGGGTGGGGTATGGTCATGTGGGGTGTGGTATGGTCATGTGGGGTGGGGTATGGTCATGTGGGGTGGGGTATGGTCATGTGTGTGGGGTATGGTCATGTGGGGTGTGGTATGGTCATGTGGGGTGTGGTATGGTCATGTGGGGTGGGGTATGGTCATGTGTGTGGGGTATGGTCATGTGGGGTGTGGTATGGTCATGTGGGGTGTGGTATGGTCATGTGGGGTGGGGTATGGTCATGTGGGGTGGGGTATGGTCATGTGTGTGGGGTATGGTCATGTGGGGTGTGGTATGGTCATGTGGGGTGTGGTATGGTCATGTGGGGTGGGGTATGGTCATGTGGGGTGGGGTATGGTCATGTGTGTGGGGTATGGTCATGTGGGGTGTGGTATGGTCATGTGGGGTGGGGTATGGTCATGTGGGGTGGGGTATGGTCATGTGGGGTGGGGTATGGTCATGTGGGGTGTGGTATGGTCATGTGGGGTGGGGTATGGTCATGTGGGGTGTGGTATGGTCATGTGGGGTGGGGTATGGTCATGTGGGGTGGGGTATGGTCATGTGGGGTGTGGTATGGTCATGTGGGGTGGGGTATGGTCATGTGGGGTGGGGTATGGTCATGTGTGTGGGGTATGGTCATGTGGGGTGTGGTATGGTCATGTGGGGTGTGGTATGGTCATGTGGGGTGGGGTATGGTCATGTGGGGTGGGGTATGGTCATGTGGGGTGGGGTATGGTCATGTGGGGTGGGGTATGGTCATGTGGGGTGGGGTATGGTCATGTGTGTGGGGTATGGTCATGTGGGGTGTGGTATGGTCATGTGGGGTGGGGTATGGTCATGTGTGTGGGGTATGGTCATGTGGGGTGTGGTATGGTCATGTGGGGTGTGGTATGGTCATGTGGGGTGGGGTATGGTCATGTGGGGTGGGGTATGGTCATGTGTGTGGGGTATGGTCATGTGGGGTGTGGTATGGTCATGTGGGGTGGGGTATGGTCATGTGGGGTGGGGTATGGTCATGTGGGGTGTGGTATGGTCATGTGGGGTGTGGTATGGTCATGTGGGGTGTGGTATGGTCATGTGGGGTGGGGTATGGTCATGTGGGGTGGGGTATGGTCATGTGGGGTGTGGTATGGTCATGTGGGGTGTGGTATGGTCATGTGGGGTGTGGTATGGTCATGTGGGGTGTGGTATGGTCATGTGGGGTGGGGTATGGTCATGTGGGGTGGGGTATGGTCATGTGGGGTGTGGTATGGTCATGTGGGGTGGGGTATGGTCATGTGGGGTGGGGTATGGTCATGTGTGTGGGGTATGGTCATGTGGGGTGTGGTATGGTCATGTGGGGTGGGGTATGGTCATGTGGGGTGGGGTATGGTCATGTGGGGTGTGGTATGGTCATGTGGGGTGTGGTATGGTCATGTGGGGTGTGGTATGGTCATGTGGGGTGGGGTATGGTCATGTGGGGTGGGGTATGGTCATGTGGGGTGTGGTATGGTCATGTGGGGTGGGGTATGGTCATGTGGGGTGGGGTATGGTCATGTGTGTGGGGTATGGTCATGTGGGGTGGGGTATGGTCATGTGGGGTGGGGTATGGTCATGTGTGTGGGGTATGGTCATGTGGGGTGTGGTATGGTCATGTGTGTGGGGTATGGTCATGTGGGGTGTGGTATGGTCATGTGGGGTGTGGTATGGTCATGTGGGGTGGGGTATGGTCATGTGGGGTGGGGTATGGTCATGTGGGGTGGGGTATGGTCATGTGGGGTGTGGTATGGTCATGTGGGGTGTGGTATGGTCATGTGGGGTGTGGTATGGTCATGTGGGGTGTGGTATGGTCATGTGGGGTGGGGTATGGTCATGTGGGGTGGGGTATGGTCATGTGGGGTGTGGTATGGTCATGTGGGGTGTGGTATGGTCATGTGGGGTGTGGTATGGTCATGTGGGGTGGGGTATGGTCATGTGGGGTGGGGTATGGTCATGTGGGGTGTGGTATGGTCATGTGGGGTGGGGTATGGTCATGTGGGGTGGGGTATGGTCATGTGTGTGGGGTATGGTCATGTGGGGTGTGGTATGGTCATGTGGGGTGTGGTATGGTCATGTGTGTGGGGTATGGTCATGTGGGGTGGGGTATGGTCATGTGTGTGGGGTATGGTCATGTGGGGTGTGGTATGGTCATGTGGGGTGGGGTATGGTCATGTGTGTGGGGTGTGGTCATGTGGGGTATGATCATGTGGGGTGTGGTCATGTGGGGTGTGGTCATGTGGGGTATGGTCATGTGGGGTATGGTCATGTGGGGTGTGGTCATGTGGGGTATGATCATGTGGGGTGTGGTCATGTGGGGTGTGGTCATGTGGGGTATGATCATGTGGGGTGTGGTCATGTGGGGTATGGTCATGTGGGGTGTGGTCATGTGGGGTGTGGTCATGTGGGGTATGATCATGTGGGGTGTGGTCATGTGGGGTGTGGTCATGTGGGGTATGGTCATGTGGGGTATGGTCATGTGGGGTGTGGTATGGTCATGTGGGGTATGATCATGTGGGGTGTGGTCATGTGGGGTGTGGTCATGTGGGGTGTGGTCATGTGGGGTATGGTCATGTGGGGTATGGTCATGTGGGGTATGGTCATGTGGGGTGTGGTCATGTGGGGTATGATCATGTGGGGTGTGGTCATGTGGGGTATGGTCATGTGGGGTATGGTCATGTGGGGTGGGGTATGGTCATGTGGGGTATGATCATGTGGGGTGTGGTCATGTGGGGTATGATCATGTGGGGTGTGGTCATGTGGGGTATGGTCATGTGGGGTATGGTCATGTGGGGTGTGGTATGGTCATGTGGGGTATGATCATGTGGGGTGTGGTCATGTGGGGTGTGGTCATGTGGGGTGTGGTCATGTGGGGTATGGTCATGTGGGGTATGGTCATGTGGGGTATGGTCATGTGGGGTGTGGTCATGTGGGGTATGATCATGTGGGGTGTGGTCATGTGGGGTATGGTCATGTGGGGTGTGGTCATGTGGGGTATGATCATGTGGGGTGTGGTCATGTGGGGTGTGGTCATGTGGGGTATGGTCATGTGGGGTATGGTCATGTGGGGTGTGGTATGGTCATGTGGGGTATGATCATGTGGGGTGTGGTCATGTGGGGTGTGGTCATGTGGGGTATGATCATGTGGGGTGTGGTCATGTGGGGTATGGTCATGTGGGGTGTGGTCATGTGGGGTGTGGTCATGTGGGGTATGATCATGTGGGGTGTGGTCATGTGGGGTATGATCATGTGGGGTGTGGTCATGTGGGGTATGGTCATGTGGGGTATGGTCATGTGGGGTGGGGTATGGTCATGTGGGGTATGATCATGTGGGGTGTGGTCATGTGGGGTGTGGTCATGTGGGGTGTGGTCATGTGGGGTATGGTCATGTGGGGTGTGGTCATGTGGGGTATGGTCATGTGGGGTATGGTCATGTGGGGTGTGGTATGGTCATGTGGGGTATGATCATGTGGGGTGTGGTCATGTGGGGTGTGGTCATGTGGGGTGTGGTCATGTGGGGTATGGTCATGTGGGGTATGGTCATGTGGGGTGTGGTATGGTCATGTGGGGTATGATCATGTGGGGTGTGGTCATGTGGGGTGTGGTCATGTGGGGTGTGGTCATGTGGGGTATGGTCATGTGGGGTATGGTCATGTGGGGTATGGTCATGTGGGGTGTGGTCATGTGGGGTATGATCATGTGGGGTGTGGTCATGTGGGGTGTGGTCATGTGGGGTATGATCATGTGGGGTGTGGTCATGTGGGGTATGGTCATGTGTGTGGGGTATGGTCATGTGGGGTGTGGTATGGTCATGTGGGGTGGGGTATGGTCATGTGTGTGGGGTATGGTCATGTGGGGTGTGGTATGGTCATGTGGGGTGGGGTATGGTCATGTGTGTGGGGTATGGTCATGTGGGGTGTGGTCATGTGGGGTGTGGTCATGTGGGGTGTGGTCATGTGGGGTGTGGTCATGTGGGGTATGGTCATGTGGGGTGTGGTATGGTCATGTGGGGTGTGGTATGGTCATGTGGGGTGGGGTATGGTCATGTGGGGTGGGGTATGGTCATGTGTGTGGGGTATGGTCATGTGGGGTGTGGTATGGTCATGTGGGGTGGGGTATGGTCATGTGTGTGGGGTGTGGTCATGTGGGGTATGATCATGTGGGGTGTGGTCATGTGGGGTGTGGTCATGTGGGGTATGATCATGTGGGGTGTGGTCATGTGGGGTATGGTCATGTGGGGTGTGGTCATGTGGGGTGTGGTCATGTGGGGTATGGTCATGTGGGGTGTGGTCATGTGGGGTATGATCATGTGGGGTGTGGTCATGTGGGGTGTGGTCATGTGGGGTATGGTCATGTGGGGTATGGTCATGTGGGGTGTGGTATGGTCATGTGGGGTGTGGTCATGTGGGGTGTGGTCATGTGGGGTGTGGTCATGTGGGGTATGGTCATGTGGGGTATGGTCATGTGGGGTATGGTCATGTGGGGTGTGGTCATGTGGGGTGTGGTCATGTGGGGTATGATCATGTGGGGTGTGGTCATGTGGGGTATGGTCATGTGGGGTATGGTCATGTGGGGTGTGGTATGGTCATGTGGGGTGGGGTATGGTCATGTGTGTGGGGTATGGTCATGTGGGGTGTGGTATGGTCATGTGGGGTGGGGTATGGTCATGTGTGTGGGGTATGGTCATGTGGGGTGTGGTATGGTCATGTGGGGTGGGGTATGGTCATGTGTGTGGGGTATGGTCATGTGGGGTGTGGTCATGTGGGGTGTGGTCATGTGGGGTGTGGTCATGTGGGGTGTGGTCATGTGGGGTATGGTCATGTGTGTGGGGTATGGTCATGTGGGGTGTGGTATGGTCATGTGGGGTGGGGTATGGTCATGTGGGGTATGGTCATGTGTTATGCTGACAAGCAGTATGCTCAAGTGTTGTTACCTGGTAACAGACTTACAGGACAGCCAATGCTTGAAGATTGGACATGGATTCTGGGAAGAAGCCAATAAACAGGTTGTTGGAGAAGTCACTAACGGGGATGCAGGGAGGGGAATAGGGCCAGGGGGAAGTGGTGGTAAGACAGAGGTATTATGCTGATCTGGCGCATATGGTAACATATTCTCATGCATTGTTCGTGACACTCTGGGGAGTCAGCATCTAGGGTAACCGCAAACACTCTGTACGCAACCAATGATCGTCATGTACGCATGTGTAAACGGGTGCAGTGATGGGTACATTCATGTTTTGAGACATCTCAGAACTGTTTTTGAGACGTCTCAAATCTACGCATGTGTAAACGGGTGCAGTGATGTGTACCTTGACTGATGTGTGCACTTGCTCGGGTGACGTGAAGGCCCGCAAAAAAAAAAAAAAAAAAAAAAAAAAAAAAAAAAAAAAAAAAAACGGAAAAAAGCCAAGGAAATTAACTGCTCCCACACATGTGGCATGTGCGTGCAATCAAATGGAATGCACAAGTGCAGGCACTTGCGTGAAATGACAAGCGCACATGCACTCACACATGGCGCAGATTTCTGAGTGAAGCTTCCAAGGCGTCTTGCACGTTGCCGAGGATGTCGTTGTCGCTCACGTCACTGCCAGCGAGGGATTGATTTAGGGTTAGTTAGAATTCTTGAGTTCTTGATTTAGGGGGAGGAAGGGAGGGAGGGAGGGAGGGAGGGAGGGAGGGACGGACGGACGGACGGACGGACGGACGGACAGACGGAGGGACGGAGGGAGGGAGGGAGGGAGGGAAGGGCGCTCACATCTTTTGCAGGTTGATGAGGAGCGATGTGTTGAAGAGGGCGTTCTCCAGCTGGCAGCGCGACATAGAGCTGCAAGCGCGGAAGGGGAAAAGGGCAGGGGGAAAGGGGGATAAGGGGAGAGGTGGAGAGGGGGAGAGGAGAGTGGGGAATGGGGGCCAGGGAGTGGGGGGGCAAGGGAGAGCAGGCAGTGGTGAGAGCAGGCAGTGGTGAGAGCAGGCAGTGGTGAGAGCAGGCAGTGGTGAGAGCAGGCAGTGGTGAGAGCAGGCAGTGGTGAGAGCAGGCAGTGGTGAGAGAGGGGAATTGGGGGGAGAGGGAAATTGGGGGGAAAGAGGGAGTGAGGGGACAGGGGAAGATGTGGAATTTACGTCTCACATACTCACAATATTACTACACACTTTCACATGGCGACAAAATCACCACACACACTCACATTGCGACAGGGTTACGACACACACTCACATGGTGACAAGGTTAGCACACACTCAAAGGGTGACAAGTTACCACACACACTCACATGGTGACAAGGTTTCCACACACACACTCATATCGCAACAGGGTCCACACACACTCACATTGGGACAAGGTTAGCACACACTCAAAGGGTTACAAATCATCACACACACTCACATGGTGACAAGGTTAGCACACACTCAAACGGTGACAAGGTTATTACACACACTGACATGGTGACAAGGTTACCACACACACTGACATGGTGACAAGGTTACCACACACACTGACATGGTGACAAGGTTACCACACACACTGACATGGTGACAAGGTTACCACACACACTGACATGGTGACAAGGTTACCACACACACTGACATGGTGACAAGGTTATCACACACACTGACATGGTGACAAGGTTACCACACACACTGACATGGTGACAAGGTTACCACACACACTGACATGGTGACAAGGTTACCACACACACTGACATGGTGACAAGGTTACCACACACACTGACATGGTGACAAGGTTACCACACACACTGACATGGTGACAAGGTTGGTGAGAACCGAGAATCCAGCAGGGAGGGACCCTCCAATGGGATTGTTGTCCAACACCCTGTGCACGCACACATGGCATGGATACACATGGAAACACACGGTAATGGGAACACATGGTGTTGTGAACAGAGTGTTGAGACGTCTCAAAAGTCCAGCAGGGAGGGACCCTCCGATGGGATTGCTGTCCAACACCCTATGCACGCATGGCGATGGGAACACATGGTTATGGGAACACATGGCGATGGGAACACATGGTTATGGGAACACAAGGCGATGGGAACATGGGAAGCACAACCATCAGCGCCCATGAGGTAACGGCACATATGCATCTCAAGAATCCAGCAGGGAGGAAACCTCTGATGGGATTATTGTCCAACACCCTGTGCACATGGTAACCGCATGCATGCACGTACGTGTAACCATTAGAACCCCGGCTTGGCTTCAACCACACCACATGCATGACATGAGCTATGAGTATGAGAGTTTTGAGACGTCTCAAAACACTTCTTCAAACACCCAGCTCGGCTTCAACCACATGCATGAGCTTTGAGTATGAGAGCCTCCGTGGTAACTGCATGCTACCGTGCGTAAATCCTTCGTGAAAAAAAAAAAACTTGGCATCTAACCCACGAGGGCACTGTGGAACCATTGTACCCGCCTTTTGTTTGTGCGGTTTTTTTTTTTTTTTTTTTTTTTTTTTGTGCTCGTGTACTCAGACACAATATATACACTCGTCGTGTTTTGTGGCATCTGTGTAAAATTTACACTCTTGAAGACTGTTTGCATACAGTGTTTGCAGGTTGGAGAGGGAGGAGAGGCGCTCAGGGAGTGTGTTGCCGATTCGGTTGTGATCCAGCACCCTGTTGACGTCGGAAGGGGATAGGCATGATGGTGTCACCATATGATTTGATGTCAAGACGTTGTGATTTTGTGTCATTAACGTACGAGGTGCCATTACACACAGGATTATGGAAAAGAAGGAAAGAAAGAAAGAAAGAAAGAAAGAAAAAGAACAAACAAACAAACACCCCACAGGTTACAACCAGGGTGCGTATGTTGAGTCGGAAAGAGCAACCAGTTCTCCCAGCAGCGCAGGGGACCCACACGTTACAAGCAACACGCTACCAGCAACACGCTACAGACAGCCTACACAGTACAGCCCACAGGATACAGTGAACATACAGTGTGCGGAGGTTGGGAAGAAAGCCTAGCTTTCCTGGCAGAATTGAAAAGCGGTTCCAGCCAAGCAGCCTGCAGGGGCGCATTAAGAGGGAGAGATTCCTTAGTCGACTCGAAAATTAGCTCCTGGGAAAAGGGAAAAGCGGTTCCAGCTAAGCAGCCTGCACGGGTGCATTGGGAAAGGGAGAAAGAGGGAGCGTGTGCATGTGTGCGACAGGCGAGGGGGAGAGGCGTGCACAGCGCATGTGTGCATGAGATGAGGGGGAGAGTGGTGGTGCGTGCATGTGTGCGTCAATCTTCCTCAGGCTTAGTCGAAATCATGATGATTACCCCTTCCCATCTCCCATCTTCTTTCTCGCTCTCTCCTATCCTTGCCCCCTCCACACTCACAGGTGCTTGAGCGACGCAAGTCTAGGGAAGAAGGAGACACCTCCCTCCAACTCGTTATCCGACAGATCAACGTGCTGCAGGTTCAGCATTCCCCTGGACTCCTCCCCCAGCAGCGGCCCTTGCAGGCGGTTGGAGTCGAGCAGCATCACTTGCAGTGCGGAGAGAGCACCGTACACAGCTGGTATGCGGCCAGTTAAGGAGCAGTTCCGCAGGCTACTGCTTTGGGGGAAGAGAGGGGGAGAGCACGGGGAAGAGAGTGGGGAAGAGAGGGGAGGGAGAGTCGGGGCAGTGAGGAAAGGGCGTTGCAGGCGGTTGGAGTCGAGCAGCAGCACTTGCAGTGTGGAGGGAGCAGTCGGACGGAGCGCAGACGGAACACAGCAGAGATGTGGCTCGACAGGGAGCAGTTCCGCAGGCTACCGCTTTGGGGGAAGTCGGAAGGGGAAAGAGGGAAGGAGTAGGGAATGGGGGAGGAGAGTGGGGAGATTTCAGAGTGCACCGAAGGAAGCAGCAGGGATGCCGCCAGACAGGGAGCAATTGCGCAGGCTGGTGCTTTGGAGGAAAAAGAGAGGAGGGGGGCGGAGAGAGAGAAAATGGGGAAGGAAGGCCTTGCTTGCAGGTTATTGGAGGCAAGCATGCTTTTGAGTCGACTCAAAAGCACCTAGTGTGTTTGAAACGCTAGTCCCCTGGAACAACCTAGTACTTGGTACTTGGTACAAGTGATGTACTTGGTACTTACAGCACTTGGAGTTGCGAGAGTGAAGAGAGAGCACTGGGCAGGTTGCCTCTGATACCATTGTTGTTCATCAGATCCCTGTGGTCATGCCATGGCATGGCATGGCATGGCATAGCATGGCATGGCATGGCATGGGACAGAGAAGGTGGGTCGGGTTTTCAGTCGAGTTTGACTTGACTCATATCAGAAAGGGCACTGGGCAGGGTGCCTCTGATGCCGTTGTTGTTCATCAGGTCCCTGGAGTCATGGAATCCCACATGTGAGAACGGTGATCACCGGTACGGACCGGAACAGGGGTAATGGCACAGATAGTTCAGGAGATAGGTCGATCACGAACCAAATTCTAGCAGATAGCGTGGATGTTATTGCAGACCTGCATAGTGCAACAAGGTGCCTGATACGAGCTGAGGCGTACAGGAAAGCGCTTTTATTGAATGCTGGGCACAAAGGAAAGGGTGTGGGATGGAATGAAGTGTGTTGGAGGGAATGAGGGAAAGGTGTGTGGGAGGGAAGGGCCATAGAAAGGTGTGTGGGAGGACGGGGGCACAGAAAACTGTGTGAGAGGGCGTACACAAACGTGTGTGGGAGGGAATGAGGGAAAGGTGTGTGGAGGGAGGGCGTACATGAAGGTGAGGAAGGAAAGTCTTCCCAGGTCGGGCAAGAGCGAGCCTAGTCTTGAGGCGCCTCAACTCTCGAGTAAATGAAGGAAAGGTGCGTGGGAGGGAATGGAGAGAATGTGTGTGTGTGTGCGTGAGGGGCAGCGTACAGGAAAGTGAGGAAGGAAAGTCTTCCCAGGTCGGGTAAGAGCGAGCCTTCAAGTCCCATCCCTGGAAGCATGCTGCGTGCAAGGAAGGAGAGGGTGGGGCAGGAAAGGCGAAGGAGAGGAGAGGGAGAGGATAGGATGGGATGGGATGGGATGGGATGGGATGGGATGGGATGGGATGGGATGGGATGGGATGCGATGGGATGGGATGGGATGGGATGTGATGCGATGTAAGAGCACATTTCCTCCTATGGTGCTTTGACACACACTCCCTTCCTTGCAGTGACTCGTTAAGAGCACAATCCCTTCAGTACAGAGACTCTTGTCTCATTAAATTCGTCCCGTATGCAGCTCACCACGCCTACCCACCCATCCGCACACGGAATTTGCAGGGCGTTTTTGAGGATTCTAAAAAAAAAATCTCTTAGAGAACACCCCTTACAGTGCAGAGACTCTCGTCTCGTTGAACTCGTCCTTTGTGCAGCTCACCACACCCCACCACCCATCCGCGCACGGATCCCCCCCCACCGCCCACGAGCGCAGCTGGGGGGGATTTCCCCATTCCGCCTTCTGCTGCAGCAGCGCCGCCACTGAGAGGGGAACGGGGGAGAAGGGGAGGAGGGGACGGGGGAGAAGGGGGAGCGGTGGGGAAAGGGTTGAAGGGAGAGGAGAGGGGCGCATGGAGAAAGGGGACAAAGACGGACACGTGTGGCGGGAAATAGGGTTGGAATGGGGAGAAGATAGGGTGGAGGGTGGCGGCGGGGGAGAGGGGGGAGAAGTTTGAAGTGGGAAGGAGGGTGGGGGGGTTGCTGTGGGGAGGGGGAGGGGGAGAGAGGGTGGTCAACGGGGATGGAGATGGGGGGTTGAAGCACAAGAAAGAGAGTCCATAGATGTATCTTTCACCAAAACTCGGCGCTCAGATCTCAGGCTTTAAGAGAGAGGATGCCGAACCTTCGTTCTGATCGGTGGCGGCTAGGGACGAGTCGATCGAGAACAAGCACGCGACGCACGACAACACGACGAGGAGCCAATGTCGGACCCCGGCGATCAACGCGACGTTTCGCCGCCGGCGAAACATGGTAACCAGGAAAGGGCGAAGGATCAGCGCATAGAATGCAGGGACTGCGGTGTACTGATTACAAGTGCTGCTACCGCTCACGCAGTCCGCACACGCCGCTGCTGTAACCTAATCACTGGTGTGTCGCTCCCTTAGCTGCTGCTACCAGACAAAACAACGACATCCGTTTCCCAAGATATCGGGTAACACCGTTGTCCGAACAGGGAATATTACGCTGTGCTACGCGTTTCAGATTCCACGACGCCTTTCATTCATTGAATGCAATCAGGAATTTCGCAGCAAGAAGCAATCTGGCATTTCTGCTCTGCTTCCACCTCGATCCTCCTAATCTAAACTCAATCCACCTCCTGAGTTGTCGCCGTGGATTTCGTGAGAAAGAACGATCGAAGCTAGCTGGGTGACTTTTGAGTCGACTCAAAAGTCACCTCGAGAAGGAACGATCGACGCTAGCTCCTCAAGTCCCTGGGAATGATGTGATATGTTCTTGAAATGAGTTTTGATGAACAGCTCCAGTGGGATGATGTATGCCAACCAATGGCAGGTGGAGGAATGAACGCGTTTCGTTGGGAAAATATGTTTATGGTAACTTACATGGGGTAGTATAACGCGTACGGTAACGATTTCAACGCGTTTGGTAACTCGTTTAACGCGTTTGGTAACTCGCTTGACACGTTTGGTAACTCGCTTAACGCGTATGGTAACTATACACTAGCAGCCCATCACGCGAGTTACCAAACGCGTTGAAATCGTTACCGTGCGCGTTATACAGCCCCATGCAAGTTACCATTGACATATTTTCCCCGTTTCGTTCGCTGTTCCAGAATCTCAGATGGCCTGATTTCTGAATCCATGGCGGACAAACGAGTCCAGTTGTTGACCCATATGGGCCTGATTTCCGGCTAAACAGCAAATGCATCTGTAACACTGGGTATATGAATATACAGTAGTAATCCAGTGTATGGGATATGAGTAGATATCAATGCTATATTTACACTCGATGCAGCAGATATCATCACCCATTCGTTAAAGGTAGCAATTTGATCGAGATGCTTCAGAACACCTCTTAAATGTATCTTATTCTACTACTAGGTGATGTGATATAGATATATCATTAGAAGCATTCTCGTTTGCCAGTCATTGTAAGATCAGCAGGAACACATATGACTGTAGGTTTGATTATCACAACGGCTGGTCAGTCACTTTGGTCAAACAGACTCCACGCTGGTCCGGCTGCTGTCAGCGCGGACTCGGCAGGGAACTTCAGAAATTTGAGAAACCGAACGCTCGCGCGTGTCGTGCGGGACACGTGTGCGTGGAATTTTTCGTCCTACTCTGTTGAGCCTCGGAAA
The DNA here is from genome assembly GCA_947471745.1 of Closterium sp. Naga37s-1. NCBI lineage: Eukaryota > Viridiplantae > Streptophyta > Zygnematophyceae > Desmidiales > Closteriaceae > Closterium > Closterium sp. Naga37s-1. Next base: position 1,939,205 of record CANJKZ010000783.1, on the reverse strand, counting down.
TCGTTCGCAAACGTCCTCGTTTTCGCGAAGCCCCTTCCCCAGGCCAATCGCTGCGCAGACTTCGTTGACCTGGCATGTTCAGACTGACGCAGACTCCTTCCGCTGTCATTCCACACAGCCGCTTCCTCGGCAAGAAATTCGCGCATTCCCCTCCGCTCATGGCACAGCAATCCAGCCAGAACTAGGCGCTCGCGCCAGCAAGAAGTCCCGACGTGAGTTGGTCCCCTTTCCCCCCAGCATTCCTTCTTTCCCCCCTCCCCTCGTCCTCCTGCCTCCCACCCACCCTCTTCCCCCCTGCAGAGTTCAACCAACTCAACTCACCACCTTGTGCTTTCCATTTTCCATTTTCTCTCCTTGCAGTCCGAATTTCCGTTATTTCCATTGTCCTGCTGATAGGGTCAAATCTCCAATCACGGTACACGTGATTCATAGCGCGCTTGGTCCTTGGTTTGAACCTAAGAGAAAATAATTGTTAGTTAATTAGCTCGTTAGTGTTATCATGAAGCCGCCGCCCCCCTCTTTCGGGCGGGGAAAATCCGCCATGTTAGGGTTTCTATGCCTCGTTTTCATGTTATCAGACTTACGAACCAGGACAGCAACAGCTGCTGCTGCAGCTGGTGGGGGGGGTTTCAGTACCGTAGTTCCGTACGGACGTGCGAAATTTGCGAAGAGAGGTCGCACTCTCCAACGTTACCCGGTTATGCTGAGGCATGGCGAGGAAAACGCGGCAGGATTCGAAAACCAGGCGAAACCAGGTTACGAAAATACCGCTGATTCTGTCACTGTGAAGGCGAGCCCTGCTGGAACTCCACGTAAGATTCGTGTGCTGACGTGGAACCACGCGAGGGACAAATCTCGCACAGCGGCCCTAGCGACTCCATCTTCGCCCTCGCGAGCAAGGCGACAGATGCGGCAGCGACAGACGTCGCACGCGGACGCATACGACGAGCCAGCTGTATTCGAACTCGGCGCCCCGAGCTGGGCGACTGGCGGGCGACATCGTCGCGGCGACAGCCGGGCGACGACAACAAGCGGGCGACATCATCGAAGCAGCCGCCGGCCTGTCGCAGGATCCTCTTTCTATCCGTCGCAGCAGGTTTTTTCAGAATCAGGAAGACCGAAATATCAGACGCGGGTGTCTGCGCCTCAGTTGCGATACAGTGGTGTGTCGCGAAATCACAATAACGGACCTCGAAGTCGCAATATCGCGTACACTTGGGGTCCAAATGACGTGGTGAAGTGGCAGGGAAGCGATCACAAATTCTCCAACTCCGATTCACACCCAGCCAGGCTCCGTGCAATAGGTCCGGCGGGTACGGATATGGTCTACGAGCTTGAGCCAGCGTCAGCTTCGAACTTTGCCGAGCCTGCGAGCGAGCCTTGGTCCGGGCAGCAGCAGCAGGGCCAGCACAGTGGTGTCCAGGTTCGTGTTGGTCCAGGCTTGGTGAAAGAGGCAACCGAAGCAGCTGATGGTGAACTTGGAGACGCGGGTTCAAATCCTGGCTTTTCCACTCCCAGCGTATCTCCAACTCTCCGTACGCGTCACTATCGAACAGTTACCGCCCCTATCCATGCAGCCCCCAGGGCTGATATTAGTACTCAAGGTGTTTCAAGTGATGGAATTGAAGAGATTGAGAGGAGTGAGGAGGGGGTTGGGAGTGAGGAGAGTGAAGGGATTGGGGAGGGGGGTGAGAGTGAGGAGAGGGAGGAGGATGATGAACATGCGGAGAGAGACGGGAGTGAGGAAGGGGATGGGAGTGAGGAAGGGGATGGGAGTGAGGAAGGGGATGGGAGTGAGGAAGGGGATGGGAGTGAGGAAGGGGATGGGAGTGAGGAAGGGGATGGGAGTGAGGAGGAGGATGCGTCTGGTATAACGGCAAAGGCTCAAACTGTTTCTGACGCAGCAGAGGAGACTGGGCCTGTTCCGATCGCTGCAGGTGAGACTGGCCCAATAGCCGGGCCAGCAGATGGCCCTGACGATGGTGCTGGCTCGGTTTCAAACGAAACTGCGGGGGCAGGCGCAGGGACAGGGACAGGAGCAGGGGCAGGGACAGAGGCAAAGACAGGAGCAGGAGCAGGGCCAGCCACAGGAGCAGGTGTGGCTGGCCCAATAGAAGGGCCAGCAGATGGCACTGGCTCGGTTTCAAACGCAACTGCGGGGGCAGGCGCAGGGACAGGGGCAGACGGAAAGACAGGAGCAGGGGGGCGGGCAGGGGCAGGGGCAGGGGCAGGGACAGGAGAAGGCGCAGGGGCAGGAGCAGGGGCAGGGGCAGGAGAAGGGGAAGGGGCAGGGGCAGGGGAAGGGGCAGCGGCAGGGGCAGGGGCAGGTGCAGGGGCAGGGGCAGAGCCGGAGAGGGCTAAGAAGGTGAGTGTGGACACGTTGGAAGAAGCACGGATTATACTCAAGGGAATTGATGGAGGGGAGGATGGCACGAGGGTTCAGATGAAACGTGTTCAGGCCACTGACGCTGCTGTAACAACCCAAGGCCATGGCTCTGGTGCTGGTGGTGCTGGCAATGGTGCTGGCGCTGCTGGTGGCAGTGGAGAGGGGATGGGAGAGGAGGGAGGGGTGGACTGGAGTCACGGCCTGAAGGCCACGAGCATGTATGTGGTGAAGGACGGGGACACGTGCGAGGGGCTCGCTTACAGCTTCTTCCGCGGATCGCTTGCCATGATGCGCGATCTCAACCACGGGTTTGAGTGCTCCGATGCCGCTCTCACGCCAAACATGCAGCTGTTTGTGCCGTAAGGGCAGGCGGGGGAGGCTGAGGGGGGAGGGGGAGGGGGGGACACGTGCGAGGGGCTCGCTTACAACTTCTTCCGCGGATCAGCTGCCATGTGTGGGGGTGGGGGCCTCTCGACCGGGTCGGCTGCCATGATGCGCGATCTCAACCATGGGTTTGTGCTCCGATGCCACTCTTGCACCCAACATGCAGCTCTTCGTGCCGTAAAGGGATGGAGAGGGAAAGGGGGCGAGGGGAAGCATGAGACAGGGGTAGGCTGGTAAGCGGGGAAGATGTGGGGAGGGGGGAAACATTACTCTGTGGGTATGTATGCATGCTTGGATTCTTGCAGAATTGCGTGCTTTCCTGTTTCACAAGCAGCTGATTGCATGAGAATGAGAAGGGCGGGGTGAAAACAGGGGGGGGGGGCGGAAACAGGGGAAGGCGTAAATGAAAGCCAGGGAACAGGCAGGAGATCCCAGAACGAGTGGACAGGCGGGGTGCAGGAGGGAATGGTACAGAGTTGTAGAGCAGCACGTGGAGAGAGTTGTATGATTGGAGGGTTGGCAAGCACATATATATGGAGATAGATATATTGTTGCTTGATGAATGGAAATATATCTGGCACATGGAACTCTTTCTTCCGTCACTCGTGGTTGAAAACGCAGCAGTGCTAGAGTGAAGTTTTGATGGTAGAACTGTGTGAGCGCCTTTTGTTTGTGTGTGTGCTCCTTTACTTTGTGCGTGCTAAATACATGCGTCTTAGTATGCTGAACTTTATTCCTGCCTTGGTTCTCGGATGCACTGAATTGGAAAATGGTGATGCTATGAATCACGCAGAATAGAGAGACACAAGACCCAAGGTCAATCTACCAATCCACGAGAAATAGTGGATAGCTTCTAACCTACTTAATCCATCGCGCGGCTCGTTCTTCATTCACTACCTTCTAATTCCTCCCGGTACCTCCCTGATCACTCATCACACGCTCATTGTCGCTCCCGTTTTTCCTCATTATCCGTTTCGCCCATTACCTTACGGTTTGAAGTCCGTTTTGGCAGTAGTAGCCTTGGTTTTCGCCTGGTTAATGAGGTCCAACGCGTCTTTGTACGTCACTTTGTTAAGCATCACCGACACGCCGTTAAGTGTCGCGACGGAGTTGTCAACCTGCGTCGCCACCAGCGCGCGCTGACCCTGGTTGATTAGAATCACCGCGTTCTGAAGAGCCTGCTCGGTGCTCTTTAGATTCGCGTAGTACTGGTTTTTGGGCGTCAGCAGGTCGGCCGCGTCCGCCGTTAACGTTGCCGCCGCCTGGAGATTCGCGATGACGGACACGTCAGCAGGGTTGACGGAACCCTTTGACGGAGTCGAAGGAGTTGACGGAGTAGTCGGCTTTGGCGTGGAAGGAGTGGGAGTTGTCGGCTTAACGGGAGATTTCGGAGGAGACGGTGACGGTGACTTCTTGGGCGGCACGGGAGAGGGAGATGGCGATTTCTTGGGAGGTGATGGCGACTTGGGCGACTTGGCTGGTTTCGGTGGCGAAGAAGGCGACTTTGATTTTTTCGCTGCATCCCTCGCAGCTTTCGCCTCTTTACGCTCTTCCTGCTCTTCCTTCTTCTTGTCCCTCGCTGCCTGCATGGCCGCATGCCGCTTCTGCTGCTCCTCCTTCTGCGCCTTCTTCGCAGCCATTCGTGAGGCTTTATGTTCAGGCGTTTCCGTCGCCAAAGTCGTTGCGAGTTGTAACATTCGTCGCGGAATGACAAGGCCCTCCCATTCGGGCTCGTCGTCCCGGTGGTGTGCGACTGGTTTCGCCGAACCTCTAAACATCGCGGACCAGTCGTGTCGCAGTTGAAGGCCTCGTGCCGAAGCTTGCGAGGCGAGGGTGGCAAGGAGGAGAGAGAGTAAGGGGAGTGGAGCGGCCAAGATGGCTACTTTACGAATCCCCATGATTCTCAACTGTTGTCGTGGAGATTCGATAACGCACGGCAGATGAACGATAAACAAAGTGGTTTTATTGAAATTCAAAGGGTGGACTGGACGGCAGATTCGTCGACGAGGGAATCGCTAACACACAGGCTTCAGGGAACGAGACTATCCTTGATTCCGATAGTTCTCCAGAGCTTATCAATGTTCTGGGCAGGTAGCGAGACCAAGAGAGGGTAGGGGAGGAAGAGAGCGCACTTCCGCATTGGGAAATTTCTTGGGCATTGGGAAATCGAAGCGCGCTAACACGGACCGCGCGAGGGATGTGTGCGAACAAATTCTCGCGCTTCCAACGATAAGCAGATTGGCGAGGGGCGACGTCGCACAAACTTCGGTCTAGTCGGTGTTGCGATTTTACCACGCGTCTGTACGACGACGATCTTCGGTGAAATTTCGGGTGGACCAATCGCAAACGCGGGCAGGGGCACTGGCACGAGTGAATTCGCTCGTTCCCCCGCTTTTGGTGGACGAAAACATTTGTACAGCTGGTGCTGTCACACAGTGCTTGGCGCGAGAACGAAATATTTGATGAAATCCACCACAGCCAAGGCGACATTGTACGTACACCGCATCTGGTTGTTACGGGAACGACGTAGATTTGTACTCACATCACCCATCATTAGTATAATATAGGAACATGATTACATGTTACATGATTTCATCACCTCCTGGTCCAATTACAAAGCCTCAATACTTCACCAACTGTGCTGTCACGTCTCGTTATTCTACCTTGGCCCATAAGGTCCCGAAGTATGAAGGAGACAGGAATTACAGCTTTGTGCTTCTTTCGGACCTCCAACTTCGATTTTAACATCTCACCGAACCTGCTGTGCTGTAACAAACCAATGATCTCAGACCGTCCCTGAAGAAAAAATCAGGAAATATGTCATCTTGCAGAGAAACCTGTAGATGGGAGAATAGACAAATTCGAACAAAATATCATGAGCGCAATCAGAGTAGCCTCATCTTGGTAAGACTCACCTTGGTAAGATGCTGGGTGAATGAGCCAATGTTAGGAAGCGAGAACCAGTACGAATCAACATGTGCCACCTGTGCAACCTGTTGTTGGGAGAGAAAGACACAAGGCCAGGAGACACACAGTTTAGGGTAGAAGGTTGGTGGCAGACACACACGCATTTGAGAATCTTGACTTAAGCATACAATGGTTGCAACCCGCTAAGTAAGTGTAAACCAAGAAGGTTGGCGAGAGCCTATGCAACGCAGACAAGCAGAAGGGGAGGAAGAACAGATGCCTACCAGCAACCCTGCTTTAGAGGCGCCTCAAAATCCATCTCTATACCCACAATCTGAGGTGTCTAAAAAGTATGTGCAACGCAGACAAGCAGAAGGGGAGGAAGAATAGATGCCTACCAGCAACCCTGCTTGCACGAGAATGCAGATGTGACTGTCTGTCACGCGTGATTTGCCAGCATTCGATAAGAGGCGTTCCTGTGGAGAGAGCAAAAAAGGAGCACAGAAACAATAAGTACACGGATCCTGTTACCAATTTCGAAAAGAATGTGTGCATTTTCCTTGAAGGACTCACCAGCTGTTGCCTTGATATGCCATGCTCAGTACACTGTGGAAGAACCCGGTCTCTGAACCAATAAAAAACTGCCACCTGGCTGCTCTCAGTTTCACTTGTACCGCGCTTTCGCCTGCTGTTTTCCTGCCTGTAGCTGGACTTGTTCCTATAACCCCCGCTGTTCCCTCTGCTGCTGCTATCACCCTTCTGTGCGAGGGGGGCTATATTGCCAGCATGACTTGACGCGCGCTGAAGAAACTGTTGCCTGGCAGCTTCAACCTGCAAACAATGATGATGATGGTGGATGTTAATGATGATGACGATGACGCACACGAAAAAAGATATCCGTTGGTACCGATGGTTGAGTCGTTTCATCCAAGTATTTCCCAGCAGCAGCATAGGCAGGCCCTTTGAGAGAGACATTGGTTTCTCAGGCAAGAAACATAACAGCGATGCTCTCACCACTTGGTCATAGTCCTGAGGCAGGAGCACGGCAATGTCGGTCCGCAATGACATGAGGCGAATCACACGCACCGACCCACTCTTCATAAAGACATTGGGTTTCCAGGCAAGAAGCATAGCAGTGATGCTCTCACCACTTGGGCGTAGTCCTGAGACAACAGCACAGCAATGTCAGTTCGAGCCGACATGAGGCGAATTACCCGCACCGACCCACTCCTTTGCAGCATCTGGAGTTGAAAACAAGCAACTGTGGACTGTGAGGCACAATCTCCTTGCTAATCTGTGCCAGCACTGCAGGGTTAATTTGAAATGACATGAGGCAGATGAACCACGCTGGCATGTTCCTCTGCAGCATCCACAACCAGCCCTGGAATGGGATAAGTGGGGGATCCACGGGAAGGAACAGAGCGGAGGAGAAGCGGGGAGGAGAGAAAGGGGAACGAGGGGAGGAGAACACGGCAAGGCATCAGGAAGCAAAAGCAGGGAGGAAAACAGCGAGGAAAAGAAGGGTGAAGGAACCAGCCTGAGGAGGTATAACAGGGCACAGAATCGGGGCTTTCTGACCTCAAGCTCTCGGTCCACAGTGGTTCGGTGCGGTACCACGGTGTAGATTTGGGAGAGAAGGGCGAAGGGAGGTAGGGAGGATGCGACCTGCAAGGGGGAGGAATGACGAGCAAAGAGCAAAGAGAGAAGGCCAGTCAGTCAGTGAGTAAGTCGGGCTTACCGGTAGAAGCGACCTGCGAATGGTAGGTCCACAGAAAGGAGAAGTGCCACAACAGATGCAATGAAATGAAACTAGTACATCAGAGAATGATAGGGGGAAGGAGGTACCTTGGAGAGTGATGGAGGGAAGGAGGCGCGGAGGAAATGAACGGCTGCAAGCGTGTCGCAAGGAATGTCCGCTACACGGGGGGGGGGGGGGGAGGGGGGAAGGCAAGGGGGAAAGAAAGTGAGAGGGAAAGGAGGTGAAGGGGGGAGCAAATGAGGGGGGAAGGAGGTGAGGGGGAGAGGAGGCGAGGTGGAAAGAACGCGTTGCAACAGAAAAATCATGGCATGGTGAGTTGACAGCTCTTGGTGATTTGGCGACTACATATTGTTCATGTTCACACCTTAGCCTACCTGACTCATCTCGCGCCAGGAGAGATATTCTGTATCATTCTTTATCATGCTCTAACACCCCCAAGGTCGTCACCAGTTCAAGGTCGACCTGGAGGCTGGTTACCCGCTCACCCGCGAGCGCATCCAGGTCGTCCATTTCCGCCTCTGGCGGAGTCGCGTCTTCTCCTCCTGCTGACTGGACAGCCAAAACCGGCCCTCCTTGTTCTTTCACCAACTCAGTCGCGTCAGTTGCTTCAGTCGCATTATTCGCTCTAATCGCACCACTGCTCTTCGTCCTGTCGATTGATTCCAAGTCAGGCCTGGTAACGACGTTCGAACGACCGTCAGTCTTCTGAAAACGGAAACCGCTATCAGCTTTCGCATGGCCGTCAACTTCCCGCGCCGAGGCTCCTGCGGGAATGTCGTCGTCGCATTTCCGTCGCGAAGGCTCCTGCGGGAAACGGTCGCGAGATGACGTGTCGTTGGCCGCGCCATCCTCGTGTAAGCGAAAATCGCTGTCTGACGTGTCGCCATGTACTGAATCGGACTCAGATCTACCGTCAGATAGGTCCTCCGGGTCAATAACGAGAACAGCTCGCTTCCGCTTCAACATCGCTGATGGTTCCGGTCGGTGACCAAACAATCAAAACAATACGCGTGAAAGTGATGGCGAGCACAAATCCAGCAGCACAAAGAATCCCAGATTGCTGATAACAACCGAACACCCCACCAGCAGATGCACTCGAAGTTGATGATGATGGGCAAGGCTTCTTGAGCTTCCATTTGAACGTACCGCACTACACCGCACTAAGGATCACTGTTATCGTGTAAAAACTCTGTGAAAGGGCCGAGTTTACCAGCGTCCACTCCACTTGTGATCCATTGGATGAAGGCCAAGTGAGCTGAAGCCGTCATGCACACGACAACTGGAAGGAGGTGTGAGAAGATTGGCGATGGCGACTTCCGCGAAGTCGAAGCCACGGAAACGAAACTGCGTAACTACACATCGCGGAAGGGTGCACAGCAGCGTTGACGAACCAACACGATAAAACAGTGTTTTCCCATAGAGGACCGATAATGCCACCAATTATCGCCGATTGTGGGGATCGAACCCACGGCCACGTGGTTAAAAGCCACGCGCTCTACCACTGAGCTAAATCGGCTGATTCTTGTAGAGTCTTTTCTTATAATGGGGAAGGAAAACATTCTATCGTTCACCAGACTCAACCCTACTTTTAGCTGCATGCGCATTGGGTCTAACAGTGCCTTAGGCTGATTTCCTGCGCATTCTAGAGGCGGAGAGGAAGTTTTTATGCCTCAGTTGCCTAATTCCCCACATAGCCGTCGCAAGTCAATGCTCTTGCGGACAGTCGATCAATGACATGTTGTAGTGGAGCCTAACAATACGGAGGGTGACCTCGTTTCGGCATCACCATGGTCATCCTTCGATATTTTTCTGTCTATGCATACTGTCAAACATAGTAGCTTAGGGTTTTGAGGCAAGCAATGTGTGAAGAGAGAGTTTGGCCAAGAAAGGGGGTTGAACTATAGAATGCGAGTACAAGATATAAGAGATGGGAGGTGGTGAAGGGAGGCAGACCACCTAACGACAAGATAGGGTGATACTACACTAACTAGCGATGCATGTTATATTATGACTTTCCCCCTTAATTGCATGCAAGTGTAGCTAGTGTAGGGGCTCATCGAAAGACAAGAATCACTGTGCCGACAGCTGGGCCCACCGCCGGTTACGGAGGCTTGCCCGCCTGCAGTTTAACCCCCGCAGTGGATGCCCGGTGTGTGCGCGCGACGAGGAACAATGACGCCTAGATACAACGGATAGAGAATAGACAAGGAAACCAGAAAATGCGAACCTCTCTCTCTCTCTCTCTCTCTCTCTCTCTCTCTCTCTCTCTCTCTCTCTCTCTCTCTCTCTCTCTCTCTCTCTCTCTCAAGCGGTCCTTCATTGATATGGTTCATAAGGTACAGGCATGGCAGGGGCGGGTGCTAACAGGTATGCAAGACCTAGGCAAGCAAGCAAACAGGTTGAGAAGCAAACGAGCACCAACAGGTATGCCAGAACATAGAGAGCTAGGCCAATGAGTGGCAGGCCGAGAGGACACCTTGAAATAACTATCTGAACTATCCTTGCCTCCAACTCTACACCCCTCACTCCGCATCCCCTATCTCCATAGTCTAGCCCACCCCCATGTCGTCCTCAAGCACCTGGTAGAGGTCCCCTAGGCTCGGCTCCCAAGGGTCCACCGGGGCTTGAGCATAGGCCGCTGTGAAGAAATGAGGAAAGAATTGACTAAGGGAAAGTTGGGTACAAAAGCAAACCCTAGAAAACTGTACCCCATATGTGCTACCCCACTATAGCCTACAGTAGCTATGTCATATAAATCTGACACACCCCCATAGGCAAAGTGGGGGAGAACAAGGGGTCACAAGACCAGTCAAGCAAAGCAAAGCAAGCTCAGGGTGGATCACAAAGTCACCACACATTCCGAGCACAAGTTCAAGGCCACAAGGCCAGTTCACATGCAGGATTACATATATGTATAAGGCTAGACAAGCAAGAGCAGGTGTATATATATATGCAACAGTACAAACAAGGTCAAGGGGTGAGCAAGTGAGGCAAGGTAGGCACAAGACCCAGCTGAGTACAGAAGCGCTGATGATCACAAGGCGCAAGTGCCTTGGTGAAGATATCAGCAGTGTTGGCCTCAGAGGCCACGTACGCAAGCCGCAGCTGACCACGCTGCTGTAGCTCACGAGCAAGGAAGTAGCGGAGAGCAATGTGCTTCGTTCTGTGCTCCAGTCTCTGCTCTCGACACAAGGCCAGCATGGCCTTGTTGTCTACGTACAGCACTGGAGGAGAACGAGGCGGCTCTCCGAGGTCAGTCAGCAGGTAGGTGAGCCAGCGAAGCTCCTGTGCAGCCATGGCCCCGGCGTAGATCTCAGCCTCACAACTGGAGCCGAGAACAGAAGACGAGCGGGTAGCCCGCCACGAAACAGAGCCGGAACCAAGGCTGAAGGTGTAACCCTGTGACGACCGCTGCGTAGCCTGGTCGTCAGCCCAAGAAGCGTCTGCGTGCCCAGTGAGGACCACTGGACTCTGCCCTCCAAGCACAAGCCCCATGCCCGACGTACTGCACAAGTAGCGCAACACCCTCTTCGCTGCAGCCATGTGCTCCGGTCTGTGTCTCCCAGGAGCAACATAGCGTGCAAGAATGCTAAGAGGGTATGCAAGGTCAGGTCGTGTGCAGGTCATCAGGTACATGAGGCAGCCAACAAGCTCTGGGTACGGGCCACTCGACTCTACGGACTCATCCGAAGGCAGAGCTGAGAGCGAGTGGCGAGTAGGCAGAGGAGTGGCCTGAGGCGAGGAGTACGTGAAGCCGAAGCGCTGAAGGACCTGCTGCACCATGTGTGACTGAGTCAGGGTAATGGTGCGGCGTGCTCTGTCCCGGGTGATCTGCAAGCCAAGGTAGCTGCGCAGTTCACCCAGGTCTGTGCACGTGTGTCTCTTCTGCAGCTCGGACTTCACGTGGGCGAGTCCAGCAGTGTCAGCTGTGGCGAAGACCAAGTCGTCGACGTACACGAGGATGTAGAACGGCGGCAAAGAAGTGTCGGTGCGCAGAAACAGCGACGGGTCGGCAGTAGAGGGAGCAAACCCAAGAGCCGCAAGTGTAGTCCTCAGTGTGTCGTGCCACTCACGCGGTGCCTGGCGGAGACCGTAGACTGGCCGCCGGAGGCTCCACTGGGTGCCAGGAGGAAAAGACCCAGTGAAGCCAGGTGGGCGACGCAGCCAGATCTCCTCGTGCAGGCTGCCCTGCAAGAAAGCAGTGCTGAAGTCAAGAGAGTGCAGCTCGTAGTCGCGGTGAGCAGCTATGTGCAGCAGTACCCGAAGAGTGGTCATCTTCGGGGTGGGAGAGAAGGTCTGAAAGTAGTCAACTCCCTGCCGCTGACTGAAGCCACGAGCCACGTAACGCGCCTTGAAGACAGGCGGAGAACCCGGCGGCCGCTTCACCCTGAAAATCCACATGCCACTGACGATGTTCGCCCCAGGCGGGGGAACCTCGTCAACGTAGGTGCCTGTGGACTTCCAGGAAGCCATCTCTGCGTCCATAGCTGCCTGCCACTGAGAGGAGTAGGGACCCTCTATCGCCTCCGCGTAAGAGCGCGGAGTCGGGATGTCAAGTGCATCCGGGTCTCCCTCAGGGGTAAGCAGTACGGACACGAGATGAGGTGAAGCAGCAGCCAAACACTGGAACTCCTCCTGCCTGTCCTCAAGGACGTCCGTGCCAAGGGCACACTCACCCCCGACGGACGGAGGACAGACAGACTCAGACTCAGCAACAAGACTAGCAGCGTAGTCTAGACGACAGCGAGCAGCAAAGTCGACGAGCTCAGTAACTAGGGCAGACGCAGCAGTGGACTCAAAGGAAGGGTCAGTGACAACAGTAGCAAGGAGACGCGTGACAGTAGGACTGGCAGCACGAAGAGAGTCCGACTCCGGGTCAGGAAGAGCAGGAAGAGAGGACTCAGGAGGAGAAGGCAAAGGGGCACGCAGAGGAGCAGTGGACGGACGCAGAGACATCCGGTGCGTGCCAGGGACAGGAGGAGGACGCTGACGCGAACCACGACCACTAGTGCGAGCAGCACGGACAGGCGACGCTGGGCGAGACGCAGGCTCACGACGCTCAGCAAGACCTCCAGTAGGACCAGTGTAGGGAGAAGGAGCGGGCAGTGGGGAGGCCGGCTGTAACTGTAACTGTGACGGGACAGGCTGTGGACACTCTAAGGGAGGAGGAGGACCAGTAGAAGGCGGGAGACCAAGAACCTGCTGAAGGAGCGGAACGAAGTACGGCCTAGGCCGCGCGGCGACTCCAGACACAGCAGGGACAGCACCAGTACCCCCAGCGGCAGCACCAGCGCCAGCAGCACCTCCAGCTCCAGTACCTCCAGCAGCACCAGTAGCACCCCCAGCAGGACCGCCTCCAGGACCGACAGCAGTAGCCTCAGCGCCAACACCCTCAGCAGCTCCAGCTCCAGTCGTACCCGTAGGCCCAGCAGCTCCAGTACTCCCAGTACGAGCACCTCCGGGACCCGCGACACCAGCACCCTCAGCAGCCGAAGAACCTCCAGCTCCAGCAGCACGCCTCCAGCGCCGGGCAAACCACTCGCGCAGCTCCTGTGGAGAGAGTGGCTCCCGCCGAGACGAAGCACCCGGAGAACCTCCAGGCTCAGCACCGCCAGACGCCACACGAGCAGGCCCAGCTCCCTCAGGCTCCGCACCCCCAAGCTCAGCACCTCCAGGCGTGGCACCCCCAGGCTCAGCACCCCCAGGCGTAGCACCCCCAGGCTCAGCACCCCCAGGCTCAGCACCCCCAGTAGTAGCACCCCCAGGCTCAGCACCCCCAGGCTCAGGACCCCCAGTAGTAGCACCCTCAGGCTCAGCACCCCCAGGCGTAGCACCCACACGCTCAGCACCCCCAGAGTCAGCACCCCCAGGCTCAGCACCCTCAGCAGCACCAGAGTCACCAGTAACCTCGACAGGCTCGACTGCGTCTACCTGGGACACACCTGAAGGGGCAGGACCCTGAGGGGGGAGGGAGTCTACCGGGGGGGGACCTGGTACAAGGAAGAGCGGTGGCGGGGGGAGGGACGGAGTGCGGTAGGGGAAGAGGCGGTAGTAGGGGACCGACTCGTCAAACGTGACGTCCTGGGAGGACAGAACACGGCGAGAGGTGGGGTGGTAGAACTGCCACCCTGGCGCGTCAGGGGGGAAGCCAAGGAAGACGCAAGGAGCAGCACGAGGGGACAGCTTGTCCGCAGACAAGTCGCGGACAAACGCCCGAGATCCCCAGACACGGAACGCAGACGCATCGCCAACCTTCCCCGTCCACAGCAAGGCTGGGGAGGTCTCCGGCATGGAGACCCTGGGGTGAAGGTTGATCTGATGCGCCGCGTACCGAACCGCAAACGGCCACCGAAAATGGGGGGCAGCCGCATGCATCATGGACGTACGGGCGACGTCCATGACCATGCCAATGCGGCGCTCAGCAATCCCATTTTGCTGTGGAGAGTCCGGAAGCGTGAAGGTCTGGCGGATGCCTCGTGCACGACAGTAGGCTCGCAGAAGGCCAGAGGAGAACTCTCCACCTCTGTCAGAGTGCAGACGCAGAACAGGAAAGTCCGAGCCGAAGCTCTGCCTGAGCTGGAGACGAGCTGCGCGGATCCAGTCGATCAACACCTCAGTGACATCACCCTTGCTGCGCAAGGGGAAGACTGTGGTGTAACGCGAGTAGTCGTCAACCACCAGCAGGAAGTAGCGCTCGTGACCCTGTCCACGCACGCGGGCCGGGCCCCACACGTCCATATGAAGCGTCTGCAGCGGGGCCTCTGTCGGAGGAAACTGGGAGGAGTGAGGGGCAGCCCGCTGCCGCCCCTCGACACAGGGGACGCAGGTAGGGCCAGGCCCCGGAGGAAGGGGAGGGAGGGACCGGGGAAGACCAGAGACAAGGACACGGGAGGCCATGCCTCGGAGACGAAGCAGGGAGGGGTGACCAAGGCGGTGGTGCCAGAGGAGAGTCTCGTGAGACAGGAGGCGACACGAACAGGGGGCAGACTCAGGACCAGACCTGGACGCTGCAGCAAACACCTGACCCGACGCAGCTACCTGACCAGACGCAGTGACTGGAGGAGACGCAGTGGTCAGTGTGTACAGGCTCGACCCCGGCCGACGTGTAAACGTGGCCAGGTGTCGGCCTGTCCGAGCGTCCGTGCAGTGGGTCACCCGCTGACTCGCAGGAGTGAACTGGTGAACCCCCGCATCCTGTAGGTCAGCACCACTCACCAAGTTCGTAGAGAACGAGGGGAGGTAAAGACCAGACAGGGTGCCAGAGGGGGCCGCCGGACACGGGAGGACAGTGGAGAAGTGAGCAAGGACAGGACCCCCAGAGGGGTCTGCCAGGGAGACCGCAACCGGCCGACTGAGCGGCGTAAGCGTGGTGCGGTCTCGAAAGAAGGAGCGGGAAGCACCCGAGTCAAGAGTGAAGGTGTGTAAGGCCTGAGACGACGTGGTACCTGAGAGAGCAGACTCACCAGCACCTGGGGCAGCAGACGCACTAGCACCTAGAGCAGCAGCCTCACCAGCACCTAGAGCAGCAGCCTCAATGCCCGGGTGAGGCGGAACACACAGGTAACAGTCACCCTCATCACTAGTAGGCAATGCATATATGGCAGTGAGGATAGCATCATAGTCAAGAGTATAGATATCTACCCGCAGCCGAAGCAGCTCCACCCAGTCGGGGAGCTCAGCCGCGTCGCCAAACTCCGTACGCCAGGCGTCGCTCAGACGGGCGAAGCAGCGGGACTCTGCGTGACCCAACGTCCCGCAAGGCTGACCAGTCCGAGCACCAGTGCGAATGACGTACGGACAGCGAGCAGTACCCCGTGACCCGTCACGCTGAGCGTACCACTCACGAAGCTGCTGGGGCGAAAGGACTGCTCGCGGACGACGCTGAAGCTGCACCTGGCCACTACAAGCAGCTGCCGAACTACTCACTCCAGGACGACTCCCACTACGGCCACCCCGACAACCCCAACTAGCGTACCACTCACGAAGCTGTTGGGGGGTGAGGGACTCACGCGGGCGACGCTGCAGCTGCACCTGGCCACTACAAGCAGCTGTGGAACTACTCACTCCAGGACGACTCCCACTACGGCCACCCCGACAACCCCAACTAGCGTACCACGCACGAAGCTGTTGGGGGGTGAGGGACTCACGCGGGCGACGCTGGAGCTGCATCTGGCCACGCCAGGAGCAGCAGTAGCAGTAGAAAGAGCAGCAGCAGTAAGAGCAGCAGTAACAGCAGTACGGGCAGGGCAGTGCTCACCAGTGGCGAGAAGGGCAGGCGTACGACAGCGGCAACGGCGAGGCCGCTACCACTGTAGAGCGAGAGCTCCGCGGCAGCTGCAGGGGTGGCTGCTCCAGGGGCGGCAGTTGTAGGGGCGACTGCTCCAGAGGCGGCTGCTCCAGGGGCGGCTGCTGCAGTGGCGGCTGCTCCGGGGGCGGCTGCTGCAGTGGCGGCTGCTCCAGGGGCGGCTGCTGCAGTGGCGGCTGCTCCAGGGGCGGCTGCTGCAGTGGCGGCTGCTCCAGGGGCGGCTCGGCTGCTGGGCGACTCGGCGGCTCAGCTGCTGGGCGGCTCGGCGGCTCGGCTGCTCGCTAGGGGCGGCGACGGGGCCGGGTAGGGGCAGCGACGGGGCCGCTAGGGGCGGGGAGCGGCGACGGGGCCGCTAGGGGCGGCGACGGGGCCGCGTAGGGGCGGCTACGAGGCCGCGTAGGGGCGGCGACGGGGCCGCGTAGGGAGGGAAGCGGCGACGGGGCCGCTAGGGGCGGCGACGGGGCCGCGTAGGGGCGGCTACGAGGCCGCGTAGGGGCAGCGACGGGGCCGCGTAGGGAGGGAGGCGGCGACGGGGCCGCTAGGGGCGGCGACGGGGCCGCGTAGGGGCGGCGACAGGGCCGCGTAGGGAGGGAGGAGGCGACGGGGCCGTTAGGGGCGGCGACGGGGCCGCGTAGGGGCGGCGACGGGGCCGCTAGGGGCGGCGACGGGGCCGCGTAGGGGCGGCGACGGGGCCGCGTAGGGAGGGGAGCGGCGACGGGGCCGCTAGGGGCGGCGACGGGGCCGCGTAAGGGCGGCGACGGGGCCGCGTAGGGGCGGCTACGGGGCCGCGTAGGGAGGGGAGCAGCGACGGGGCCGCTAGGGGCGGCGACGGGGCCGCTAGGGGCGGCAACGGGGCCGCGTAGGGGCGGCGACGGGGCCGCGTAGGGGCGGCGACGGGGCCGCGTAGGGAGGGGAGCGGCTACGGGGCCGCTAGGGGCGGCGACGGGGCCGCGTAGGGGCGGCGACGGGGCCGCTAGGGGCGGCGACGGGGCCGCGTAGGGGCGGCAACGGGGCCGCGTAGGGAGGGAGGCGGCAACGGGACCGCTAAGGGCGGCGACAGGGCCGCTAGGGGCGGCTACGGGGCCGCGTAGGGGCGGCAATGGGGCCGCTAGGGGCCGCAAGGGGCCTGGAAGGGCGGCAACGGGGCCGCTAGGGGCGGCGACGGGGCCGCTAAGGGTGGCGCGAGGGGCCGTGAGAGGGGCCTCTAAGAGAGCTCGACAGAAGGGCGGCCCACAAGGCGCGCCTCGGGCAGGAGCGACTGTCGCTCCGGTCAGAAAAAAAAGGTTTCAGTGGTGGGCCCAAGGAAGCGTTCCCACTAGGGAACCTGCTCTATACCATGTGAAGAAATGAGGAAAGAATTGACTAAGGGAAAGTTGGGTACAAAAGCAAACCCTAGAAAACTGTACCCCATATGTGCTACCCCACTATAGCCTACAGTAGCTATGTCATATAAATCTGACAGCCGCCTCTGCTGCCATGTTGCTTTTGTTGAGGAACGAGATGGCCTGCGAGCGCTGCAGCATGACCGACCACCTCTGCCTGTAGTGTGCAGTGAGGCGGCTGGCCGTGGTGGTAAGAGGCCCCTTGCGGTATTTCTTCTTGGCCGCTGCCACCGCCAACAACCGAAGGTACTGGACTGTGTCTGTGGCTAGCGCACCGTAGGTCTCTACCGCCAAACCGAAGAAGCCTACGTAGTCCGGCCGCCCCTCGTATAAGCGGTGCTTCTTCTCAGATGCCTCCCGTGCCGCCCATCCAGGTGGCTTCCTAACCCGAGGGTCCCGCTTCTGGAGGACAGGGTCTGTTACAGTGACATCCGTAACCCATGTCTCGGCCGACTCCCTATCCTGGAAGGCCAAGTCTGCCCGCTTGCGCAGTACGGGGGGAGAAAACACCGAGGTCTCGTGAAACGTGTTGAAGCCCGCTTCCTTCGTCATCCTGAGGGCCGCGTACACTAGGCTGTTGTGAGTTCTCACCACATCCCCTCCTACCCCACAGCGAAGTAGGTGATTGGCAAGGCTGGTGTCTGAAATACTGGAACCGTTCTTCTTGCAGGGGCACGTCACTGTGACTGGTAAGGCAAGGCGGAGGCGGAATCCTAGTGCCATCGAGAACTGACCAGGGGATAATGTAAGGTCAGATCTCGTTGGCACCGCATGTAGCCAGTCACCCGCCCCTGTCCCCTTTAAACTGACTAGCCGCACTCCATGCCCACACTCCTCCCCCGGCCTATCCACCATTGTGTCTGCGAGGAGCTCCGCTGCTCTCCTTGTGTTGATGTGCTGGGACAGAATCACCTGCAAATTTCCCTGCCCTGGCGGGCCTGTTCTGTAGGCCTGCAGGGCCGTGTTGGCAGCTGCCGGCAGGGACGCTTCGAGGGCTACCAGCCTGTTCACCAGCGGCGGATCAGGTGCCCAGTCATGAGAGAGGAGCACGGTAGCTCTGCTCAGGAGGTGCACCTCGGACAGGTGCATCTGGTGTAGCAGTTGCCGTGCCGCCGTCACTGAGGCAATGTACGCCGCTGGGGCTTCTGAGATAGGGTCGACGATGCCCAGGCCGCCCAAGCGCACAGGTAAAGTCGCCTGCCGCCAGAGCAGGCTCCACTCCAGCTCCGTGGTAGGGATTCGTAGCTTCGTCGCAGCAAGTGAGGCACCGACCAAGGACTCACCCCAGGCCCTCCACTCATCCCTATCTAGTGTCTCGCTCGGTGTTGTGCGCAGCAGGTAAGAGATGCGGCGGGAGATGCTGCGGGAGAGGAGGAGAAGCGCGTGCTGGGGGTGAAGCTGTGCGATGAGAGGCACTGGAGCCGACGCTTTAACAAGCTCCGCACGGATCTGGTCACAGCAGAACTCCGGAGTTCCTATGGGGCTCCCCAGCACTCGTATCCCCTCCGTGCTCATCACCAGCCCGTGTGGCAGCTCTGTGTTCCCCTCAACCCCTACTGATCTGCTCCAGGCCGAGGATTTGGTGATGTTGCATCGCAGCCCGCACTTCGCTAGTTCCGTCACGATAATGTCGAACGCCTTGCAGGCCGCATCCATGGGGCCGACAATGGTGATATCGTCCGCGTAGGCGACTACTGCTGCCTCCGGGACGAGAGATTCTGTGCTCTGTAGGGTAGGCTGGATGGCTGCCGCGAACAAAAGCGGGCCAAGAGGGTCCCCTTGGCGGACTCCGCGTGAAGAGGTGATGTGCTCCACGCCTAGTCGCGGATCGACGAGAAGGCGTGACGGCCCATCATAGAGCGTGCCGACCAACGGTAGCAGCTGGTGCAGGTCTGTCTGTGAGAGCGTCCTGAAGAACACCGCACGTTTGACGCTATTGAACGCGTTTTCCACGTCTAGCTGTAGGGCAACATAGCTGTCGTTCTCTTGTAGCAGCGACCGCACTGTGTGGATGATGCATTCAGCGCCTCCCGGCACCGACACACCGTACTGCACTGGAAGAAAGAACTCGCGGATCGTGGGCGCTAGTCCCTTCAACGCCGTTTTCGCTGCCACTCTAAGTAAAGCTTCGCCTATCGCGATCGGGCAGATGCCTCCTCCGGGTTTCTCCAAAGCGATTAAACGGGACGGGAGGATGAATCCCCGAACCGCCTGTGTCTGCTTGCCATTGAGTAGGTTGCGAATGACCTGGGTAAGTAGGCATAGCACCTCACTGCTGCAGTGTGCTGGGTCCTTGAGGTGTTCAAAGCAAGTCCCTCTCTCTCTCTCTCTCTCTCTCTCTCTCTCTCTCTCTCTCTCTCTCTCTCTCTCTCTCATCCCCCATTAACCTCTCTCATCCCCCCATAACCTCTCTTCTCTCCCCCCCCCACAGCAACAAGTGCTGCACGTAGAGAGGAAGAAAGAGGGGAGGGACGTGCTGCAGGCTGCTCATACCCGCCACCCCCACATCTCCCCCTCCCCCCCCCATGACGGAAGCCGCGGAAGGGAGGGCGGGGGGAGGGGGGGGGGGGGGGGGGGGGGGGGACGTTAGCCGCTGCCGGCGCTGGTCATTCGCGCTGGCGCAGGCGCTGGTGCTGGTGCTGGCGCTGGCGCTGGCGTTGGCGGCAGTCGCAGGCGTCTGACGCTGGCGCTCGTCGTTGGCGTCCGCGCTGGCGCTGGCCGATCGCGAGGCGGCGGGGGGCCGCGGGGCGACGAAACGGCGCGGGGCGGTGAGGGGGGGGGGGGGGGTGCAAGGCGCGACGGAGAGGGCGACACGGGCGCGACGGGCAGGGCGCAACGGGCGCGATGGGATGGCCTTCGCAGTGCGAAATGGGGGGCCTTCCGAGAGCGAAACGCGGGACCCGCGGGGGTCGTCCATGGGGCGATTCGGGAGACCCGCGGGGCGCATTACGGGCTGCGCGACGGGTGGGGCCATGATACTAAAAAAAGGGAAGGTTCTAGGATAGAACCTGCTCTGATACCATGTCAAAAATAGTAGCTTAGGGTTTTGGGGCAAGCAATGTATGAAGAGAGAGTTTGGCCAAGAAAGAGGGTTGAACTATAGGATGAGAGTACAAGATATAAGTGAGGGGAGGTGGTGAAGGGAGGTAGACCACCTAACGACAAGATACGGTGATACTACACTAACTAGCAATGCATGTAATTATATAAGAATGTTATATTCTGACACATACCATGTGGTGGCGCTTTTCTGGGCCTATTGCCAAGCCAGCAAGGGCGTGGGAGGGTTGCGAGCATCACGACGCTCGCGAATGAAGAGCGCCCGCTGCACTTCCTCCACATGTGCGGATCCTTGCGCGTTTTGAGGCTAGAAGCGCTCGTTACGAGCGTTTTTCTTCCACCGCGTCACGTGGCTGCGCTTGTCTGGGCTTATTGCCAAGCCAGCAAGGGCGTGGGAGGGTTGCGAGCATCATTGGTCATCGGCGTTGGCAAATGAGGAGCGCCCGCTGCACTTCCTCCACATGTGCGGATCCTCGCCCGTTTTGAGGCTGGAAGCGCTCGTTACGAGCGCTTTTCTTCCACCGGGTCACGTGGCTGCGCTTCTCTGGGCATATTGCCAAGCCAGCAAGGGCGTGGGAGGGTTGCGAGCATCACTGGTCATTGGCGCTCGCAAATGAACAGCGCTCGCGAATGAAGAGCGCTCGCAAATGAAAAGCGCTCGCTGCACTTCCTCCACATGTCCAGATTCTTGCGCATTTTGAGGCTGTAAGCGCTCGTTCCGAGCGTTTTTCTTCCACCGGGTCACGTGGCTGCGCTTGTCTGGGCCTATTGCCAATCCAGCAAGGGCGTGGGAGGGTTGCGAACATCATTGATCATCGGCGCTCGCAAAGGAAGAGCACTCGCGAATGAAGAGCGCTCGCAAATGAAAGGCGCTCGCTGCACTTCCTGCACATATGCGGATCATTGCGCGTTCTGAGGCTAGAAGCGCTCGTTTCGAGTGTTCTTCTTCCAAGAGGTCATGTGGTTGCGCTTGTCTGGGATTATTGCGAAGCCAGCAAGGGCATGGGTGGGTTGCGAGCATCATTAGTGATCGGCGCTCGCGAATGAAGAGCGCTCGCTACACTTCCTGCACATGTGCGGGTCCTTGCACGTTTTGAGGCTAGAAGCGCTTGTTCCGAGCGTTTTTCTTCCACCAGGTCACGGGGCTGCGCTTGTCAGGGCCTATTGCCAAGTCAGCAAGGGCGTGGGAGCGTCGCGAGCATCATTGGTCATCGGCGCTCGCGAATGAAGAGCGCCTGCTGCTCTTCCTCCACATGTGCAGATCCCTTCCGCGTTTTGAGGCTTGAAGCGCTCGTTCCGAGCATATTTCTTCCACCGGGTTACGTGGCTGCGCTTGTCTGGGCCTATTGACAAGCCAGCAAGGGCATGGGAGGGTTGCTAGCATCATTGGCTTGTCAATGATGCTCGCAACCCTCCCACGCCCTTGCTGGCTTGGCAATAGGCCCAGACAAGCACAGCCACGTAACCCGGTGGAAGAAAAATGCTTGGAATGAGCGCTTCTAGCCTCAAAACGCGCAAGGATCCGCACATGTGCAGGAAGTGCAGCGGGCGCTCTTCATTCGCGAGCGCCGATGACCAATGATGCTCGCAACCCTCCCACGCCCTTGATGGCTTGGCAAAAGGCCCGGACAAGAGCAGCCACGTGACCCGGTGGAAGCTAAACGCTCGGAACGAGCGCTTCTAGACTCAAAACACGCAAGGATCCGCACATGTGCTGGAAGTGCAGCAAGCGCTCTTCAATCGCGAGCGCCGATGACCAATGATGCTCGCAACCCTCCCACGCCCTTGCTGGCTTGGCAATAGGCCCAGACAAGCACAGCCGCATGACCGGGTGGAAGAAAAACGCTCGGAACGAGCGCCTCTAGCCTCAAAACGCGGAAGGGATTCGCACATGTGCAGGAAGTGCAGCGGGCGCTCTTCATTCGCGAGCGCCGATGACCAATGATGCTCGCAACCCTCCCACGCCCTTGCTGGCTTGGAAATAGGCCCAGACAAGCGCAGCCACGTGACCCGGTGGAAGAAAAATGCTCGGAACGAGCGCTTCTAGCCTCAAAACGCGCAAGGATCCGCACATGTGCAGGAAGTGCAGCGGGCGCTCTTCATTCGCGAGCGCCGATGACCAATGATGCTCGCAACCCTCCCATGCCCTTGCTAACTTGGCAATAGGCCCAGACAAGCACAGCCACGTAACCCGGTAGAAGAAAAACGCTCGGAACTAGCACTTCTAGCCTCAAAACGCGCAAGGATCCGCACATGTGCAGGAAGTGCAGCGGGCGCTCTTCATTCGCGAGCGCCGATGACCAATGATGTTCCCAACCCTCCCAAGCCCTTGCTGGCTTGGCAATAGGCCCAGACAAGTGCAGCCACGTGACCCGGTAGAAGAAAAACGCTCGGAACTAGCACTTCTAGCCTCAAAACGCGCAAGGATCCGCACATGTGCAGGAAGTGCAGCGGGCGCTCTTCATTCGCGAGCGCCGATGACCAATGATGCTCGCAACCCTCCCACGCCCTTGCTGGCTTGGAAATAGGCCCAGACAAGCGCAGCCACGTGACCCGGTGGAAGAAAAACGCTCGGAACGAGCGCTTGTAGCCTCAAAACACGCAAGGATCCGCACATGTGCTGGAAGTGCAGCGAGCGCTGTTCAATCGCGAGCGCCGATGACCAATGATGCTCGCAACCCTCCAACGCCCTTGCTGGCTTGGCAATAGGCCCAGAAAAGCACAGCCACGTAACCCGGTGGAAGAAAAACGCTCGGAACGAGCACTTCTAGCCTCAAAACGCGCAAGGATCCGCACATGTGGAGGAAGTGCAGCGGGCGCTCTTCATTCGCGAGCGCCGATGACCAATGATGTTCCCAACCCTCCCACGCCCTTGCTGGCTTGGCAATAGGCCCAGACAAGTGCAGCCATGTGACCCGGTGGAAGAAAAACGCTCGGAACGAGCGCTTCTAGCCTCAAAACACGCAAGGATCCGCACATGTGCTGGAAGTGCAGCGAGCGCTCTTCAATCGCGAGCGCCGATGACCAATGATGCTCGCAACCCTCCAACGCCCTTGCTGGCTTGGCAATAGGCCCAGACAAGCACAGCCACGTAACCCGGTGGAAGAAAAACGCTCGGAACGAGCACTTCTAGCCTCAAAACGCGTAAGGATCCGCACATGTGCAGGAAGTGCAGCGGGCGCTCTTCATTCGCGAGCGCCGATGACCAATGACGTTCCCAACCCTCCCACGCCCTTGCTGGCTTGGCAATAGGCCTAGACAAGTGTAGCCACGTGACCCGGTGGAAGAAAAACGCTCGGAACAAGCGCTTACAGCCTCAAAATGCGCAAGGATCTGCACATGTGGAGGAAGTGCAGCGAGCGCTTTTCATTTGAGAGCGCTCTTCATTCGCGAGCGCTCTTCATTTGCGAGCGCCGATGACCAATGATGCTCGCAACCCTCCCACGCCCTTGCTGGCTTGGCAATATGCCCAGACAGGCGCAGCCTTGTGACCCGGTGGAAGAAAAGCGCTCGTAACGAGCGCTTCCAGCCTCAAAACGGGCGAGGATCCACACATGTGGAGGAAGTGCAGCGGGCGCTCTTCATTTGCCAACGCCGATGGCCAATGATGCTCGCAACCCTCCCACGCCATTGCTGGCTTGGCAATAAGCCCAGACAAGCGCAGCCACCTGACCCGGTGGAAGAAAAGCGCTCGGAACGAGCGCTTCCAGCCTCAAAACGCGCAAGGATCCGCACATGTGCAGGAAGTGTAGTGGGCGCTCTTCATTCGCGAGCGCCGATGACCAATGATGCTCGCAACCCTCCCATGCCCTTGCTGGCTTGGCAATAGGCCCAGACAAGCGCAGCCAGGTGACCTGGTGGAAGAAAAATGCTCCGAACGAGCGCTTCTAGCCTCAAAACGCGGAAGGGTTCCGCACATGTGCAGCGCTCTTCATTCGCGAGCACCGATGACCAATGATTCTCGCAACCTTCCCATGCCCTTGTTCGCTTGGCAAAAGGCCCAGACAAGCGCAGCCACGTGACCCGGTGGAAGAAAAATGCTCGGAACGAGCGCTTCTAGCCTCAAAACGCGCAAGGATCCGCACATGTGCAGGAAGTGCATCGGGCGCTCTTCATTCGCGAGTGCCGATGACCAATGATTCTCGCAACCCTCCCAAGCCCTTGATGGCTTGGAAAAAGGCCCAGACAAGTGCAACCACGTGACCCGGTGGAAGAAAAACGCTCAGAATGTGCGCTTCTAGCCTCAAAACGCGCAAGGATCTGCACATGTGCAGGAAGTGCAGCAGGCGCTCTTCATTCACGAGCGCTGATGACCAATGATGCAAGCAACCCTCCCACGCCCTTGCTGGCTTGGCCATAGGCCCAGACAAGCGCAACTACGTGACCCGGTGGAAGAAAAACGCTCGGAACGAGCGCTTCCAGCCTCAAAACTCTCAAGGATCCGCACATATGGAGGAAGTGCAGCGGGCGCTCTTCATTCGCGAGCGCCGATGACCAATGATGCTAGCAACACTCCCATGCCCTTGCTGGCTTGGTAATAGGCCCAGACAAGCGCAGCCACGTTACCCGGTGGAAGAAAAACGCTCGGAACGAGCACTTCAAGCCTCAGAACCCGAAAAGGATCCGCACATGTGGAGGAAGAGCAGCGGGCGCTCTTCATTCGCGAGCGCCGATGACCAATGATGCTCGTGACGCTCCCACGCCCTTGCTGGCTTGGCAATAGGCCCAGACAAGCGCAGCCACGTGACCCGGTGGAAGAAAAACGCTAGGAACGAGCGCTTCTAGCCTCAAAACGTGCAAGGACCCGCACATGTGCAGGAAGTGTAGCGAGCGCCCATGACTAATGATGCTCGCAGCCCACCCATGCCCTTGCTGGCTTGGCAATAGGCCCAGACAAGCGCAGCCATTTGACCTGTTGAAAGAAGAACACTCGGAACGAGCGCTTCTAGCCTCAGAACGCGCAAGGATCTGCACATGTGCAGGAAGTGCAGCGAGAGCTCTTCATTCGCAAGCGCCGATGACCAATGATGTTCGCAACCCTCCCACGCCCTTGCTGGCTTGGCAATAGGCCCAGACAAGCGCAGCCACATGACCCGGTGGAAGAAAAACGCTCGGAACGAGTGCTTACAGCCTCAAAACACGCAAGGATCCGCACATGTGCTGGAAGTGCAGCGAGCGCTCTTCAATCGCAAGTGCCGATGACCAATGATGCTAGCAACCATCCCATGCCCTTGCTGGCTTGGCAATAGGCCCAGACAAGCGCAGCTGCATAACCCGGTGGAAGAAAAACGCTTGGAACGAGCGCTTCTAGCCTCAAAACGCGGAAGGGTTCCGCACATATGCAGGAAGTGCAGCGGGCGCTCTTCATTCGCGAGCGCCGATGACCAATGATGCTCGCAACCCTCCCACGCCTTTGCTGGCTTGGCAAAAGGCCCAGATAAGCGTAGCCACGTGACCCGGTGGAAGAAAAACGCTCGGAACGAGCGCTTCTACCCTCAAAACACGCAAGGATGCGCACATGTGCAGGAAATGCAGCGAGCGCTCTTCATTCGCGAGCGCCAATGATTAATGATGCTCGCAACCCTCCCACGCCCTTGCTGGCTTGGCAATAGGCCTAGAGAAGTGCAGCCACGTGATTTGGTGGAAGAAAAACGCTCGGAACGAGTGCTTCTAGCCTCAAAACACGAAGGGATCCGCACATGTGCAGGAAGTGCAGCGGGCGCTCCTCATTCGCGAGCGCCGATGACCAATGATGCTCGCAACCATCCCACGCTCTTGCTGGCTAGGCAATAGGCCCAGACAAGCGCAGCCATGTGACCCAGTGGAAGAAAAACTCTCGGAACGAGCGCTTCTAGCCTCAAAACGCGCAAGGATCCGCACATGTGCAGGAAGTGCAGCGGGCGCTCTTCATTCGCGAGCGCCGATGACCAATGATGCTCGCAACCCTCCCACGCCCTTGCTAGCTTGGCAATTGGCCCAGAAAAGCGCAGCCACGTGACCCGGTAGAAGAAAAACGCTCGGAAGGAGCGCTTCCAACCTCAAAACGCACAATGATCCGCACATGTGCAGGAAGTGCAGCGGGCGCTCTTCATTCGCGAGTGCCGATGATTAATGATGCTCGCAACCCTCCCACGCCCTTGCTGGCTTGGCAATAGGCCCACACAAGCGCAGCCACGTGACCCGATGGAAGAAAAACGCTCCGAACGAGCGCTTCTAGCCTCAAAACACGCAAGGATCCACACATGTGCAGGAAGTGCAGCGAGCGCTCTTCATTCGCGAGCGCCGATAACCAATGATGCTCGCAACCCTCCCACGCACTTGCTGGCTTGGCAATAAGCCCAGAAAAGCGCAGCCACGTGACCCGGTGGAAGAAAAACGCTCACAACGAGCGTTTCTAAACTCAATACACGCAAGGATCGGCACATGTGCAGGAAGTGCAGCGGGCGCTCTTCATTCGCGAGCGCCGATGACCAATGATGCTCGCAACCCTCCCAAGCCCTTGCTGGCTTGGCAATAGGCCCACACAAGAGCAGCCACGTGACCTGGTGGAAGAAGAACGCTCGGAACGAGCGTTTCCAGCCTCAAAACACGCAAGGATCCGCACATGTGGAGGAAGTGCAGCGGGCGCTCTTCATTCGCGAGCGTCGATGACCAATGATGCTCGCAACCCTCCCACGCCCTTGCTGGCTTGGCAATAGGCCCGGACAAGCGCAGCCAGGTGACCCGGTGGAAGAAAAATGCTCGGAACGAGCGCTTCTAGCCTCAAAACGCGGAAGGGATCCGCACATGTGCAGGAAGTGCAGCAGGCGCTCTTCATTCGCGAGCGCCGATGACCAATGATTCTCGCAACCCTCCCACGCCCTTGTTGGCTTGGCAAAAGGCCCAGACAAGTGCAGCCACGTGACCCGATGGAAGAAAAACGCTCGGAACGAGCGCTTCTAGCCTCAAAACGCGCAAGGATCTGCACATGTGGAGGAAGTGCAGCGGGCGCTCTTCATTCGCAAGCGCCGATGACCAATAATGCTCGCAACCCTCCCACGCCCTTGCTGGCTTGGCAATAGGCCCAGGCAAGCGCAGCCAGGTGACCCGGTGGAAGAGAAATGCTCAGAACCAGCGCTTCTAGCCTCAAAACGCGGAAGGGTTCCGCACATGTGCAGGAAGTGCAGCGGGCGCTCTTCATTCACGAGCGCCGATGACCAATGATGCTCGCAACCCTCCCACGCCCTTGATGGCTTGGCAATAGGCCCAGACAAGCACAACCACGTAACCTGGTGGAAGAAAAACGCTCGGAACGAGCGCTTCTAGCCTCAAAACGCGCAAGGATCCGCACATGTGCAGGAAGCGCAGCGGGCGCTCTTCATTCGCGAGCGCCGATGACCAATGATGTTCCCAACCCTCCCACGCCCTTGCTGGCTTGGCAATAGGCCCAGACAAGTGCAGCCACGTGACCCGGTGGAAGAAAAACGCTCGGAACGAGCGCTTACAGCCTCAAAACGCGCAAGGATCTGCACATGTGGAGGAAGTGCAGCGGGCGCTCTTCATTCGCGAGCGCCGATGACTAATGATGCTCCCAACCCTCCCACGTTCTTGCTGGCTTGGTAATAGGCTTAGACAAGCGCAACCACGTGACCCGTTGGAAGAAAAACGCTCGGAACGAGCGCTTCTAGCCTCAAAACGCGGAAGGGATCCGCACATGTGCAGGAAGTGCAGCAGGCGCTCTTCATTCGCGAGCACCGATGACCAATGATTCTCGCAACCCTCCCACTTCCTTGTTGGCTTGGCAAAAGGCCCAGACAAGTGCAGCCACGTGACCCGATGGAAGAAAAACGCTCGGAACGAGCGCTTCTAGCCTCAAAACGCGCAAGGATCCGCACATGTGCAGGAAGCGCAGCGGGCGCTCTTCATTCGCGAGCGCCGATGACCAATGATGTTCCCAACCCTCCCACGCCCTTGCTGGCTTGGCAATAGGCCCAGACAAGTGCAGCCACGTGACCCGGTGGAAGAAAAACGCTCGGAACGAGCGCTTACAGCCTCAAAACGCGCAAGGATCCGCACATGTGGAGGAAGTGCAGCGGGCGCTCTTCATTCGCGAGCGCCAATGACCAATGATTCTCACAACCCTCCCACGCCCTTGCTGGCTTGGCAACAGGCCCAGACAAGCGCAGCCACTTGACCCGGTGGAAGAAAAACGCTCGGAACGAACGCTTCCAGCCTCAAAACGCGCAAGGATCTGCACATGTGGAGGAAGTGCAGCGGGCGCTCTTCATTCGCGAGCGCCGATGACTAATGATGCTCGCAACCCTCCCACGTCCTTGCTGGCTTGGCAATTGGCTTAGACAAGCGCAACCACGTGACTCGTTGGAAGAAAAACGCTCGGAACGAGCGCTTACAGCCTCAAAATGCGCAAGGATCTGCACATGTGGAGGAAGTGCAGCGGGCGCTCTTCATTCGCGAGCGTCGATGACCAATGATGCTCGCAACCCTCCCACGCCCTTGCTGGCTTGGCAATAGGCCCGGACAAGCGCAGCCAGGTGACCCGGTGGAAGAAAAATGCTCGGAACGAGCGCTTTTAGCCTCCAAACGCGGAAGGGATCCGCACATGTGCAGGAAGTGCAGCAGGCGCTCTTCATTCGCGAGCGCCGATGACCAATGATTCTCGCAACCCTCCCACGCCCTTGTTGGCTTGGCAAAAGGCCCAGACAAGTGCAGCCACGTGACCCGATGGAAGAAAAACGCTCGGAACGAGCGCTTACAGCCTCAAAATGCGCAAGGATCTGCACATGTGGAGGAAGTGCAGTGGGCGCTCTTCATTCGCAAGCGCCGATGACCAATAATGCTCGCAACCCTCCCACGCCCTTGCTGGCTTGGCAATAGGCCCAAAGAAGCGCAGCCAGGTGACCCGGTGGAAGAGAAATGCTCAGAACCAGCGCTTCTAGCCTCAAAACGCGGAAGGGTTCCACACATGTGCAGGAAGTGCAGCGGGCGCTCTTCATTCGCGAGCGCCGATGACCAATGATGCTCGCAACCCTCCCACGCCCTTGATGGCTTGGAAAAAGGCCCAGACAAGCGCAGCAACGTGACCCGGTGGAAGAAAAACGCTCGGAACGAGCGCTTCTAGCCTCAAAACACGCAAGGATCTGCACATGTGGAGGAGATGCAGCGGGTGCTCTTCATTCGCGAGCGCCGATGACTAAGGATGCTCGCAACCCTCCCACGCCCTTGCTGGCTTGGCAATAGGCTTAGACAAGCGCAACCACGTGACCCGGAGGAAGAAAAACGCTCGGAACGAGCGCTTATAGCCTCAAAATGCGGAAGGGATCCGCACATGTGCAGGAAGTGCAGCGGGCGCTCTTCATTCGCGAGCGCCGATGACCAATGATTCTCGCAACCCTCCCACGCCCTTGTTGGCACGGCAAAAGGCCCAGACAAGCGCAGCCACGTGACCCGGTGGAAGAAAAACGCTCGGAACGAGCGCTTCTAGCCTCAAAACGCGCAAGGATCCGCACATGTGCAGGAAGTGCAGCGGGCGCTCTTCATTCGCAAGCGCCGACGACCAACAATGCTCGCAACCCTCCCAAGCCCTTGCTGGCTTGGCAATAGGCCCAGAGGAGCACAGCCAGGTGACCCGGTGGAAGAGAAATGCTCAAAACCAGCACTCCTAGCCTCAAAACGCGGAAGGGTTCCGCACATGTGCAGGAAGTGCAACGGGCGCTCTTCATTCGCGAGCGCCGATGACCAATGATGCTCGCAACCCTCCCACGCCCTTGATGGCTTGGCAAAAGGCCCAGACAAGCGCAGCCACGTGACCCGGTGGAAGAAAAACGCTAGGAACGAGCGCTTCTAACCTCAAAACACGCAAGGATCCGCACATGTGCTGGAAGTGCAGCGAGCGCTCTTCAATCGCGAGCGCCGATGACCAATGATACTCGCAACCCTCCTACGCCCTTGCTGGCTTGGCAATAGGCCCAGACAAGCACAGCCGCATGACCCGGTGGAAGAAAAACGCTCGGAACGAGCGCCTCTAGCCTCAAAACACGGAAGGGATCCGCACATGTGCAGGAAGTGCAGCGGGCGCTCTTCATTCGCGAGCGCCGATGTCCAATGATGTTCCCAACCCTCCCACGCCCTTGCTGGCTTGGCAATAGGCCCAGACAAGTGCAGCCACGTGACCCGGTGGAAGAAAAACGCTCGGAACGAGCGCTTACGGCCTCAAAACGCGCAAGGATCCGCACATGTGGAGGAAGTGCAGCGGGCCCTCTTCATTCGCGAGCGCTAATGACCAATGATTCTCGCAACCCTCCCACGCCCTTGCTGGCTTGGCAACAGGCCCAGACAAGCGCAGCCACGTGACCCGGTGGAAGAAAAGCGCTCGGAACGAGCGCTTCCAGCCTCAAAACGTGCAAGGATCTGCACATGTGGAGGAAGTGCAGCGGGCGCTCTTCATTCGCGAGCGCCGATGACTAATGATGCTCGCAACCCTCCCACGCCCTTGCTGGCTTGGCAATAGGCTTAGACAAGCGCAACCACGTGACCCGGTGGAAGAAAAACGCTCGGAACGAGCGCTTCCAGCCTCAAAACGCACAAGGATCCGCACATGTGGAGGAAGTGCAGCAGGCGCTCTTCATTCACGAGCGCTGATGACCAATGATGCAAGAAACCCTCCCACGCCCTTGCTGGCTTGGCCATAGGCCCAGACAAGCGCAACTACGTGACCCGGTGGAAGAAAAACGCTCGGAACGAGCGCTTCCAGCCTCAAAACTCTCAAGGATCCGCACATATGGAGGAAGTGCAGCGGGCGCTCTTCATTCGCGAGCGCCGATGACCAATGATGCTAGCAACACTCCCATGCCCTTGCTGGCTTGGTAATAGGCCCAGACAAGCGCAGCCACGTTACCCGGTGGAAGAAAAACGCTCGGAACGAGCACTTCAAGCCTCAGAACCCGAAAAGGATCCGCACATGTGGAGGAAGAGCAGCGGGCGCTCTTCATTCGCGAGCGCCGATGACCAATGATGCTCGTGACGCTCCCACGCCCTTGCTAGCTTGGCAATAGGCCCAGACAAGCGCAGCCACGTGACCCGGTGGAAGAAAAACGCTAGGAACGAGCGCTTCTAGCCTCAAAACGTGCAAGGACCCGCACATGTGCAGGAAGTGTAGCGAGCGCCCATGACTAATGATGCTCGCAGCCCACCCATGCCCTTGCTGGCTTGGCAATAGGCCCAGACAAGCGCAGCCATTTGACCTGTTGAAAGAAGAACACTCGGAACGAGCGCTTCTAGCCTCAGAACGCGCAAGGATCTGCACATGTGCAGGAAGTGCAGCGAGAGCTCTTCATTCGCAAGCGCCGATGACCAATGATGTTCGCAACCCTCCCACGCCCTTGCTGGCTTGGCAATAGGCCCAGACAAGCGCAGCCACATGACCCGGTGGAAGAAAAACGCTCGGAACGAGTGCTTACAGCCTCAAAATGCGCAAGGTTCTGCACATGTGGAGGAAGTGCAGCGAGCGCTTTTCATTTGCGAGCGCTCTTCATTCGCGAGCGCTCTTCATTCGCGAGCGCTCTTCATTCGCGAGCGCTCTTCATTTGCGAGCGCCCATCACCAATGATGTCGAAACCCTCCCACGCCCTTGTTGGCTTGGCAAAAGGCTCAGACAAGCGCAGCCTCGTGACCCGGTGAAAGAAAAACGCTCGGAACGAGCGCTTCTAGCCGCAAAACACGCAAGGATCCGCACATGTGCTGGAAGTGCAGCGAGCGCTCTTCAATCGCAAGTGCCGATGACCAATGATGCTAGCAACCATCCCATGCCCTTGCTGGCTTGGCAATAGGCCCAGACAAGCGCAGCTGCATAACCCGGTGGAAGAAAAACGCTCGGAACGAGCGCTTCTAGCCTCAAAACGCGGAAGGGTTCCGCACATATGCAGGAAGTGCAGCGGGCGCTCTTCATTCGCGAGCGCCGATGACCAATGATGCTCGCAACCCTCCCACGCCTTTGCTGGCTTGGCAAAAGGCCCAGATAAGCGTAGCCACGTGACCCGGTGGAAGAAAAACGCTCGGAACGAGCGCTTCTACCCTCAAAACACGCAAGGATGCGCACATGTGCAGGAAATGCAGCGAGCGCTCTTCATTCGCGAGCGCCAATGATTAATGATGCTCGCAACCCTCCCACGCCCTTGCTGGCTTGGCAATAGGCCTAGAGAAGTGCAGCCACGTGATTTGGTGGAAGAAAAACGCTCGGAACGAGTGCTTCTAGCCTCAAAACACGAAGGGATCCGCACATGTGCAGGAAGTGCAGCGGGCGCTCCTCATTCGCGAGCGCCGATGACCAATGATGCTCGCAACCATCCCACGCTCTTGCTGGCTAGGCAATAGGCCCAGACAAGCGCAGCCATGTGACCCAGTGGAAGAAAAACTCTCGGAACGAGCGCTTCTAGCCTCAAAACGCGCAAGGATCCGCACATGTGCAGGAAGTGCAGCGGGCGCTCTTCATTCGCGAGCGCCGATGACCAATGATGCTCGCAACCCTCCCACGCCCTTGCTAGCTTGGCAATTGGCCCAGAAAAGCGCAGCCACATGACCCGGTAGAAGAAAAACGCTCGGAAGGAGCGCTTCCAACCTCAAAACGCACAATGATCCGCACATGTGCAGGAAGTGCAGCGGGCGCTCTTCATTCGCGAGTGCCGATGATTAATGATGCTCGCAACCCTCCCACGCCCTTGCTGGCTTGGCAATAGGCCCACACAAGCGCAGCCACGTGACCCGATGGAAGAAAAACGCTCCGAACGAGCGCTTCTAGCCTCAAAACACGCAAGGATCCACACATGTACAGGAAGTGCAGCGAGCGCTCTTCATTCGCGAGCGCCGATAACCAATGATGCTCGCAACCCTCCCACGCACTTGCTGGCTTGGCAATAAGCCCAGACAAGCGCAGCCACGTGACCCGGTGGAAGAAAAACGCTCACAACGAGCGTTTCTAGCCTCAATACACGCAAGGATCGGCACATGTGCAGGAAGTGCAGCGGGCGCTCTTCATTCGCGAGCGCCGATGACCAATGATGCTCGCAACCCTCCCAAGCCCTTGCTGGATTGGCAATAGGCCCACACAAGAGCAGCCACGTGACCTGGTGGAAGAAAAACGCTCGGAACGAGCGTTTCCAGCCTCAAAACACGCAAGGATCCGCACATGTGGAGGAAGTGCAGCGGGCGCTCTTCATTCGCGAGCGCCGATGACTAATGATGCTCGCAACCCTCCCACGCACTTGCTGGCTTGGCAATAGGCCCAGACAAGCACAGCCACGTGACCCGGTGGAAGAAAAACGCTCACAACGAGCGTTTCTAGCCTCAATACACGCAAGGATCAGCACATGTGCAGGAAGTGCAGCGGGCGCTCTTCATTCGCGAGCGCCGATGACCAATGATGCTCGCAACCCTCCCACGCCCTTGCTGGCTTGGAAATAGGCCCACAAAAGAGCAGCCACGTGACCTGGTGGAAGAAAAACGCTCGGAACGAGTGTTTCCAGCCTCAAAACACGCAAGGATCCGCACATGTGGAGGAAGTGCAGCGGGCGCTCTTCATTCGCGAGCGCCGATGACTAATGATGCTCGC
Organism: Closterium sp. Naga37s-1; assembly: GCA_947471745.1. Classification (NCBI taxonomy): domain Eukaryota; kingdom Viridiplantae; phylum Streptophyta; class Zygnematophyceae; order Desmidiales; family Closteriaceae; genus Closterium; species Closterium sp. Naga37s-1. The sequence goes on along the minus strand of CANJKZ010000783.1, from coordinate 1,905,419 downwards.
AACCCTCCCACGCACTTGCTGGCTTGGCAATAGGCCCAGACAAGCGCAGCCATGTGACCCGGTGGAAGAAAAACGCTCACAACGAGCGTTTCTAGCCTCGAAACACGCAAGGATCGGCACATGTGCAGGAAGTGCAGCGGGCGCTCTTCATTCGCGAGCGCCGATGACCAATGATGCTCGCAACCCTCCCACGCCCTTGCTGGCTTGGGAATAGGCCCAAACAAGTGCAGCCACGTGACCCGGTGGAAGAAAAACGCTCGGAACGAGCGCTTCCAGCCTCAAAACACGCAAGGATCCGCACATGTGGAGGAAGTGCAGCGGGCGCTCTTCATTCGCGAGCGCCGATGACCAATGATGCTCGCAACCCTCCCACGCCCTTGTTGGCTTGGCAATAGGCCCAGAGAAGTGCAGCCGCGTGACCCAATGGGAGAAAAACGCTTGGAACGAGCGCTTCTAGCCTCAAAACGCGGAAGGGACCCACACATGTGCAGGAAGTGCAGCAGGCGCTCTTCATTCGCGAGCGCCGATGACCAATGATGATCGCAACCCTCCAACGCCCTTGCTGGCTTGGCAATAGGCCCAGATAAGCGCAGCCACGAGACCCGGTGGGAGAATAACGCTTGGAAAGAGCGCTTCTAGCCTCAAAACGCGGAAGGGATCCGCACATGTGGAGGAAGTGCAGCGGGCGCTCTTCATTCGCGAGCGCCGATGACCAATGATGCTCGCAACCCTCCCACGCCCTTGCTGGCTTGGAAATAGGCTTAGACAAGCGCAGCTACGTGACCCGGTGGAAGAAAAGTGCTCGGAACGAGCGCTTCTAGCCTCAAAACGCGGAAGGATCCGCACATGTGGAGGAAGTGCAGCGGACGCTCTTCATTCGCGAGCGCCGATGACCAATGATGCTCGCAACCCTCCCACGCCCTTGCTGGCTTGGCAATAGGCTTTGAAAAGTGCAGCCATGTGACCCGGTGGAAGAAAAACGCTCGTTACGAGCGCCTCAAAACGTGGAAGGGATCCGCACATGTGCAGGAAGTGCAACGGGCGCTCTTCATTCGCGAGCGCCAATGACCAATGATGCCCGCAACCCTCCCAAGCCCTTGCTGGCTTGGCAATAGGCCCAGACAAGCGCAGCTACGTGGTGGAAGAAAAACGCTCGGAACGAGCGCTTCTAGCCTCAAAACACGAAAGGATCCGCACATGTGGAGGAAGTGCAGCGGGCGCTCTTCATTCGCGAGCGCCAATGGCTAATGATGCTCGCAACTCTCCCACGCACTGGTGGCTTGGCAATAGGCCCAGACAAGCGCAGCCACGTGAACCGGTGGAAGAGAAACGCTCGGAACGAGCGCTTCTAGCCTCAAAACGCGGAAGGGCTCCGCACATGTGCAGGAAGTGCAGCGGGCGCTCTTCATTCCCGACCGCCGATGACCAATGATGCTCGCAACCCTCCCACGCCCTTGCTGGCTTGGCAATAGGCCCAGACAAGCGCAGCCACGTGACCCGGTGGAAGAAAAACGCTCGGAACGAGCGCTTCTAGCCTCAAAACGCGCAAGGATCCGCACATGTGCAGGAAGTGCAGCGGGCGCTCTTCATTCGCGAGCGTCGATGAGCAATGATGCTCGCAACCCTCCCACGCCCTTGCTGGCTTGGCAATAGGCCCAGACAAGCACAGCCACGTGACCCGGTGGAAGAAAAACGCTCGGAACGAGCGCTTCTAGCCTCAAAACGCGGAAGGGTTCCGCACATGTGCAGGAAGTGCAGCGGGCGCTCTTCATTCCCGACCGCCGATGACCAATGATGCTCGCAACCCTTCCACGCCCTTGCTGGCTTGGCAATAGGCCCAGACAAGCGCAGCCACGAGACCCGGTGGGAGAAAAACGCTCGGAACGAGCGCTTCTAGCCTCAAAACGCGGAAGGGATCCGCACATGTGGAGGAAGTGCAGCGGGCGCTCTTCATTCGCGAGCGCCGATGACCAATGATGCTCGCAACCCTCCCATACCCTTGCTGGCTTGGAAATAGGCTTAGACAAGCGCAGCCACGTGACCCGGTGGAAGAAAAGTGCTCGGAACGAGCGCTTCTAGCCTCAAACGCGCAAGGATCTGCACATGTGGAGGAAGTGCAACGGACGCTCTTCATTCGCGAGCGCCGATGACCAATGATGCTCGCAACCCTCCCACGCCCTTGCTGGCTTGGCAATTGGCCCAGACAAGCGCAGCCACGTGACCCGGTGGAAGAAAAACGCTCGGAACGAGCGCTTCCAGCCTCAAAACACGGAAGGGATCCGCACATGTGCAGGAAGTGCAGCGGGCGCTCTTCATTTGCGAGCGCCAATGACCAATGATGCTCGCAACCCTCCCACGCCCTTGCTGGCTTTGCAATAGGCCCAGACAAGCGCAGCCACGTGACCCAGTGGAAAGAAAAACGCTCGGAACGAGCACTTCTAGCCTCAAAACGCGCAATAATCTGCACATGTGGAGGAAGTGCAGCGGGCGCTCTTCATTCGCGAGCGCCGATGACCAATGATTCTCGCAACCCTCCCACGCCCTTGCTGGCTTGGCAATAGGCCCAGACAAGCGCAGCCACGTGACCCGGTGGAAGAAAATCGCTCGGAAGGAGCGCTTCCAGCCTCAAAATGCGCAAGGATCTGGACATGTGGAGGAAGTGCAGCGAGCGCTTTTCATTTGGGAGCGCTCTTCATTCGCGAGCGCTCTTCATTTGCGAGCTCCAATGACCAGTGATGCTCGCAACCCTCCCATGCACTTGCTGGCTTGGCAATAGGCCCAGAGAAGCGCAGCCACGTTACCTGGTGGAAGAAAAACGCTCGGAACGAGCGCTTCCAGCCTCAAAACACGCAAGGATCCGCACATGTGGAGGAAGTGCAGCGGGCGCGCCGATGACTAATGATGCTCACAACCCTCCCACGCACTTGTTGGCTTGGAAATAGGCCCAGACAAGTGCAGCCACGTGACCCGGTGGAAGAAAAACACTCGCAACGAGCGCTTCTAGCCTCAAAACACACAAGGATCGGCACATGTGCAGGAATTGAAGCGGGCGCTCTTCTTTTGCGAGCGCCGATGACCAATGATGCTCGCAACCCTCCCACGCCCTTGCTGGCTTGGCAAAAGGCCCAGAAAAGCGTAGCCACGTGACCCGGTGGAAGAAAAACGCTCGTAACGAGCGCTTCTAGCCTCCAAACGCGCAATAATCTGCACATGTGGAGGAAGTACAGCGGGCGCTCTTCATTCGCGAGCGCCGATGACCAATGATGCTCACAACCCTCCCACGCCCTTGCTGGCTTGGCAATAGGCCCAGACAAGCGCAGCCACGTGACCCGGTGGGAGAAAAATGCTCGGAATGAGCGCTTCTAGCCTCAAAACACGCAAGGATCCGCACATGTGCAGGAAGTGCAGCGGGCGCTCTTCATTCGCGAGCGCCGATGACCAATGATGCTCGCAATCCTCCCACGCCCTTGCTGGCTTGGCAATAGGCCCAGACAAGCGCAGCCACGTTACCTGGTGGGAGAAAAACGCTCGGAACGAGCGCTTCCAGCCTCAAAACACGCAAGGATCCGCACATGTGGAGGAAGTGCAGCGGGCGCTCTTCATTCGCGAGCGCCGATGACTAATGATGCTCGCAACCCTCCCACGCACTTGTTGGCTTGGAAATAGGCCCAGACAAGCGCAGCCACGTGACCCGGTGGAAGAAAAACACTCGCAACGAGCGCTTCTAGCCTCAAAACACACAAGGATCGGCACATGTGCAGAATTGAAGCGGGCGCTCTTCTTTCGCGAGCGCCGATGACCAATGATGCTCGCAACCCTCCCACGCCCTTGCTGGCTTGGCAAAAGGCCCAGACAAGCGTAGCCACGTGACCCGGTGGAAGAAAAACGCTCGGAACGAGCGCTTCTAGCCTCCAAACGCGCAAAGATCCACACATGTGCAGGAATTGCAGCGGGCGCTCTTCATTCGCGAGCGCCGATGACCAATGATGCTCGCAACCCTCCCACGCCCTTGCTGGCTTGGCAAAAGGCCCAGACAAGCGCAGCCACGTGACCCGGTGGAAGAAAATCGCTCGGAACGAGCGCTTCTAGCCTCAAAACGCGCAAGGATCAGCACAAGTGCAGGAAGTACAGCAGGCGCTCTTCTTTCGCGAGCGCCGATGACTAATGATGCTCGCAACCCTCCCACGCCCTTGCTGGCTTGGCAATAGGCCCAGACAAGCGCAGCCAAATGACCCGGTGGAAGAAAAACGCTCGGAACGAGCGCTTCTTGCCTCAAAACGCGGAAGGATCAGCACATGTGCAGGAAGTGCAGCGGGAGCTCTTCATTCGCGAGCGCCGATGACCAATGATGCTCGCAACCCTCCGACGCCCTTGCTTGCTTGGCAATAGGCCAACACAAGCGCAGCCTCATGACTCGGTGGAAGAAAAACGCTCAGAACGAGCGCTTCCTGCCTCAAAACGCGCAAGGATCCGCACATGTGGAGGAAGTGCAGCGGGCGCTCTTCATTCGCGAGCGCCGATGACCAATGATGCTCGCAACCCTCCCACGCTCTTCCTGGCTTGGCAATAGGCTTAGACAAGCGCAGCCACATGACCCGCTGGAAGAAAAACGCCCGTAACGAGCGCTTCTAGCCTCAAAACGCGCAAGGATCCGCACATGTGCAGGACGTGCAGCGGGCGCTCTTCATTCGCGAGCGCCAATGACCAATGATGCTCGCAACCCTCCCACGCCCTTGCTGGCTTGGCAATAGGCCCGGACAAGCGCAGCCACGTGACCCGGTGGAAGAAAAACGCTCCGAATGAGCGCTTCTAGCCTCAAAACGCACAAGGATCCAAACATGTGCAGGAAGTGCAGCGGGCGCTCTTCATTCGCGAGTGCCGATGACCAATGATGCTCGCAACCCTCCCACGCCCTTGCTGGCTTGGCAATAGGCCGAGACAAGCGCAGCCATGTGACCCGGTGGAAGAAAAACGCTCGGAACGAGCACTTCCATCCTCAAAACACGCAAGGATCCGCACATGTGGAGGAAATGCAGCGGGCGCTCTTCATTCGCGAGCACCGATGGCTAATGATGCTCGCAACCCTCCCACACACTTGCTGGCTTGGCAATAGGCCCAGACAAGCGCAGCCACGTGTTCCGGTGGAAGAAAATCGCTCGGAAAGAGTGCTTCTAGCCTCAAAACGCGCAAGGATCCGCACATGTGGAGGAATTGCAGCGGGCGCTCTTCATTCGCGAGCGCCGATGACCAATGATGCTCGCAACCCTCCCACGCTATTGCTTGCTTGGCAATAGGCCCAGACAAGCGCAGACACATGACCCAGTGGAAGAAAATCGCTCGGAACGAGCGCTTCCAGCCTCAAAACGCGCAATGATCCGCACATGTGGAGGAAGTGCAGCGGGCGCTCTTCATTCGCGAGCGCCGATGATCAATGATGCTCGCAACCCTCCCACGCCCTTGCTGGCTTGGCAATAGGCCCAGACAAGTGCAGCCACGCGACCCGGTGGAAGAAAAACGCTCAGAACGAGCGCTTACAGCCTCAAAATGCGCAAGGATCTGGACACGAGCGCTTTTCATTTGCGAGCGCTCTTCATTCGCGAGCGCTCTTCATTTGCGAGCGCCAATGACCAGTGATGCTCGCAACCCTCCCACGCACTTGCTGGTTTGGCAATAGGCCCAGAAAAGCGCAGCCACATGACCCGGTGGAAGAAAAACGCTCGCAACGAGCGCTTCTAGCATCAAAACACGCAAGGATCGGCACATGTGCAGGAAGTGCAGCGGGCGCTCTTCATTCGCGAGCACCGATAACCAATGATGCTCGCAACCCTCCCACGCCCTTGCTGGCTTGGCAATATGCCCAGACAAGCGCAGCCACGTGACTCGGTGGAAGAAAAACGCTCGGAACGAGCGCTTCTAGCCTCAAAACGCGCAAGGATCCGCACATGTGCAGGAAGTGCAGCGGGCGCTCTTCATTCGCGAGTGCCGATGACCAATGATGCTCGCAACCCTCCCACGGCCTTGTTGGCTTGGCAATAGGCCCAGACAAGCGCAGCCACGTGACCCGGTGGGAAGAAAAACGCTTGGAACAAGCGCTTCCAGCCTCAAAACACGCAAGGACCCGCACATGTGGAGGAAGTGCAGCGGGCACTCTTCATTCGCGAGCGCCGATGGCTAATGATGCTCGCAACCCTCCCACGCCCTTGCTGGCTTGGCAATAGGCCCAGACAAGCGCAGCCACGTGACCCGGTGGAAGAAAAACGCTCGGAACGAGCGCTTCCACCCTCAAAACGCGCAATGATCCGCACATGTGCAGAAAGTGCAGCGGGTGCTCTTCATTCGCGAGCGCCGATGACCAATGATGCTCGCAACCTTCCCACGCCCTTGCTGGCTTGGCAATAGGCCCAGACAAGCGCAGCCACGTGACCCGGTGGAAGAAAAATGCTCGTAACGAGCGCTTCCAGTCTCAAAACGCGCAATGATCCGCACATGTGGAGGAAGTGTAGCGGGCGCTCTTCATTCGCGAGTGCCGACGATTATTGATGCTCGCAACCCTCCCACGCCCTTGCTGGCTTGGCAATAGGCCCAGACAAGCGCAGCCACGTGACCCGGTGGGAGAAAAACACTCGGAACGAGCACTTCTAGCCTCAAAACGCGGAAGGGATCTGCACATGTGGAAGAAGTGCACCGGGCGCTCTTCATTCGCGAGCGCCGATGACCAATGATGCTCGCAACCCTCCCACGCCCTTGCTGGGTTGGCAATAGGCCCAGACAAGCGCAGCCACGTGACCTGGTGGGAGTAAAACGCTCGGAAAGAGCGCTTCTAGCCTCAAAACGCGGAAGGGATCCGCACATGTGCAGGAAGTGCAGCGGGCGCTCTTCATTCGCGAGCGCCAATGACCAATGATGCTCGCAACCCTCCCACGCCCTTGTTGGATTGGCAATAGGCCCAGACAAGCGCAACTACGTGAACCGATGGAAGAGAAACGCTCGGAACGAGCGCATCTAGCCTCAAAACGCGGAAGGGACCCGCACATGTGCAGGAAGTGCAGCGGGCGCTCTTCATTCGCGAGCGCCGATGACCAATGATGATCGCAACCCTCCCACGCCCTTGCTGGCTTGGCAATAGGCCCAGACAATCGCATCCACGTGATCCGGTGGAAGAAGAACGCTCCGAACGAGCGCTTCTAGCCTCAAAACGCGGAAGGGATCCGCACATGTGCAGGAAGTGCAGCGGGCGCTCTTCATTCGCGAGCGCCAATGACCAATGATGCTCGCAACCCTCCCACGCCCTTGCTGGCTTGGCAATAGGCCCAGACAAGCGCAACTACGTGAACCGATGGAAGAGAAACGCTCGGAACGAGCGCATCTAGCCTCAAAACGCGGAAGGGACCCGCACATGTGCAGGAAGTGCAGCGGGCGCTCTTCATTCGCGAGCGCCGATGACCAATGATGCTCGCAACCCTACCACGCACTTGCTGGCTTGGCGATCGGCCCAGACATGCGCAGCCACGTGACACGGTGGAAGAAAAAAGTTAAGAGCGAGCGCTTCTAGCCTCAAAACACGAAAGGATCCGCACATGTGGAGGAAGTGCAGCGGGCGCTCTTCATTCGCGAGCGCCGATGACCAATGATGCTCGCAACCCTCCCACGCACTTGCTGGCTTGGCAATCGTCCCAGACAAGCGCAGCCACGTGACACGGTGGAAGAAAAAAGTTAAGAGCGAGCGCTTCTAGCCTCAAAACACGAAAGGATCCGCACATGTGGAGGAAGTGCAGCGGGCGCTCTTCATTCGCGAGCGCCGATGACCAATGATGCTCGCAACCCTCCCACGCACTTGCTGGCTTGGCAATCGGCCCAGACAAGCGCAGCCACGTGACTCGGTGGAAGAAAAACGCTCGCAACGAGCGCTTCCAGCCTCAAAACCCGCAAGGACCCTCACATGTGGAGGAAGTGCAGCGGGCGCTCTTCATTCGCGAGCGCTGATAACCAATGATGATCGCAACCCTCCCACGCCCTTGCTGGCTTGACAATAGGCCCAGACAAGCGCAGCCACGTGACCCGGTGGAAGAAAAACGCTCGGAACGAGCGCTTCCACCCTCAGAACGTGCAAGGATCCGCACATGTGGAGGAAGTGCGGCGGGCGCTCTTCATTCGCGAGCGCCGATGACTAATGATGCTCCCAACCCTCCCACGCCCTTGCTGGCTTGGCAGTAGGCCCAGAGAAGCGCAGCCGCGTGACGTGGTGGGAGAAAAACACTCGGAACGAGCGCTTCTAGCCTCAAAACGCGGAAAGGATCCGCACATGTGGAGGAAGTGCAGTGGGCGCCCTTCATTCGCGAGCGCTGATAACCAATGATGACCGCAACCCTCCCACGCCCTTGCTGGCTTGGCAATAGGCCCAGACAAGCGCAGCCACGTGACCCGGTGGAAGAAAAACGCTCGTAACGAGCGCTTCCAGCCTCAAAACGCGCAATGATCCGCACATAAGGAGGAAGTCTTGCGGGCGCTCTTCATTCGCGAGTGCCGACGATTATTGATGCTCGCAACCCTCCCACGCCCTTGCTGGCTTGGCAATAGGCCCAGACAAGCGCAGCCACGTGACCCGGTGGGAGAAAAACGCTCGGAAAGAGCGCTTCTAGCCTCAAAACGCGGAAGGGATCCGCACATGTGGAGGAAGTGCAGCGGGCGGTCTTCATTCGCGAGCGCCGATGTCCAATGATGCTCGCAACCCTCCCACGCCCTTGCTGGCTTGGCAATAGGCCCAGACAAGCGCATCCACGTGACCTGGTGGGAGTAAAACGCTCGGAAAGAGCGCTTCTAGCCTCAAAACGCGGAAGGGATCCGCACATGTGCAGGAAGTGCAGCGGGCGCTCTTCATTCGCGAGCGCCGATGACCAATGATGCTCGCAACCCTCTCACGCCCTTGCTGGCTTGGCAATAGGCCCAAACAAGTGCAGCCACGTGACTCGGTGGAAGAAAAGCGCTCGGAACGAGCGCTTCCAGCCTCAAAACGCGCAAAGATCCGCACATGTGGAGGACGTGCAGCGGGCGCTCTTCATTCGCGAGCGCCGATGACCAATGATGCTTGCAACCCTCCCACGGCCTTGCTGGCTTGAAAATATGCTTAGACAAGCTCAGCCACGTGACCCGGTGGAAGAAAAGTGCTCGGAACGAGCGCTTCTAGCCTCAAAACGCGCAAGGATCCGCACATGTGTAGGAAGTGCAGCGGACGCTCTTCATTCGCGAGCGCCGATGACCAATGATGCTCGCAACCCCCCCACGCCCTTGCTGCCTTGGCAATAGGCCCAGACAAGCGCAGCCACGTGACCCGGTGGAAGAGAAACGCTCGGAACGAGCGCTTCTAGCCTCAAATCGCGAAAGGATCCACACATGTGCAGGAAGTGCAACGGGCGCTCTTCATTCGCGAGCGCCGATGACCAATGATGCTCGCAACCCTCCCACGCCCTTGCTGGCTTTGCTATAGGCCCAGACAAGCGCATCCACGTGATCCGGTGGAAGAAGAATGCTCCGAACTAGCGCTTCTAGCCTTAAAACGCGCAAGGATCCAAACATGTGCAGGAAGTGCAGCGGGCGCTCTTCATTCGCAAGCGCCGATGACCAATGATGCTCGCAACCCTCCCACGCCCTTGTTGGCTTGGCAATAGGTTTGGATACGCGCAGCCATGTGACCTGCGAGAAGAAAAATGCTCGGAACGAGCGTTTCTAGCCTAAAAACGCAGAAGGATCCGCACATGTGCAGGAAGTGCAGCGGACGCTCTTCATTCGCGAGTGCTGATGATCGATGATGCTTGCAACCCTCCCACGCCCTTGCTGGCTTGGTAATAGGACCAGACAAGCGCAGCGACGTGACCCGGCGGAAGAAAAACGCTCGGAACGAGCGCTTCCACCCCCAAAACCCGGAAGGACCCGCACATGTGCAGGAAGTGCAACGGGCGCTCTTCATTCGCGAGCGCCGATGATCGATGATGCTTGCAACCCTCCCACGCCCTTGCTGGCTTGGCAATAGGCCCAGACAAGCGCAGTCACGTGACCTGGTTGGAGAATAACGCTCGGAAGGAGCGCTTCTATCCTCAAAACACGCTAGGATCCGCACATGTGCAGGAAGTGCAGCGGGCGCTCTTCATTCGCGAGCGCCGATGACTAATGACGCTCGCAACCCTCCCACGCACTTGCTGGCTTGGCAATATGCCCAGACAAGCGCAGCCACGTGACCCGGTGGAAAAAAAACGCTCGCAACGAGCGCGTCTAGCCTCAAAACACGCAAGGATCCACACATGTGCAGGAAGTGCAGCGGGCGCTCTTCATTTGCGAGCGCCTATGACCAATGATGCTCGCAACCCTCCCACGCCCTTGCTGGCTTGGCAATAGGCCCAGACAAGCGCAGCCACGTGACCCGGTGGAAGAAAAACGCTCGGAACGAGCGCTTCCAGCCTCAAAACACGCAAGGATCGGCACATGTGCAGGAAGTGCAGCGGGCGCTCTTTATTCGCGAGCGTCGATGACCAATGATGCTCGCCTCCCACGCCCTTGCTGGCTTGGCAATAGGCCCAGACAAGCGCAGCCACGTGACCCGGTGGAAGAAGAACGCTCGGAAGGAGTGCTTCCAGCCTCAAAACGCGCAATGATACGCACATGTAGAGGAAGTGCAGCGGACGCTCTTCATTCGCGAGCGCCGATGATTAATGATGCTCACAACCCTCCCACGCCCTTGCTGGCTTGGCAATAGGCCCAGACAAGCGCAGCCATGTGACCCGGTGGGAGAAAAACGCTCGGAACGAGCGCTTCTAGCCTCAAATCGCGGAAAGGATCCGCACATGTGCAGTAAATGCAGCGGGCACTCTTCATTTGCGAGCGCCGATGACCAATGATGCTCGCAACCCTCCCACGCCCTTGCTGGCTTGGCAATAGGCGCAGACAAGCGCAGCCACGAGACTCGGTGGAAGAAAAGCTCTCGGAACGAGAGCTTCCAGCCTCAAAACGCGCAATGATCCGCACATATGGAGGAAGTGCAGCGGGCGCTCTTCATTCGCGAGCGCCGATGACCAATGATGCTTGCAACCCTCCCACGCCCTTGCTGGCTTGGCAATAGGGCCAGACACGCGCAGCCACGTGACCCGGTGGAAGAAAAACGCTCGGAACGAGCGCTTCCAGCCTCAAAACACGCAAGGATCTGTACATGTCGAGGAAGTGCAGCGGGCGCTCTTCATTCGCGAGCACCGATGACCAGTGATGCTCGCAACCCTCCCACGCCCTTGCTGGCTTGGCAAAAGGCCCAGACAAGCGCAGCCACGTGACCCGGTGGAAGAAAAACGCTCGAAACGAGCGCTTCCAGCCTCAAAACACGCAAGGATCTGCACATGTGGAGGAAGTGCAGCGGGCGCTCTTCATTCGCGAGCGCCGATGACCAATGATGCTAGCAACCCTCCCACGCCCTTGCTGGCTTGGCAATAGGCCCAGACAAGCGCAGCCACGTGACCCGGTGGAAGAAAATCGCTCGGAAGGAGCGCTTCCAACCTCAAAACGCGCAATAATCCGCACATGTCGAAGAAGTGCAGTGGGCGCTCTTCATTCGCGAGCGCCGATGATTAATGATGCTCGCAACCCTCCCACGCCCTTGCTGGCTTGGCATTAGGCCCAGGCAAGCGCAGCCACGTGACCCGGTGGAAGAAAAACGCTCGGAACGATCGCTTCCAGCCTCAAAACACGCAAGGATCCGCACATGTGGAGGAAGTGCAGCGGCGCTCTTCATTCGCGAACGCCGATGACTAATGATGCTCGCAACCCTCCCACGCACTTGTTGGCTTGGAAATAGGCCCAGAAAAGCGAAGCCACGTGACCCGGTGGAAGAAAAACGCTCGCAACGAGCGCTTCTAGCCTCAAAACACACAAGGATCGGCACATGTGCAGGAATTGCAGCGGGTGCTCTTCATTCGCGAGCGCCGATGACCAATGATGCTCGCAACCCTCCCACGCCCTTGCCGGCTTGGCAAAAGGCCCAGACAAGCGCAGCCACGTGACCCGGTGGAAGAAAAAGGCTCGGAACGAGCGCTTCTAGCCTCCAAACGCGCAAGGATCTGCACATGTGGAGGAAGTGCGGCGGGAGCTCTTCATTCGCGAGCGCCGAAAACTAATGATGCTCGCAACCCTCCCACGCCCTTGCTGGCTTGGCAATAGGCCCAGAGAAGTGCAGCCGCGTGACCCGGTGGGAGAAAAACGCTCAGAACGAGCGCTTCTAGCCTCAAAACACGCAAGGATCCCCACATGTGCAGGAAGTGCAGCGGGCGCTCTTCATTCGCGAGCGCCGATGACCAATGATGCTCGCAACCCTCCCACGCCCTTGCTGGCTTGGCAATAGGCCCAGACAAGCGCAGCCACGTGACCCGGCGGAAGAAAAACGCTCGGAACGAATGCTTCCACCCCCAACACTCGGAAGGACCCGCACATGTGCAGGAAATGCGATGGGCGCTCTTCATTCGCGAGCGCCGATGATCGATGATGCTTGCAACCTTCCCACGCCCTTGCTGGCTTGACAATAGGCCCAGAGAAGCACAGTCACGTGACCCGGTGGGAGAAAAACGCTCGGAAGGAGCGCTTCCAGCCTCAAAACGCGCAGTGATCCGCACATTTGGAGGAAGTGCAGCGGGCGCTCTTCATTCGCGAGCGCCGATGACCAATGATGCTCGCAACCCTCCCACGCCCTTGCTGGCTTGGGAATAGGCCCAAACAAGTGCAGCCACGTGACCCGGTGGAAGAAAAACGCTCGGAACGAGCGCTTCCAGCCTCAAAACACGCAAGGATCCGCACATGTGGAGGAAGTGCAGCGGGCGCTCTTCATTCGCGAGCGCCGATGACCAATGATGCTCGCAACCCTCCCACGCCCTTGTTGGCTTGGCAATAGGCCCAGAGAAGTGCAGCCGCGTGACCCAATGGGAGAAAAACGCTTGGAACGAGCGCTTCTAGCCTCAAAACGCGGAAGGGACCCACACATGTGCAGGAAGTGCAGCAGGCGCTCTTCATTCGCGAGCGCCGATGACCAATGATGATCGCAACCCTCCAACGCCCTTGCTGGCTTGGCAATAGGCCCAGATAAGCGCAGCCACGAGACCCGGTGGGAGAATAACGCTTGGAAAGAGCGCTTCTAGCCTCAAAACGCGGAAGGGATCCGCACATGTGGAGGAAGTGCAGCGGGCGCTCTTCATTCGCGAGCGCCGATGACCAATGATGCTCGCAACCCTCCCACGCCCTTGCTGGCTTGGAAATAGGCTTAGACAAGCGCAGCTACGTGACCCGGTGGAAGAAAAGTGCTCGGAACGAGCGCTTCTAGCCTCAAAACGCGGAAGGATCCGCACATGTGGAGGAAGTGCAGCGGACGCTCTTCATTCGCGAGCGCCGATGACCAATGATGCTCGCAACCCTCCCACGCCCTTGCTGGCTTGGCAATAGGCTTTGAAAAGTGCAGCCATGTGACCCGGTGGAAGAAAAACGCTCGTTACGAGCGCCTCAAAACGTGGAAGGGATCCGCACATGTGCAGGAAGTGCAACGGGCGCTCTTCATTCGCGAGCGCCAATGACCAATGATGCCCGCAACCCTCCCAAGCCCTTGCTGGCTTGGCAATAGGCCCAGACAAGCGCAGCTACGTGGTGGAAGAAAAACGCTCGGAACGAGCGCTTCTAGCCTCAAAACACGAAAGGATCCGCACATGTGGAGGAAGTGCAGCGGGCGCTCTTCATTCGCGAGCGCCAATGGCTAATGATGCTCGCAACTCTCCCACGCACTGGTGGCTTGGCAATAGGCCCAGACAAGCGCAGCCACGTGAACCGGTGGAAGAGAAACGCTCGGAACGAGCGCTTCTAGCCTCAAAACGCGGAAGGGCTCCGCACATGTGCAGGAAGTGCAGCGGGCGCTCTTCATTCCCGACCGCCGATGACCAATGATGCTCGCAACCCTCCCACGCCCTTGCTGGCTTGGCAATAGGCCCAGACAAGCGCAGCCACGTGACCCGGTGGAAGAAAAACGCTCGGAACGAGCGCTTCTAGCCTCAAAACGCGCAAGGATCCGCACATGTGCAGGAAGTGCAGCGGGCGCTCTTCATTCGCGAGCGTCGATGAGCAATGATGCTCGCAACCCTCCCACGCCCTTGCTGGCTTGGCAATAGGCCCAGACAAGCACAGCCACGTGACCCGGTGGAAGAAAAACGCTCGGAACGAGCGCTTCTAGCCTCAAAACGCGGAAGGGTTCCGCACATGTGCAGGAAGTGCAGCGGGCGCTCTTCATTCCCGACCGCCGATGACCAATGATGCTCGCAACCCTTCCACGCCCTTGCTGGCTTGGCAATAGGCCCAGACAAGCGCAGCCACGAGACCCGGTGGGAGAAAAACGCTCGGAACGAGCGCTTCTAGCCTCAAAACGCGGAAGGGATCCGCACATGTGGAGGAAGTGCAGCGGGCGCTCTTCATTCGCGAGCGCCGATGACCAATGATGCTCGCAACCCTCCCATACCCTTGCTGGCTTGGAAATAGGCTTAGACAAGCGCAGCCACGTGACCCGGTGGAAGAAAAGTGCTCGGAACGAGCGCTTCTAGCCTCAAACGCGCAAGGATCTGCACATGTGGAGGAAGTGCAACGGACGCTCTTCATTCGCGAGCGCCGATGACCAATGATGCTCGCAACCCTCCCACGCCCTTGCTGGCTTGGCAATTGGCCCAGACAAGCGCAGCCACGTGACCCGGTGGAAGAAAAACGCTCGGAACGAGCGCTTCCAGCCTCAAAACACGGAAGGGATCCGCACATGTGCAGGAAGTGCAGCGGGCGCTCTTCATTTGCGAGCGCCAATGACCAATGATGCTCGCAACCCTCCCACGCCCTTGCTGGCTTTGCAATAGGCCCAGACAAGCGCAGCCACGTGACCCAGTGGAAAGAAAAACGCTCGGAACGAGCACTTCTAGCCTCAAAACGCGCAATAATCTGCACATGTGGAGGAAGTGCAGCGGGCGCTCTTCATTCGCGAGCGCCGATGACCAATGATTCTCGCAACCCTCCCACGCCCTTGCTGGCTTGGCAATAGGCCCAGACAAGCGCAGCCACGTGACCCGGTGGAAGAAAATCGCTCGGAAGGAGCGCTTCCAGCCTCAAAATGCGCAAGGATCTGGACATGTGGAGGAAGTGCAGCGAGCGCTTTTCATTTGGGAGCGCTCTTCATTCGCGAGCGCTCTTCATTTGCGAGCTCCAATGACCAGTGATGCTCGCAACCCTCCCATGCACTTGCTGGCTTGGCAATAGGCCCAGAGAAGCGCAGCCACGTTACCTGGTGGAAGAAAAACGCTCGGAACGAGCGCTTCCAGCCTCAAAACACGCAAGGATCCGCACATGTGGAGGAAGTGCAGCGGGCGCGCCGATGACTAATGATGCTCGCAACCCTCCCACGCACTTGCTGGCTTGGAAATAGGCCCAGACAAGTGCAGCCACGTGACCCGGTGGAAGAAAAACACTCGCAACGAGCGCTTCTAGCCTCAAAACACACAAGGATCGGCACATGTGCAGGAATTGAAGCGGGCGCTCTTCTTTTGCGAGCGCCGATGACCAATGATGCTCGCAACCCTCCCACGCCCTTGCTGGCTTGGCAAAAGGCCCAGACAAGCGTAGCCACGTGACCCGGTGGAAGAAAAACGCTCGTAACGAGCGCTTCTAGCCTCCAAACGCGCAATAATCTGCACATGTGGAGGAAGTACAGCGGGCGCTCTTCATTCGCGAGCGCCGATGACCAATGATGCTCACAACCCTCCCACGCCCTTGCTGGCTTGGCAATAGGCCCAGACAAGCGCAGCCACGTGACCCGGTGGGAGAAAAATGCTCGGAATGAGCGCTTCTAGCCTCAAAACACGCAAGGATCCGCACATGTGCAGGAAGTGCAGCGGGCGCTCTTCATTCGCGAGCGCCGATGACCAATGATGCTCGCAATCCTCCCACGCCCTTGCTGGCTTGGCAATAGGCCCAGACAAGCGCAGCCACGTTACCTGGTGGGAGAAAAACGCTCGGAACGAGCGCTTCCAGCCTCAAAACACGCAAGGATCCGCACATGTGGAGGAAGTGCAGCGGGCGCTCTTCATTCGCGAGCGCCGATGACTAATGATGCTCGCAACCCTCCCACGCACTTGTTGGCTTGGAAATAGGCCCAGACAAGCGCAGCCACGTGACCCGGTGGAAGAAAAACACTCGCAACGAGCGCTTCTAGCCTCAAAACACACAAGGATCGGCACATGTGCAGAATTGAAGCGGGCGCTCTTCTTTCGCGAGCGCCGATGACCAATGATGCTCGCAACCCTCCCACGCCCTTGCTGGCTTGGCAAAAGGCCCAGACAAGCGTAGCCACGTGACCCGGTGGAAGAAAAACGCTCGGAACGAGCGCTTCTAGCCTCCAAACGCGCAAAGATCCACACATGTGCAGGAATTGCAGCGGGCGCTCTTCATTCGCGAGCGCCGATGACCAATGATGCTCGCAACCCTCCCACGCCCTTGCTGGCTTGGCAAAAGGCCCAGACAAGCGCAGCCACGTGACCCGGTGGAAGAAAATCGCTCGGAACGAGCGCTTCTAGCCTCAAAACGCGCAAGGATCAGCACAAGTGCAGGAAGTACAGCAGGCGCTCTTCTTTCGCGAGCGCCGATGACTAATGATGCTCGCAACCCTCCCACGCCCTTGCTGGCTTGGCAATAGGCCCAGACAAGCGCAGCCAAATGACCCGGTGGAAGAAAAACGCTCGGAACGAGCGCTTCTTGCCTCAAAACGCGGAAGGATCAGCACATGTGCAGGAAGTGCAGCGGGAGCTCTTCATTCGCGAGCGCCGATGACCAATGATGCTCGCAACCCTCCGACGCCCTTGCTTGCTTGGCAATAGGCCAACACAAGCGCAGCCTCATGACTCGGTGGAAGAAAAACGCTCAGAACGAGCGCTTCCTGCCTCAAAACGCGCAAGGATCCGCACATGTGGAGGAAGTGCAGCGGGCGCTCTTCATTCGCGAGCGCCGATGACCAATGATGCTCGCAACCCTCCCACGCTCTTCCTGGCTTGGCAATAGGCTTAGACAAGCGCAGCCACATGACCCGCTGGAAGAAAAACGCCCGTAACGAGCGCTTCTAGCCTCAAAACGCGCAAGGATCCGCACATGTGCAGGACGTGCAGCGGGCGCTCTTCATTCGCGAGCGCCAATGACCAATGATGCTCGCAACCCTCCCACGCCCTTGCTGGCTTGGCAATAGGCCCGGACAAGCGCAGCCACGTGACCCGGTGGAAGAAAAACGCTCCGAATGAGCGCTTCTAGCCTCAAAACGCACAAGGATCCAAACATGTGCAGGAAGTGCAGCGGGCGCTCTTCATTCGCGAGTGCCGATGACCAATGATGCTCGCAACCCTCCCACGCCCTTGCTGGCTTGGCAATAGGCCGAGACAAGCGCAGCCATGTGACCCGGTGGAAGAAAAACGCTCGGAACGAGCACTTCCATCCTCAAAACACGCAAGGATCCGCACATGTGGAGGAAATGCAGCGGGCGCTCTTCATTCGCGAGCACCGATGGCTAATGATGCTCGCAACCCTCCCACACACTTGCTGGCTTGGCAATAGGCCCAGACAAGCGCAGCCACGTGTTCCGGTGGAAGAAAATCGCTCGGAAAGAGTGCTTCTAGCCTCAAAACGCGCAAGGATCCGCACATGTGGAGGAATTGCAGCGGGCGCTCTTCATTCGCGAGCGCCGATGACCAATGATGCTCGCAACCCTCCCACGCTATTGCTTGCTTGGCAATAGGCCCAGACAAGCGCAGACACATGACCCAGTGGAAGAAAATCGCTCGGAACGAGCGCTTCCAGCCTCAAAACGCGCAATGATCCGCACATGTGGAGGAAGTGCAGCGGGCGCTCTTCATTCGCGAGCGCCGATGATCAATGATGCTCGCAACCCTCCCACGCCCTTGCTGGCTTGGCAATAGGCCCAGACAAGTGCAGCCACGCGACCCGGTGGAAGAAAAACGCTCAGAACGAGCGCTTACAGCCTCAAAATGCGCAAGGATCTGGACACGAGCGCTTTTCATTTGCGAGCGCTCTTCATTCGCGAGCGCTCTTCATTTGCGAGCGCCAATGACCAGTGATGCTCGCAACCCTCCCACGCACTTGCTGGTTTGGCAATAGGCCCAGAAAAGCGCAGCCACATGACCCGGTGGAAGAAAAACGCTCGCAACGAGCGCTTCTAGCATCAAAACACGCAAGGATCGGCACATGTGCAGGAAGTGCAGCGGGCGCTCTTCATTCGCGAGCACCGATAACCAATGATGCTCGCAACCCTCCCACGCCCTTGCTGGCTTGGCAATATGCCCAGACAAGCGCAGCCACGTGACTCGGTGGAAGAAAAACGCTCGGAACGAGCGCTTCTAGCCTCAAAACGCGCAAGGATCCGCACATGTGCAGGAAGTGCAGCGGGCGCTCTTCATTCGCGAGTGCCGATGACCAATGATGCTCGCAACCCTCCCACGGCCTTGTTGGCTTGGCAATAGGCCCAGACAAGCGCAGCCACGTGACCCGGTGGGAAGAAAAACGCTTGGAACAAGCGCTTCCAGCCTCAAAACACGCAAGGATCCGCACATGTGGAGGAAGTGCAGCGGGCACTCTTCATTCGCGAGCGCCGATGGCTAATGATGCTCGCAACCCTCCCACGCCCTTGCTGGCTTGGCAATAGGCCCAGACAAGCGCAGCCACGTGACCCGGTGGAAGAAAAACGCTCGGAACGAGCGCTTCCACCCTCAAAACGCGCAATGATCCGCACATGTGCAGAAAGTGCAGCGGGTGCTCTTCATTCGCGAGCGCCGATGACCAATGATGCTCGCAACCTTCCCACGCCCTTGCTGGCTTGGCAATAGGCCCAGACAAGCGCAGCCACGTGACCCGGTGGAAGAAAAATGCTCGTAACGAGCGCTTCCAGTCTCAAAACGCGCAATGATCCGCACATGTGGAGGAAGTGTAGCGGGCGCTCTTCATTCGCGAGTGCCGACGATTATTGATGCTCGCAACCCTCCCACGCCCTTGCTGGCTTGGCAATAGGCCCAGACAAGCGCAGCCACGTGACCCGGTGGGAGAAAACACTCGGAACGAGCACTTCTAGCCTCAAAACGCGGAAGGGATCTGCACATGTGGAAGAAGTGCACCGGGCGCTCTTCATTCGCGAGCGCCGATGACCAATGATGCTCGCAACCCTCCCACGCCCTTGCTGGGTTGGCAATAGGCCCAGACAAGCGCAGCCACGTGACCTGGTGGGAGTAAAACGCTCGGAAAGAGCGCTTCTAGCCTCAAAACGCGGAAGGGATCCGCACATGTGCAGGAAGTGCAGCGGGCGCTCTTCATTCGCGAGCGCCAATGACCAATGATGCTCGCAACCCTCCCACGCCCTTGTTGGATTGGCAATAGGCCCAGACAAGCGCAACTACGTGAACCGATGGAAGAGAAACGCTCGGAACGAGCGCATCTAGCCTCAAAACGCGGAAGGGACCCGCACATGTGCAGGAAGTGCAGCGGGCGCTCTTCATTCGCGAGCGCCGATGACCAATGATGATCGCAACCCTCCCACGCCCTTGCTGGCTTGGCAATAGGCCCAGACAATCGCATCCACGTGATCCGGTGGAAGAAGAACGCTCCGAACGAGCGCTTCTAGCCTCAAAACGCGGAAGGGATCCGCACATGTGCAGGAAGTGCAGCGGGCGCTCTTCATTCGCGAGCGCCAATGACCAATGATGCTCGCAACCCTCCCACGCCCTTGCTGGCTTGGCAATAGGCCCAGACAAGCGCAACTACGTGAACCGATGGAAGAGAAACGCTCGGAACGAGCGCATCTAGCCTCAAAACGCGGAAGGGACCCGCACATGTGCAGGAAGTGCAGCGGGCGCTCTTCATTCGCGAGCGCCGATGACCAATGATGCTCGCAACCCTACCACGCACTTGCTGGCTTGGCGATCGGCCCAGACATGCGCAGCCACGTGACACGGTGGAAGAAAAAAGTTAAGAGCGAGCGCTTCTAGCCTCAAAACACGAAAGGATCCGCACATGTGGAGGAAGTGCAGCGGGCGCTCTTCATTCGCGAGCGCCGATGACCAATGATGCTCGCAACCCTCCCACGCACTTGCTGGCTTGGCAATCGTCCCAGACAAGCGCAGCCACGTGACACGGTGGAAGAAAAAAGTTAAGAGCGAGCGCTTCTAGCCTCAAAACACGAAAGGATCCGCACATGTGGAGGAAGTGCAGCGGGCGCTCTTCATTCGCGAGCGCCGATGACCAATGATGCTCGCAACCCTCCCACGCACTTGCTGGCTTGGCAATCGGCCCAGACAAGCGCAGCCACGTGACTCGGTGGAAGAAAAACGCTCGCAACGAGCGCTTCCAGCCTCAAAACCCGCAAGGACCCTCACATGTGGAGGAAGTGCAGCGGGCGCTCTTCATTCGCGAGCGCTGATAACCAATGATGATCGCAACCCTCCCACGCCCTTGCTGGCTTGACAATAGGCCCAGACAAGCGCAGCCACGTGACCCGGTGGAAGAAAAACGCTCGGAACGAGCGCTTCCACCCTCAGAACGTGCAAGGATCCGCACATGTGGAGGAAGTGCGGCGGGCGCTCTTCATTCGCGAGCGCCGATGACTAATGATGCTCCCAACCCTCCCACGCCCTTGCTGGCTTGGCAGTAGGCCCAGAGAAGCGCAGCCGCGTGACGTGGTGGGAGAAAAACACTCGGAACGAGCGCTTCTAGCCTCAAAACGCGGAAAGGATCCGCACATGTGGAGGAAATGCAGTGGGCGCCCTTCATTCGCGAGCGCTGATAACCAATGATGACCGCAACCCTCCCACGCCCTTGCTGGCTTGGCAATAGGCCCAGACAAGCGCAGCCACGTGACCCGGTGGAAGAAAAACGCTCGTAACGAGCGCTTCCAGCCTCAAAACGCGCAATGATCCGCACATAAGGAGGAAGTCTTGCGGGCGCTCTTCATTCGCGAGTGCCGACGATTATTGATGCTCGCAACCCTCCCACGCCCTTGCTGGCTTGGCAATAGGCCCAGACAAGCGCAGCCACGTGACCCGGTGGGAGAAAAACGCTCGGAAAGAGCGCTTCTAGCCTCAAAACGCGGAAGGGATCCGCACATGTGGAGGAAGTGCAGCGGGCGGTCTTCATTCGCGAGCGCCGATGTCCAATGATGCTCGCAACCCTCCCACGCCCTTGCTGGCTTGGCAATAGGCCCAGACAAGCGCATCCACGTGACCTGGTGGGAGTAAAACGCTCGGAAAGAGCGCTTCTAGCCTCAAAACGCGGAAGGGATCCGCACATGTGCAGGAAGTGCAGCGGGCGCTCTTCATTCGCGAGCGCCGATGACCAATGATGCTCGCAACCCTCTCACGCCCTTGCTGGCTTGGCAATAGGCCCAAACAAGTGCAGCCACGTGACTCGGTGGAAGAAAAGCGCTCGGAACGAGCGCTTCCAGCCTCAAAACGCGCAAAGATCCGCACATGTGGAGGACGTGCAGCGGGCGCTCTTCATTCGCGAGCGCCGATGACCAATGATGCTTGCAACCCTCCCACGGCCTTGCTGGCTTGAAAATATGCTTAGACAAGCTCAGCCACGTGACCCGGTGGAAGAAAAGTGCTCGGAACGAGCGCTTCTAGCCTCAAAACGCGCAAGGATCCGCACATGTGTAGGAAGTGCAGCGGACGCTCTTCATTCGCGAGCGCCGATGACCAATGATGCTCGCAACCCCCCCACGCCCTTGCTGCCTTGGCAATAGGCCCAGACAAGCGCAGCCACGTGACCCGGTGGAAGAGAAACGCTCGGAACGAGCGCTTCTAGCCTCAAATCGCGAAAGGATCCACACATGTGCAGGAAGTGCAACGGGCGCTCTTCATTCGCGAGCGCCGATGACCAATGATGCTCGCAACCCTCCCACGCCCTTGCTGGCTTTGCTATAGGCCCAGACAAGCGCATCCACGTGATCCGGTGGAAGAAGAATGCTCCGAACTAGCGCTTCTAGCCTTGAAACGCGCAAGGATCCAAACATGTGCAGGAAGTGCAGCGGGCGCTCTTCATTCGCAAGCGCCGATGACCAATGATGCTCGCAACCCTCCCACGCCCTTGTTGGCTTGGCAATAGGTTTGGATACGCGCAGCCATGTGACCTGGGAGAAGAAAAATGCTCGGAACGAGCGTTTCTAGCCTAAAAACGCAGAAGGATCCGCACATGTGCAGGAAGTGCAGCGGACGCTCTTCATTCGCGAGTGCTGATGATCGATGATGCTTGCAACCCTCCCACGCCCTTGCTGGCTTGGTAATAGGACCAGACAAGCGCAGCGACGTGACCCGGCGGAAGAAAAACGCTCGGAACGAGCGCTTCCACCCCCAAAACCCGGAAGGACCCGCACATGTGCAGGAAGTGCAACGGGCGCTCTTCATTCGCGAGCGCCGATGATCGATGATGCTTGCAACCCTCCCACGCCCTTGCTGGCTTGGCAATAGGCCCAGACAAGCGCAGTCACGTGACCTGGTTGGAGAATAACGCTCGGAAGGAGCGCTTCTATCCTCAAAACACGCTAGGATCCGCACATGTGCAGGAAGTGCAGCGGGCGCTCTTCATTCGCGAGCGCCGATGACTAATGACGCTCGCAACCCTCCCACGCACTTGCTGGCTTGGCAATATGCCCAGACAAGCGCAGCCACGTGACCCGGTGGAAAAAAAACGCTCGCAACGAGCGCGTCTAGCCTCAAAACACGCAAGGATCCACACATGTGCAGGAAGTGCAGCGGGCGCTCTTCATTTGCGAGCGCCAATGACCAATGATGCTCGCAACCCTCCCACGCGCTTGCTGGCTTGGCAATAGGCCCAGACAAGCGCAGCCACGTGACCCGGTGGAAGAAAAACGCTCGGAACGAGCGCTTCCAGCCTCAAAACACGCAAGGATCGGCACATGTGCAGGAAGTGCAGCGGGCGCTCTTTATTCGCGAGCGTCGATGATCAATGATGCTCGCCTCCCACGCCCTTGCTGGCTTGGCAATAGGCCCAGACAAGCGCAGCCACGTGACCCGGTGGAAGAAGAACGCTCGGAAGGAGTGCTTCCAGCCTCAAAACGCGCAATGATACGCACATGTAGAGGAAGTGCAGCGGACGCTCTTCATTCGCGAGCGCCGATGATTAATGATGCTCACAACCCTCCCACGCCCTTGCTGGCTTGGCAATAGGCCCAGACAAGCGCAGCCATGTGACCCGGTGGGAGAAAAACGCTCGGAACGAGCGCTTCTAGCCTCAAATCGCGGAAAGGATCCGCACATGTGCAGTAAATGCAGCGGGCACTCTTCATTTGCGAGCGCCGATGACCAATGATGCTCGCAACCCTCCCACGCCCTTGCTGGCTTGGCAATAGGCGCAGACAAGCGCAGCCACGAGACTCGGTGGAAGAAAAGCTCTCGGAACGAGAGCTTCCAGCCTCAAAACGCGCAATGATCCGCACATATGGAGGAAGTGCAGCGGGCGCTCTTCATTCGCGAGCGCCGATGACCAATGATGCTTGCAACCCTCCCACGCCCTTGCTGGCTTGGCAATAGGGCCAGACACGCGCAGCCACGTGACCCGGTGGAAGAAAAACGCTCGGAACGAGCGCTTCCAGCCTCAAAACACGCAAGGATCTGTACATGTCGAGGAAGTGCAGCGGGCGCTCTTCATTCGCGAGCACCGATGACCAGTGATGCTCGCAACCCTCCCACGCCCTTGCTGGCTTGGCAATAGGCCCAGACAAGCGCAGCCACGTGACCCGGTGGAAGAAAAACGCTCGAAACGAGCGCTTCCAGCCTCAAAACACGCAAGGATCTGCACATGTGGAGGAAGTGCAGCGGGCGCTCTTCATTCGCGAGCGCCGATGACCAATGATGCTAGCAACCCTCCCACGCCCTTGCTGGCTTGGCAATAGGCCCAGACAAGCGCAGCCACGTGACCCGGTGGAAGAAAATCGCTCGGAAGGAGCGCTTCCAACCTCAAAACGCGCAATAATCCGCACATGTCGAAGAAGTGCAGTGGGCGCTCTTCATTCGCGAGCGCCGATGATTAATGATGCTCGCAACCCTCCCACGCCCTTGCTGGCTTGGCATTAGGCCCAGGCAAGCGCAGCCACGTGACCCGGTGGAAGAAAAACGCTCGGAACGATCGCTTCCAGCCTCAAAACACGCAAGGATCCGCACATGTGGAGGAAGTGCAGCGGCGCTCTTCATTCGCGAACGCCGATGACTAATGATGCTCGCAACCCTCCCACGCACTTGTTGGCTTGGAAATAGGCCCAGAAAAGCGAAGCCACGTGACCCGGTGGAAGAAAAACGCTCGCAACGAGCGCTTCTAGCCTCAAAACACACAAGGATCGGCACATGTGCAGGAATTGCAGCGGGTGCTCTTCATTCGCGAGCGCCGATGACCAATGATGCTCGCAACCCTCCCACGCCCTTGCCGGCTTGGCAAAAGGCCCAGACAAGCGCAGCCACGTGACCCGGTGGAAGAAAAAGGCTCGGAACGAGCGCTTCTAGCCTCCAAACGCGCAAGGATCTGCACATGTGGAGGAAGTGCGGCGGGAGCTCTTCATTCGCGAGCGCCGAAAACTAATGATGCTCGCAACCCTCCCACGCCCTTGCTGGCTTGGCAATAGGCCCAGAGAAGTGCAGCCGCGTGACCCGGTGGGAGAAAAACGCTCAGAACGAGCGCTTCTAGCCTCAAAACACGCAAGGATCCCCACATGTGCAGGAAGTGCAGCGGGCGCTCTTCATTCGCGAGCGCCGATTATTAATGATGCTCGCAACCCTCCCACGCCCTTGCTGTCTTGGCAATAGGCCCAGACAAGCGCAGCCAAGTGACCCGGTGGGAGAAAAACGCTCGGAACGAGCGCTTCTAGCCTCAAAACGCGTAAGGATCCACACATGTGCAGGAAGTGCAGCAGGCGCTCTTCATTCGCGAGCGCCGATGACCAATGATGCTCGCAACCCTCCCATGCCCTTGCTGGCTTGGCAATAGGCCCAGACAAGCGCATCCACGTGATCCGGTGGAAGAAGAATGCTCCGAACTAGCGCTTCTAGCCTTAAAACGCGCAAGGATCCAAACATGTGCAGGAAGTGCAGCGGGCGCTCTTCATTCGCGAGCGTTGATGACCAATGATGCTCGCAACCCTCCCACGCCCTTGCTGGCTTGGCAATAGGCCCATACAAGCGCAGCCACATGACCCGGTGGAAGAAAAGCGCTAGGAACGAGCGCTTCCAACCTCAAAACGCGCAAGGATCCGCACATGTGGAGGAAAAGCTGCGGGCGCTCTTCATTCGCGAGCGTCGATAACCAATTATTCTAGCAACCCTCCCACGCCCTTGCTGGCTTGGCAATAGGCCCAGACAAGCGCAGCCACGTGACCCGGTGGAAGAAAAACGCTCGGAATGAGCGCTTGTAGCCTCAAAACGCGCAAGGATCCGCGCATGTGGAGGAAGTGCAGCGGGTGCTCTTCATTCGCGAGCGCCGATGACCAATGATGCTCGCAACCCTTCCACACCCTTGCTGGCTTGGCAGTAGGCCCAGATAAGAGCAGCCATGTGACCTGGTGGAAGAAAAACGCTCGGAACGAGCGCTTCTAGCCTCAAAACGAGCAAGGATCCACACATGTGCAGGAAGTGCAGCGGGCGCTCTTCATTCGCGAGCGCCGATGGCCATGACGCTCGCAACCCTCCCACGCCCTTTCTGGCTTGGCAATAGGCCCAGACAAGCGCAGCCATGTGACACTGCGGAAGAAAACCCTCGTAACGAGCGCTTCCAACCTCAAAACACGCAAGGATCCGCACATGTGGAGGAAGTGCAGCGGGCGCTCTTCATTCGCGAGTACCGATGACCAATGATGCTCGCAACCCTCCCACGCCCTTGCTGGCTTGGCAGTAGGCCCAGATAAGAGCAGCCATGTGACCTGGTGGAAGAAAAACGCTCGGAACGAGCGCTTCGAGCCTCAAAACGCGCAAGGATCCGCACATGTGGAGGAAGTGCGGCAGGCGCTCTTCATTCGCGAGCGCCGATGACTAATGATGCTCGCAACCCTCCCATGCCCTTGCTGGCTTGGCAATAGGCCCAGATTATTGCAGCCACGTCACTCGGTGGAAGAAAAGCGCTCGGAACGAGCGCTTCCAGCCTCAAACGCGCAAGGATCCGCACATGTGGAGGAAGTACAGCTGGCGCTCTTCATTCGCGAGCGCCGATTACCAATGATGCTCGCAACCCTCCCACGCCCTTGCTGGCTTGGCAATAGGCCCAGACAAGCGCAGGCACGTGACCCTGTGGAAGAAAAACGCTCGGAACGAGCGCTTCTAGCCTCAAAATGAGCAAGGATCCACACATGTGCAGGAAGTGCAGCGGGCGCTCTTCATTCGTGAGCGCCGATGACCAATGATGCTCGCAACCCTCCCACGGCCTTGGTGGCTTGGCAATAGGCCCAGACAAGCGCAGCCACATGACCCGATAGAAGAAAAACGCTCGGAACGAGCGCTTCCACCCTCAAAATGCACAAGAACCCGCACATGTGGATGAAGTGCGGCGGGCGCTCTTCATTCGCGAGTGCCGATGAATAATGATGCTCGCAACCCTCCCACGCCCTTGCTGGCTTGGAAATAGGTTCACAGTAGCGCAGCCACGTGACCCGGTGGGAGAAAATCGCTCGGAACGAGCGCTTCTACCCTCAAAACGCGGAAGGGATCCGCACATGTGCAGGAAGTGCAGCAGACGCTCTTCATTCGCGAGCGCCGATGACCAATGATGCTCGCAACCCTCCCACGCCCTTGCTGGCTTGGCAATAGGCCCAGACAAGCGCAGCCACATGACCCGGTGGGAGAAAAACACTCGGAACGAGCGCTTCCAGCCTCAAAATGCGGAAGGGATCCGCACATGTGCAGGAAGTGCATCGGGCGCTCTTCATTCGCGAGCGCAGATGGCCAATGATGCTCGCAACCCTTGCACACCCTTGCTGGCTTGGCAATAGGCCCAAATAAGTGCAGCCACGTGACCCGGTGGAAGAAAAATGCTCGGAACGAGCGCTTCTAGCCTCAAAACGCGCAAGGATCTGCACATGTGGAGGAAGTGCAGCGGGCGCTCTTCATTCGCGAGCGCCGATGGCCAATGATGCTCGCAACCCTCCCACGCCCTTGCTGGCTTGGCGATGTGCCCAGACAAGCGCAGCCACGTGACACGGCGGAAGAAAACCCCCGTAACGAGCGCTTCCAACCTCCGAACACTCAAGGATCCGCACATGTGGAGGCAATGCAGCGGGCGCTCTTCATTCACGAGCGCCGATGACCAATGATGCTCGCAACCTTCCCACGCCCATGCTGGCTTGACAATATGCCCAGACAAGCGCAGCCACGTGACCCGGTGGAAGAAAAATGCTCGGAACGAGCGCTTCCACCCTCAAAACGCGCAAGGATCCGCACATGTGGAGGAAGTGCGGCGGGCGCTCTTCATTCACGAGCGCCGATGTCTAATGATGCTCGCAACCCTCCCACGCCCTTGCTGGCTTGGCAATAGGCCCAGAGAAGCACAGCCACGTGACCCGGTGGGAGAAAAACACTCGGAACGAGCGCTTCTAGCCTCAAAACGCGAAAGGGATCCGCACATGTACAGGAAGTGCAGCAGGCGTTCTCCATTCGCGAGCGCCGATGACCAATGATGCTCACAACCCTCCCACGCCCTTGCTGGCTTGGCAATAGGCCTAGACAAGCGCAGCCACGTGACTCGGTGGAAGAAAAACGCTCGGAACGAGCGCTTCCAGCCTCAAAACGCGCAAGGATCCGCACATGTGGAGAAAGTGCAGCGAGCGCTCTTCATTCGCGAGCGCCGATGACTAATGATGCTCGCAACCCTCCCACGCCCTTACTGGCTTGGAAATAGGTTCAGAGAAGCGCAGCCACGTGACCCGGTGGAAGAAATTTGCTCGGAACGAGCGCTTCTAGCCTCACAACGCGCAAGGATCTGCACATGCAGGAAGTTCAGCGGGCGCTCTTCATTCGCGAGCGCCGATGACCAATGATGCTCGCAACCCTGTCGAAACAGCATGCTAAAACGATAAACATGAAAGAGGGGTTTTCACTAGCAGCAGTTGAGATACATATAGGAAACCCTAATTGGGTTGTACTCGCTATAGAGTACCCCACTGCAGGCTAGACAAACATCGACATTCTTACAAACCCTCCCGCGCCCTTGCTGGCTTGGCAATAGGCCCAGACAAGCACAGCCACGTGACCCGGTGGAAGAAAAACGCTCGGAACGAGCGCTTTCACCCTCAAAACGTGCAAGGATCCGCACATGTGAAGAAAGTGCGGCGGGCGCTCTTCATTTGCGAGCGCCAATGGCTAATGATGCTCACAACCCTCCCACACCCTTGCTGGCTTTGCAATAGGCCCAAAGAAGCGCAGCCACGTGACCCGGTGGGAGAAAAACGCTCGGAACGAGCGCTTCTAGCATCAAAACGTGCAAGGTTCCACACATGTGTAGGATGTTCAGCGGGCGCTCTTCATTCGCGAGCGCTGTCACGATTCTAATCTGTGCGTAGAGCAGTAGATATATCATCATGACGAATAGGAAATGTAGAACAGTACAGTAGGGAGGATGACTAGCAAAGCGGGGTGGTTGAAGCGACACAACCGAAACATAAGAGAGTTGGCGGGCGAGAAGGGATCCGTTAGCACAACGGTAACCCAACGCATATACTTAAGAAATAGGCAGGCAGGGGAAGGGTTGCTTGCGTGATTGTTTTCATACTCATGCTTACTATTCCGTCTACCCCCAACGAACTGAGCACGTGAAACCAAAGCCGCAAGCAATACAGACCCCAACATTCTGTTTTCCAGTCAGCCGAGCTAGGGTTTTCTTGGTTAGATACAGGCTGTGTTGTAGGACTTTTTAACAATCACGCAAGGATTTCGATGCATCGTCGAGAGTTCTTAAGAACGAGACTGTGGAACGATACTGAGGAGTTGAAGCCTACGGAGGGGAGGCGTGCAGAAGAGATAGCCGCGCGGGGAGACGTGAGAGCGGCACGTGGCGAAACGGATTCACCTAAGTACCGGACTCCACACCAACGAGCACGTGTGGTGGGAGATAGCATGGAACGAGCGCGAACGGTCGTCTCGGACCCGGGAGATACTCCTCTCGATGCCCGCTGGACAGAGAAAATACGGGAACGCTGGAAGAACCAAGAAGCAGCGACCCCGCAAACCGGAATGCCGGGGATGCCTCCGAGGAAGGAACGGATTGAGACACGCTGGAGGCCGACTGAAAGCCTCGTACAAGAGCCCAGGCACAGGAGAGCCTTGATACATAGTGGCGTCGCAGGCGCTCCAGGCGATTCCCAGGAAGGACCCAGCACTGTCGGAGTTCGATGGAAGGCGACTAACTTGCCTAAGGTGGAGGTGGCCGAGCGGTATACGGGTATTCCTGGTGTGGGGCCCAGCCTGAAGAATTATCTGATGCAGCTCGAGACCGTCCAATATTGCTGGGAGCGTGACGGATATGATCCGGCGGAGTTCTTCCGGAAGATGGTGGGGACCTTGGCAGGCGAGGCCGAGACCTTCTACCGCCTGACCCGCGACGACGTGTTGGACGAGCTGGCGGAGGGCGAGATAGCCAATCCCACGGCCCGCTTCCTGCAGCTGTTACGGAAGGAGTTCGCAGGGCAGACCAAGGCGCGCGTTGAAGAGTTCCGGGACTTCCGCCGTAAGAAGGAAGAATCCCTACTGGCGTACTACTGCAGGCTCCGGGAACTGGCCGAGGACCTGGAAAGCACGGACGAACGCCTGCTTGTGAGGAAGTTTGTACGAGGGCTAGACAAAGAACTGAAGGGAGTAGTGCGGAGCACCGTTTACAGCATCGGCGCCGATGTTACTCTCAAGGAAGTTTATCTGCTGACGAAGAAAACCGAACAGGCGCAAAGACTGCTGGATCTAGAAGACTCGGACGGAAGGAGCCGGGCCAAGACGAGTTGGGCAGCGGCTGCGGTACCCGAACCTACCTCTGGGGGCAGTGGCAGAGGGGACCCTCGACTTTGTCACACCTGCGGAGAACATGGGCATTTGAGGCGTGAATGTCCCAGCGCGCCGACATGCGAGCAATGCGGGAAACGCGGGCACAGGAAGGAAGACTGTTACAGCCGGCCGAAGGACTCGCTGGGGGCAACGCGAGAGGAGCTCCAAGCCGAAGTCAAGCAGTTGCAGCAGAGACTGGAGCAGCTACCGAAGCAGCAGGAGGTAAAGGCACGGGCAATGTTGGCGTACGAAGAAATCGACGAAGCGGAGGAGGAGGAAGAGGAGGATTATATTCGAGAGTACGCAGCTATGGCCTATCCGCGGGCGCGAGACGATATCAGACTCCGACCCCGCGTTAGCCAGTCCCAGAGCAGCGAAGTGACGAGCGTTCCCCGGCCCCGGGACAGTTCAGTAGAAGGAGCAAGACCCTCGGAGATGAGGCGGCAACCGAACGAGCGGCTGGTGTGTCAAGCGTCCGTGCTTATTGCGGAAAAGGGAAGTCTTACGGTGGGAGGTCTGCCCGTGAAGCAAGCTATCATTGATACCGGAGCGCATCACGTACTCATCGGCAAGGGACTCGCAAAACAACTGAAGCTGGATGTATCGGGGCGCACCATCGAGCGGGGAATCCTGCTTATGACGGCCGTAGGGGGGGAACCGAAATGGATGCCGAAAACCAAGCGGCCGGTGGAAGTAGTGCTCTTACCAGGGACGGAGAAAGAGTGATGTATCCGACTGCAGTGTGGAGTCTCGGAATCCGAGGACTACGATGTCCTCGTGGGGATGGAGCTCCTCTACCGAGTAGGAGCTACCATTTGTACGTGGCAGGAGAAGGTGCTCTTTCGCGTGCAATACTGGGACCCAGAGAGCACCGTAGGCACGCTGCCGGTTCAGTTCGTGAGGCAGGAGCCAAGAGAAGCGTATCAGGCACAGAGGAAGGATCTGACCGAGGAGCTAGATGATTGGCCGTGGGAGCGATATGATGCGGAAAACGAAAGGCGGATCGAGAGGCGCCTCTTGGGGCAGAGCCCGCCGGATTTGACGGAGCGAGTCAGCAGGGTACAGGCGTTGGACGTGCCCATATGCATCCTGGAGTTATACGGGGGGATTGGGACCGGCCTAGCAGCAGCATTGCGCGCCGGATGTACTGTCAAGAAGTGGATCCATGTCGAGCGGGATCCAGCCGTGCGGAAGATGGCATGGCACCATGCGGAGCTGCTGCGAGATGAATACCCAGATCAAATGTGGGAGGACGCGCTTCCATACGAGACGGAACCAGTAGTGCACGACGTCCGAGCTATTTCCGAGCGCGTACTGGAGAGCTGGGGGCAGATAGACTTGGTTATTGCCGGGTGGGAATGTCAGGGGTATTCCAGAGCCGGGGAAGGCCTGGGGTTGGAAGACGCTCGGGGAGCTTCGTTCCGAGATCTGAGGCGGGTGTTAGAGATGATTCAACAGCGTCAAGGAGAAGTAGCCTACATCCTGGAGAACGTCGACCTGGCCAAAGATAAGCGAGAGCCGGTGAAGAGAGCCTTTGAGGAGATAAGCGGGGTAGTGGGTAGAGGAGTGCCAGCAGACGCAGCGCAGCTGGGGTCGCGAGCCCATCGGCCGAGACGGTACTGGCAGAATGTGATGTCTGCTGCCGCATTACGACACTCACTGGCGCTGATGCAGCGGCCAGAGCCCCGTTTAGTGAGTGACATTCTGGAGCCTAACCGGTTGCCAGCGCCGGTGACATGCGCAGACCACCCGTCACAGTACCAGTGTAACGAGCCGGGGAAGCCGCGGCAAGCGCTGCCGACTTTGGTGTCTTACGCGGAAGCCCGCGGGTTCATCATGGAGGGAGATCTGCCGGGCCCAGGGATGGTCTACGACGTGCGGAAAGGAGCTTGGGAGCAGCCGATGGCGAATGAAAGAGAAGCAGCAATGGGGCACCTATGGGGAGCTACGGCGCATCCAGAGGTGACCGAGGAACAGCGGCGAGCCGCCTTGGGTCGAGCCATGGACGCGAACGCGATGACATGGCTTTTGGACACGATGCGGATGCACTTAAAGGCGAAGGAGCTGCAGCGGGATATCGCGTGTGGGGAACGCTACCGCGACCTAGAGACAGTGGAGTGGCAGAAGAAGTCCTTGGCGCGGATCGAAGAACGGTATGACCTGAAAATCGACGAGGGGTGGGCGGCGTACATGGCCATGGAAGCGCCAGAAGGAGTGGTCGAAGGAGATGGGGAGGAAGGAGCGGACTCACCCGAGAAGCAGGAACGGGGGCCCGAGGAGGAGTGGATAATAGGAGGAGGAATGGATCCTGAATCAGCTGCGGCCTTACAGGAGGTGTTACAGCAGCATCGCGGGACCTTCGCATACACTCTGCAGGACTTGGGGAAGTGCACCACGCATGAGATGAAGATTGAACTCACCACCGAGGTTCCCATCTATCAGCGGAAGCGGCGGATGAGCCCAAGGGACCTGGATATTTGCACGGAGAAGTGTCGCGAGCTGCTGGAAGCGGGACTGATACAACGTTCCGAGAGCGACTATGCCGCGGCAACCGTAGTAGCTTCACGGAAGGATCTGACGGGGGCGGTCTCCGCGCGGAGGATGTGTGGAGACTATCGGAGCCTGAACAAGGTTACCGTGGCTGATAGGTATCCCATGCAGTCGGCAGAGGAGATCTTCGATAAGTTGCATGGAGCATCGGTGTTCTCCACGCTGGATCTCAGGCAGGGATTTAATCAGATCCTCATCCGGCCCGCCGACCGCAAGAAGACGGCATTCCATGGACCAGACGGTCCGTACGAGTGGCGCTTCATGCCTTTTGGAATGAAAAACGCGCCTGCGCTGTTCCAACGAGTCATGGACACGACACTGCGCGGAGTGCCAGCGGCGGCGTGCTACATTGACGACGTCGTGGTCTTCAGTCCAGACCCGGCCCAGCACGTGAAGGATGTGCAAGCGACGCTGGCCGCCATTCGGGGAGCCGGACTCACGTGTCACCCGAAGAAGTGCAGCTTCGGGAATACCGGAGTGAAGTACCTGGGGTTCGAAGTGCAAGGAGGGCAGCTGGGGATTCAGCAAGCGAAGGTGGAGGTTCTGGACCGGGTGCCTCAGCCGAAGGACAGGAGCACCTTGAGAGCCGTGCTCGGATTCCTCAACTACTACAGGAAGTTCATCCCGAACTTCAGTAAGACCGCCGCGCCCATAAATCGACTACTGAGGGAAGATCAGCAATGGGAATGGGGAGAAGCCGAGCAAGGGGCACTACAGGTGCTGCTGAAAGCTATGAAGACGGCCACGGTGCTGACGCTGCCAAGCCCAGAGGACCCATTTGTGCTGTACACCGACTGGAGTAGCGCGGGTATGGGGGCGATCCTGTGTCAGAAGCGGGAAGGAGAAGAGAAGGTAGTCGCCTTCGCCAGCCGAAGTTGTAACCCCGCCGAGGCTAACTACAGCTCGTACGAGGGCGAAGGGCTGGCAGCCGTATGGGCTATCACTCACTTCCGAGTGTACCTAGGCAGTTCGAGCTAGTGACGGATCACCAACCCTTGACTTGGCTGATGACCAATCAAGCGCTAACAGGGAGGAACGCACGATGGGCCATGCGCTTACAGGAATATGATTTCTCCATTCGGCACAGAGCAGGGAAAACCATGCAACATGTAGATGGGCTGTCACGGAACCCGCCTATGCATCGCCCCTCGGCATGCCTAGTAGCACTAGCGAGAGAATTAGATACAGAAGGGGCCAGCCGAGGAAACAGGACAGGGCCGGCTGATGTCTGGGAAGACCAGGAAGTGCTGGACTGGGTGCAAGGGAGGACGGGTGAGGATACTGCGACCAGCGAGAGGGCCCGAGCCCGAGGAATTCACTACCGCTGGCACCAGGAGCAGTTGCAGAAGAACACCCGGGACGGATGGAAGCTGGTCCCACGGCCACAGGAGAGGGAACAAATTATTAGCAGGGTTCATCGGCAGCTGGGGCACTACGGAAGTTTGCGCACCACGCAGCTAGTGGAGACAGGATGGTGGTGGGCAGGGATGCGGAGAGATATTAGAGAGTGGGTGGCCAAGTGTGAGCTGTGCAGTCGGAACAAAGCGGAACTGGCGCGAGGGAGGAAGGAGCTGCAGTCGCTGCCTATTCACGGCATAGGGTTCCGATGGTCTCTGGACCTGGCTGGGGAGATGCCGCTGAGCAGAAGGGGGAAGCGGTACATCTTAATCATGATCGAGCATGGCAGCAAATGGGTCGAGGTGAAGGCTCTCCCCAGCAAGAACTCGGCTAAGATAGCCGAAGCGTTCGAGGAGCAGGTGCTGACTAGATTTGGGGCATGCGGGGAGGTGCTAACCGACCAAGGGACAGAGTTCATGGGAGAGTTCGATAAGCTGTTGCAGTCCACGGGGATTACTCACAGGAGGACCTCCAGATATCACCCGCAGAGCGATGGACTCACAGAGCGCTTCGTACAGACAGTGAAGAGGGGGCTAAGGGCATACGGGGAGCAGTTTAAGAGGGATTGGGACATACGGCTCCCGTGGGTGGTGGCAGGCTACAGATTCAGTAAGCAAGCGGCGTTGCGAGACCTCTCGCCATATTACCTACTCTTAGGGAGAGACCCCGTGTTACCTGTGGATGCGCCAAGAATTCTCACAGGGTCCGTGCAAGTGGCCAACGAAGAAGAGTGGGTGGGGCTGGCGGAGGCGAGGGCGAGGTACCTGAGGGAGCTTTTACCAGCAGCACTAGAAAACTTACACGTGGCGCAGCTGAGAGACGCGCAGAGGTACAAGAAGAGAGGGGAAAGGCAAGAGGGGAAGAAGGATAAGACCTTAGGAGCAGGGGAAGAAGTATACCTGAAGCAGGCGAAACACGACCTCATGGACATCGGGCTGAGTACGGAGCGCTGGAAGGTTAAGGAGATCAAGGACTCTGGGGTAGTGGTGCTGGTGGGGGCACAAGGGCAGAGGAGAACGGATCACTGCACCAATGTGGCGCGAGCAAGAGGGCGGACCGTGGAGGGCGCGGCAAGACAGACAGGAGACTAAAAGTTCCAGCGGCAGTCGGCAGGAGCCAGCAGACAACCGCGGAGGGGGCAAGTGGAGAAGGCACAGGAACAAGGGGAGGAGTAGCAGAGAACTACAGACATCACTTAGGCTCAGAGGAGGGCACCACTCGGAAAGACGGTGCTGCAGGGCCCACTAGAGGCAAGAGAAAGAGTAGAAACAAGACGTGGCAGAGTAGAGTTGCAAGATTCCGACAGCTGTCACGATTCTAATCTGTGCGTAGAGCAGTAGATATATCATCATGACGAATAGGAAATGTAGAACAGTACAGTAGGGAGGATGACTAGCAAAGCGGGGTGGTTGAAGCGACACAACCGAAACATTAGAGAGTTGGCGGGCGAGAAGGGATCCGTTAGCACAACGGTAACCCAACGCAGATACTTAAGAAATAGGCAGGCAGGGGAAGGGTTGCTTGCGTGATTGTTTTCATACTCATGCTTACTATTCCGTCTACCCCCAACGAACTGAGCACGTGAAACCAAAGCCGCAAGCAATACAGACCCCAACATTCTGTTTTCCAGTCAGCCGAGCTAGGGTTTTCTTGGTTAGATACAGGCTGTGTTGTAGGACTTTTTAAGTGGAGAAGGCACAGGAACAAGGGGAGGAGTAGCAGAGAAATACAGACATCACTTAGGCTCAGAGGAGGGCACCACTCGGAAAGACGGTGCTGCAGGGCCCACTAGAGGCAAGAGAAAGAGTAGAAACAAGACGTGGCAGAGTAGAGTTGCAAGATTCCGACAGCGCCGATGACCAATGATGCTCGCAACCCTCCCACGCCCTTGCTGGCTTGGCAATAGGCCCAGACAAGCGCAGCCAAATGACCCTGTGGAAGAAAAACGCTCGTAACGAACGCTTCCACCCTCAAAACGCGCAAGGATCCGCACATGTTGAGGAAGTGCGGCAGGCGCTCTTCATTTGCAAGCGCCATTGACTAATGATGCTCACAACCCTCCCACGCCCTTGCTGGCTTTGCAATAGGCCCAGAGAAGCGCAGCCACGTAACCCGGTGGAAGAGTAGCAATCGGAACGAGCGCTTCTAACCTCAAAACGCGGAAGGGATCCGCACATATACAGGACGTGCAGCAGGCACTCTTCATTCGCGAGCGCCGATGACTAATGATGCTCGCAACCCTCCCAGGCCCTTGCTAACTATGTAATAGGCCCAGAGAAGCGCAGCCACGTGACCCGGTGGAAGAAAAACGCTCGGAACGAGTGCTAAGGGACGGGGCCGCTGGGTGAGGCGCGATAGTCGGGTGGAGGGGCGTCATAGGGACATCGCCAGCTGCGAGGCCGGGCTAGGAGAAGGGTTGGAGGGCAAAGGGGGCGGTAGAAGGATCAGCCCAGTCAGGGAGGAAAGGATTGAGCAGCAGGGGTCGTGGCCTCGGGGAGAACCACCTTCGGGCTCAGTCTCGGATAGGACAGGGGCAAGGGTGAGAGCAGCAGATTCGGGACACATGTACAAGAGGAGCGAGTGGTTGGGAGGTGAAGGTCACGGAGCGAGAGAAGTAGTCGGGATAGGCCAGGGGGTTGGGAAGGATGGCAATGGGGAGAGAAGGGGGGGATAGGGTGGGTGGGTGGAGGAGAGGATTGGAGGAGAGAGACGACCGGAGAGGGGGCACAGAGGGGCCAGCCAGGGCAGCAACCAGCGTAGCAGCAGAGGCTGGCCGGACGCACAGAGACCCCCTCCCGCATTCCATACCTGACCTGTTGCGACACAGAGAAGGGTTTGATTTCCATTGTTGATGTCTCTTTTGCGAATTTATAGCAGGGGGGGAACATATAGCTGAGACGGTCGACCCCCACTAAAAAAGGTGAGGCGACAGTTAGGCTGGTGCAGGACAAGCTGTGCCATTGCGGCACATGCATCCAGAGGTTGCAGGCGCTGCCACGGTTTTACGCGTGCGAGGCGGACACCTTTGAGCTGGTGAGCGAGCGTATGCGACCGTTTTCGGAGCTATGTGCGAGGACAATAACATAGCAGAGGAGGGACTTTGGAGGAGCGGGGACGACGGATCAGCACGAATATTTGAAATGGGGCATAACAGCTGCAAGCGCAGGTGCGGCAGGTGGAAGTGCAACTGCGAAGGCGTGGCAGCAACAGGCACGACAACTGCAGTTGTGGAAGCAGCAAGCAGTAGCTGCAGGCACCGAAACAGCGGGGTCGATGGGGCAATGCGGGAGTGGGCCGACGGGGCCGGCAGGGTCGATTCTAGGGCACAACAGGGGGCGCTTCTAGGGTCACGACAAGGCCGTTGCTGGGGCGCGACGAGTCTACAGGAGGGCGCGATGGAGCTGATGAAGCGCTGCGCATATCTCGCTGTCGCGACGAGGCAAGCAGGGCCAGCGTGGCGAGTCAGTGCGGCAGCGACGATGGAATCGTGGTACTGTACGACGAGGTTAGCGAGGCAGGCGCCATATGAGGATCGTAGTGGCGTAAGCCTAAGGCCTTGATACCATGTCAAAATTGTGCTTTGCTTAGTAGCTTAGGAGCTAGGCTAGAGCGAGGTCGAGAAAGTTAAGAAGGAAGGGGGTTTGACTATGGAGGCAAGAAGAGGTACACCACCAACAGATTGTTAAGAGTAACAACGACTTTTAGGGGGTAGGAGAAGGTGGAATTGAAAAGCAGGATAGGTTATGGATCTCAGGGTGTGGAACATTGTTTTTCAAAACACCGTTGAAGACAACATCGTTCAAGAGTACCGCACTGCGCAATTCGTAAACGCTAAAAAAACTCAATAGAACCGTTTTGAGCCATGTGGTTTCCTGGACAACTCGTCCTAAAAATTTATGGAAAATCCACACACCTTCAAGCATGTACTTGCTCTTTACGCCGATTGTGGGGATCGAACCCACGGCCACGTGGTTAAAAGCCACGCGCTCTACCACTGAGCTAAATCGGCATGCCTTCCAGGTGGACGGATAATTCTTGAGCGGACGTAGAATGGAACCTATCATGAAACATGTTTTGTGATCTCTCATTGACACCATGGCACGTTCAGACGTTGTTCCTGGAGGACGCGCGGGGAAGGCGATGGCAGCCGCTGCTGCCGCCGCGGGTGGCGG
Organism: Closterium sp. Naga37s-1; assembly: GCA_947471745.1. Taxonomy (NCBI): domain Eukaryota; kingdom Viridiplantae; phylum Streptophyta; class Zygnematophyceae; order Desmidiales; family Closteriaceae; genus Closterium; species Closterium sp. Naga37s-1. The sequence goes on along the minus strand of CANJKZ010000783.1, from coordinate 1,867,192 downwards.
CGGTGGCTCGTCCGTGTCGTTGCAGGACGCGGATAAGAAGAGTCATCGCGCAGCGCGGTCAGGGCCGGCGGCGGAGCGCAAGAAGGAGAAGGATAAGAAGAAACGCGGCGTGGACGACGACGCGGAGGAACGCGAGAACCCGCGCGTAAGCACCAACTTGTTAGCTAAGAGGGAGATTTTGGGTTTAGAAGGAGAAAGATAAGAAGAAACGCGGCGTGGACGACGACGCGGAGGAACGCGAGAACCCCCGAGTAAGCACCTAAGCAGCTACCTCAGGGACACGTGCATTAGTACCTCGAAGCATGCGAGGAGGAATAGAATCAGGTTTGATAGCATCATGCGGAGTGAGGACGGATAAGAGCTCGCGAGTGCTCGCGAGTAAGACGATTCCAGGCTTAGTCGAAGACTGGAATAGACTTATGTCGGGGTAGTATGTTATAACCCGGGGTTTGTATGCTCAGCCCAGGAGAGAGAGAGGGTTCGATTTACCTTGTGATTACGTGCCACGCCCCGCAATGGCTACGTCGCAACGTTCGTCCTTATGCGTTCGTGTCTACCACAAGCAACCTGGCTACTACAGATGGAAGTTGCCTCGTGCTTAAACCTTGTACCCTGTACCCTGAGTTTTCAACCTCCTCAGCAGACACCGTTTGACCTTCTGTTTGCTGCTGGCTCTCGCTTAAACCTGCCTGGCGTTTACATTTTCGCTCGCTCGTCGCGCCGCCGAGTGAAGCTGCAGATTGCGAGGCGGGGGAGCTGCAGCAGCAGCAGCAGCTGCGCCTTCCCTTCCCTCCTTTCTACCCTGGTGTCCTAAAGCTTTGTATCCTCTCTCTCCCTCCCCTCCCCCCATGTCCGCTCCCTCTCCCCTGTAACTCTTCCCCACCTGCCAGGCGTTTGCTTTCCGCTCGTCGCGTCGAGCCAAGCTACAGGTGGCGAGGCGGGTGGAGCTGCAGCAGCGGCGCATGCACGCGCCCAGTGCTGCTGCCACACGCGCACAGGCGCTGGAACCACCTCCGTTCGTGGTGCTTGTGCAGGGTCCTCCCAAGGTGAGAATAAGGGACGCGCATGCACGCGCCCAGTGCCGCTGCCACGCGCGCACAGGCATTGGAACCACCTCCTTTCGTGGTGCTGGTGCAGGGTCCTCCCAAGGTGAGTGATTTGCTGTGGTGTTTGTTGTGTGTGAGAGTGTGTTTATGAAAGGCTGTGGTGCACATGCAGCAGCGGCGCATGCATGCATGCGCCCAGCGCTGCTGCCACGCGCGCACAGGCACTGGAACCACCACCGTTCGTGGTGCTGGTGCAGGGTCCCCCCAAGGTGAGTGGTTGCTCGAGTGCATCTACGTGCCAAGTCTGCTTTTGAGTCGACTCAAAAAGCATGGTTGCTCGAGTGCATCGCATCCACGTGCCAAGTGCTGCTGCCACGGACATGCATTGGAGGCACTACGCATGGTCAAGTCAAGAACCCTGTAACGGTTACGGTTGTCTCTCTTTGGTGCTTGGTTGGAGTCGCGTCAAGAGCTGCCACGGGCTGGCAGTGGAGGCATTATGCTAGCTACATTGAAATCACTTTTGAGAATTCTCAAAAGCAAAAGCTGCCACGGGCTGGCAGTGGAGGCATTATGCTAGCTATATTGAAATCACTTTTGAGAATTCTCAAAAGCAGAAGCTGCCACGGGCTGGCAGTGGAGGCACTACCGCTCGCTAGAGACAAGAGCCTTGTATCTGTTGTCTCTGGATTTGAGACGCCCTGAAACTCATTCATATCCTTTCTCTGTGTTCTAATCCGCCCCTGTATGGCAGGTGGGCAAGACGACGCTCATCCGCTCGCTGATAAAGCACTACACCAAGCACAACATTCCAGACGTCAAGGGACCCATCACTGTCGTCTCAGGTGGGTTGTCACACCTCAAGAATCGTTGGCTGCTGTTTGTAGAGTGCGGAAGCAACGTGCATGCCATGTTGGATGCGGGCATGCTTGCTACATTGCCCCCGGTTCCCTGCCTCATTCTGCCGTTTTACCGCCTTTCCCTCCCAATACTCGGGAAAGAAGCGGCGCCTGCTGTTCATAGAGTGCAGCGGCATTGTGAGGGAAAGCAACGTGCATGCCATGTTGGATGCGGGCATGCTTGCTACCATACCATGCTCGATGCTCTTACCCGTCCTACCTTCTCCTCCTCACGCCCTCTCTCCCACTTACCCCTCCAGGCAAGAAGCGGCGGCTGCTCTTCATTGAGTGCAGCGGCAGCGTGCACGCCATGCTCGATGCGGCCAAGTTTGCAGACCTCGTGCTGCTGCTCATCGATGGCAGCTTCGGCTTCGAGATGGTGCGTGTACACGCGCGCGCGTGTGTGTGTGTGTGTGTGCGCGCGCGCGCGTGTGTGCGTGCGTGCGTGTGCTGCCTGTGGGTGGTGTGAGAGACTGTGCAGACCTGGTGCGGCTGCTGATTGACAGTTTTTTAGGCGCCTCAAAAATCGTGCTGCTGCTGATTGACGGCAGCTGCGGCTTTGAAATGGAGGGTGGTGTGCACGGGTGCATGTACGTGTGTGTGAGCGCATGTCCGTGTGCTTGCTGTGGTGTGGGTTGTAGGGGTGTCTAAGACCTCGTGCTGCTGCTCTTCGATGGTAGCTTTGGCTTTGAGGCTATTCCTCTTTCTCTCGCTCTCTGTCCCCCTTTCCCTTACAGGAGACCTTCGAGTTCCTGAGCATGCTACAGGTGCACGGCTTCCCCAAGGTCATGGGCAAACAGAAGTGTTTTGAGACGTCTCAAAACACTTCCGTTTACACGTCGTCATGGGCGTGACTTTTGAGAATTCTCAAAAGTGATCCCCAAGGTCATGGGCGTGCTGATCCTCCCACCACACCCCAACCTGGCGCCCTCTGCTTCCCTCACCCGTTCACTCCATTCTCTCCTCACTCTTCCCTCACCTCCCCACCATCACAGGAGACCTTTGAGGTCCTGAGCATGCTGCAGGTGCACGGCTTCCCCAACGTCATGGGCGTGCTGACGTTTCCCATTCAACTCGTGGTCTCTGCATTCCCATCCCAACCCATCCCTCTTACCCCAAAACTCTGTCTCTTTCTGTCTCTCTCTGTCCCCACCATCACAGGAGACCTTTGAGTTCCTGAACATGCTGCAGGTGCACGGCTTCCCCAAGGTCATGGGCGTGTTGACGCACCTGGATGGCTTGAGAGACCCGCGCAAGCTTGTTTACTTACCTTCCCGACTCCTTTCCCCGTCCCCTCTCTCTATGTCCCATCGTGCCCTCCTCCCTTCTCCCCTCTCCACCCTCCCGCCCTCATCACTTACAGGAGACCTTTGAGTTTCTGAACATGCTGCAGGTGCACGGCTTTCCCAAGGTCATGGGCGTGCTGACGCACCTGGACGGCTTCAGAGACCCGCGCAAGCTCAAGAAGACCAAGAAGACACTCAAGCACCGCTTCTGGACCGAGATCTACGATGGAGCAAAGTTGTTCTACCTCTCGGGGCTCATTCACGGCAGGTGAGTGCCACCAGGGGTTTCTATCATTACTCATGGGTTGTGCGTGCATGTATGTTCGAGAGGGGTCACAGGAGCAAGCTCAGGAAGACCAAGAAGACCCTCAAGCACCGCTTCTGGACCGAGATCTACGATGGAGCCAAGCTGTTCTACTTGTCAGGGCTCATTCACGGCAGGTGAGGCTCGGTATGCATGTTTGAGAGGGCATCACAGCAGCAAGCTGAAGAAGACCAAGGGGAGACTCAAGCACTGCTTCTGAGCGGAGACCTACAACGGGCCCAAGCTGTTCCACCACTCGGCCGATGAGTCTCCTTGGCCTCTCTCTCGGCCGATGAGTCTCCTTGGCCTCTCTCTCGGCCGATGAGTCTCGTTGGCCTCTCTCTCGGCCGATGAGTCTCGTTGGCCTCTCTCTCGGCCGATGAGTCTCCTTGGCCTCTCTCTCGGCCGATGAGTCTCCTTGGCCTCTCTCTCGGCCGATGAGTCTCCTTGGCCTCTCTCTCGGTCGATGAGTCTCGTTGGCCTCTCTCTCGGCCGATGAGTCTCCTTGGCCTCTCTCTCGGCCGATGAGTCTCCTTGGCCTCTCTCTCGGCCGATGAGTCTCCTTGGCCTCTCTCTCGGCCGATGAGTCTCCTTGGCCTCTCTCTCGGCCGATGAGTCTCGTTGGCCTCTCTCTCGGCCGATGAGTCTCCTTGGCCTCTCTCTCGGCCGATGAGTCTCCTTGGCCTCTCTCTCGGCCGATGAGTCTCCTTGGCCTCTCTCTCGGCCGATGAGTCTCCTTGGCCTCTCTCTCGGCCGATGAGTCTCCTTGGCCTCTCTCTCGGCCGATGAGTCTCCTTGGCCTCTCTCTCGGCCGATGAGTCTCCTTGGCCTCTCTCTCGGCCGATGAGTCTCCTTGGCCTCTCTCTCGGCCGATGAGTCTCGTTGGCCTCTCTCTCGGCCGATGAGTCTCCTTGGCCCCTCTCTCGGCAGATGAGTCTCCTTGGCCTCTCTCTCGGCAGATGGGTCTCCTTGGCCTCTCTCTCGGCCGATGACTCTCCTTGGCCTCTCTCTCGGCCGATGAGTCTCCTTGGCCTCTCTCTCGGCAGATGGGTCTCCTTGGCCTCTCTCTCGGCCAATGATTCTCCTTGGCCTCTCTCTCGGCCGATGAGTCTCCTTGGCCTCTCTCTCGGCAGATGAATCTGGCTCGGTTTGTTTCAGTCTCCAAGTTCAGGCCTCTGTCCTGGCGAACTGCTCATGGCTACGTGGTGGCCGATCGGGTGGAAGATCTCAACTTCTTGTCCCCCGCTCATTCATACAACCCCCAGGTGCCCCAAGCGGGAGGTGCTGAATCTGGCGTGCTTCATCTCAGTCGCCAAGTTCCGCCCGCTCTCCTGGTGAACAGCTCCCGGCTGCGTGGTGGCTGACCGGGTGGAATGAGGTGAAGTCAAGGGCCTGGCTGCTCTGCCTGTGCCCCCTCTGCTCACTCACCTTTTCCACTTCTCCCTCCTCACCCTGCTGCTGGACTCGTATCCCCGCGCCCTCCTGCCATACCACTTGCAGGTACCCCAAGCGCGAGGTGCTGAATCTGGCTCGGTTCATTTCAGTTGCCAAGTTCCGTCCCCTCTCCTGGAGAACAGCCCATGGCTATGTGGTGGCTGATCGGGTGGAAGATCTGACGGAGACGGAGGATGTTCGGAGAAACCCTAAATGTGATCGGACGGTCGCGATTTACGGTTACTTGCGCGGTTGCAATCTGAAGCAGGGCTTTAAGGTGCATATTGCTGGGGTGGGTGACGTGGCAGTGGAGAGTATTACGCAGCTGCCCGACCCTTGCCCGCTGCCCGACGCGAAAAAGAAGCGGAGTTTGAACGAGCGGGAGAAGCTGCTTTATGCGCCGATGGCTGATATAGGGGATATACTGTACGATAAAGATGCGGTTTATATTAATATTCCGGATCATCAGGTGCAGTATTCTAAGGTTGAGGAGAAGGAAAGAGGAGGAGGGAAAGAGGAGGACGAGGAGTGGTCAGATGAGGGAGAGGGGGGTGTGGGGGGGAAAAGAGAGGAAGATGATGAGGAGGAGGAGGATGAAGAGGAGGAGGGGGAGGGGGAAGGGAAAGGAGGGAAAGGGAAGGGGGGAGGTGGAAAGCAGAAGGATGAGGGAGAGGAGATGGTGAAAACGCTGCAGGCTGCTGACGTGGCAGTTGATGATAAGCTGAAATCGAGCGCGATCTCGCTGTTCAAATGGACGGCCCCGATTCGAGATGTGAGCGAGGTGGAGGGCGGGAGAGAGGAGGAGATGGGTGGGGTGGAGGAGGATGGAGAGGGGAGTGATGAGGATGAGAGCGAGGGAGAGGAACAGGAGGATGAGGGAGAGGAGGGGGAGGAGGAAACGGGACTGAAGGAGGAAAGGAGGAGGGATTCGAAGGGAAGGATGAGGCGTGCTGTAGTGTTTGGTGGTGATGATGCTGAGGAGGAGGACGAGGAGGAGGAAGATGAGGAGGAGGATGAGGATGATGGAGAGGAGGATGAAGAGGGGTGGGAGCTAGAAGAGGAAGGAAAGGAGGGAGGTGCAATGGAGGAGGAAGATGAAATGGATGAGGAAATGGAAGAGGAGGAGGAAGAGGATGAAGACGAAGAGGAGGAGGAGGAGGATGAGGAGGATGGTGTGAAAGAGCCAACGAGGCAGCAGCTAGAGAAGTGGGCTGATAGGGAGGCCGTGGAAAATGAGGGAACAGACTCTGAGGAAGATGATGATGATGGGGAGGATGAGGATGAGGAGGAGGAGGAGGAGGAGGAGGAGGACGGTGAAGAGGAGGAAGGAGGGAAGGTAGTGGGATTGAAAAAAGATGTTTTGCAGGCCGAGAAAGGGGAGGCTGCGGCCAAGTGGAAGGAAGGCTTGGCTGCTCGGGCAGCCAAAATGTTTTCGAGAAAGCTGAGCCTGATGGAGCTGGTTTACGGGCAGAAGGGCGGCGGTGGCATGAAAGGAAAAGGAAAAGGCTTTGGGATAGGAGCTAGTGGTGAGGGAAGTGAGGAGGAGGAGGATGAGGAGCAGGAAGAGGAGGAAGAGGAGCTTTTTCGGCCAAGGAGGAAGCAGCAGGACGGGTCTTCCTCCGCTTCCCAAGCTGCACTCACTGATGATATAGATGCGGAGGACTGTGTGCGAGTGCGTCCAGATGCATTGAACCTGGCGCAGTGGGACGATCCCGAGGTGGTCGAATCCCTCAGGGACCGGTTTGTGACTGGGAACTGGTCCAAGGCGGGTGAGAGGCGGCGCAAGGGGGGAGCTAAGGGGAAGAAAGGCGGGGGAGAGGACGGGGGGAGTGATGGGGAGGAGGATGGGGATGGGGAGGAGGATGAGGAGGATGATGTGTTTGGCGATTTTGAAGATCTAGAGACTGGGGAGAAATTTGGACCTGGGGGGAAAGGGGAGGGGGGAGGTGGGGGAGCAGGAGCAGGAGGGGGAGGAGGGGGAGGGAGGATGAGTGAGGAGGAGAGGGAGAAGGCAGAGGCAGAGGAGAGGCGGCTGAAGAAGCTTGCTTTGCGTGCCAACTTTGATTCCAAATATCCTCTCACACGCCCTCTCACCTGCTTTCTCTCACACGCCCTCTCACCTGCTTTCTCTCACACGCCCTCTCTCACGCTTTCCTACCACCCCTTTCGTACTCATTCCAGAATCCGTATTTTAGTTTGTTGTCATGCACATCAGTTTATATTTCAGTGACACTCGCTCCTTTTGTTTCCGCAGTTCTCCTTTTTTTTTTGTATCAAAGCCTTCTCAAATACGCCCGAATGGTGTTGATTCGCCTCACATAATCGTTCTTTTCCTTAACCATCTCCTTCCAACCAACCCCCCCTGTTACGGTCTCCTCCCTCTCCCCCATCTTCCTTCCCTCCCTTCCCTCCCTTCCCTCCCTTCCCTCCCTTCCCTTCCTTCACCTCCTCCCTTCCTCTCGTCCTCTCTTACTCCCCTCTTCTCTCGACTGTGGTGTTTCTCTTTGCCTGACATCCAATCACGTCGAGAGGGGAGGAGGACGAGGAGGAGGGAGGGGAGGATGGGGAAGGGGAGGAGGGCGAAGGCAAGAAGTTTCCTGGAAGGGATCCGGAGGAGAAGGACTACATTGATATTGTGAGTGGCACTTGACTTGACTTGACTTGACTTTACTTGATGTTATTGTTTGTGACTAGATGGAGGTGTGTTTCAGTTGACTAAGAATAGAGCGTCATCATGTATGTGTGTGACTATTTCGAGCAGGGAGAGTTACTGCTGCAGCTGAAAACGCTCCCTTTTCTTACTTCCCTCCGCCCGTTCTGCCCCTCCCCGCTTTTCCCCCACAATCCCTCCAGTTGAAGGAGCAGCTAGAGGCGAGGAAGCAGAGGACGGAGGCGGCTCTAGCGGAGGTGGACGAGGAGGCAGGCTGAGTGGTCCCGCAGGCTCAAGTGCCGTCTATGGTTCCCCGTCCTCTCCCTGTCTGCCCTCCAGTTGAAGGAGCAGCTGGAAGCGAGGAAGCAGAGGACGGAGGCGGCTCTAGCAGAGGTGGACGAGGCTACCCGCGTGGCAATGGAGGGCTTCCCCGTGGGCGCGTACCTGCGCCTGCTGTTCCGTGCACTGCCGGGAGAATTCATGCTGCACTTTGACCCGCGGGTTCCCGTGCTTGTGGGAGCAGTTCCACCCACGGAGGAAACGCTCGGATACCTGAGGGTGAGTGGCATGGCATGGGATGTACCAGGGAGAGGGGTGGGGGCGGGGGCGTACCTGTGCCTGCTGTTCCGTGCACTACCTGGAGAATTCATGCTGCATTTTTTACCCACGAGTGCCTGTTCTTGTCGGAGCTGTGCCTCCCACAGAGGAAACACTCGGATATCTGAGGGTGAGTGAGTGGGATGAATTGGGGAACCTGAGGGGCAAATGAGCTAGGGTGGGCTTCCCTGTGGGGGCGTACCTGTGCCTGCTGTTCCGCTCCCTGCCTGGGGAGTTCATGCTGCAATTTGACCCGCGGGTTCCTGTCCTTGTCGGAGCAGTTCCACCCACGGAGGAAACGCTGGGGTACTTGAGGGTGAACTTTGAGGCGCCTCGAAGGGGCGTACCCGCGTCTGTTGTTCCGCGCGCTGCAAGGCGAATTCACGCTGCACTTTTGGCTCTGTCATCTGCTGCTGCCCCCTCCTTCCCCCTCCAGGTGCGGCTGAAGAAGCACCGGTGGCACCGGAGGAACGTACTGAAAACGCGCGACCCCCTGGTCCTGTCAGCAGGGTGGCGGCGCTTCCAGTCCGTGCCCGTGTTCGCCATGGCATGGAGGATACCAACGGGCGGCACCGGCTCATCAAGTACCAAAGGCCAACCCACACTCAAAGCCTCTTCCTTTTCCCCTCTCCCCCTCCACTCCCGCTCCCTGCAGGTGCGGATGAAGAAGCACCGGTGGCACCGGAAAGTCCTCAAAACGCGCGACCCCCTGGTCCTGTCAGCAGGATGGCGGCGCTTCCAGTCCGTGCCCGTGTTCGCCATGGAGGATACCAACGGGCGGCACCGGCTCATCAAATACACCCCCGAGCACATGCACTGCCTCGCTGTCATGTGGGCGCCGCTGCTGCCCCCGAATACTGGGCTGCTTGCGCTGTCGTCTGGTGCTGCCAGTGGTAGCAGCAAGCAGGTACGTGCTGTGACCTGTGCATGTCAGTGTACTGAGAGGCTCATCAAGTGCACCCCCGAGCACATGCACTGCCTCGCTGTCATGTGGGCGCTGCTGCTGCCTCCCAACACTGGTCTTCTGGCACTGTCGTCCGGTGCTGCTTCGGGCAACAGCAAGCAGGTACGCCTTGGGTCGAGGTATGTCGGTGAGAGCAAGCAGGTGCTGATTGATTTGCCATGAAGGACAGCAATGGGTGGCACTGGCTGATCAAGTACACGCCCGAGCACATGCACTGCCTCGCCGTCATGTGGGCGCCGCTGCTGCCCCTCAACACGGTGCTGTTGGCTCTTTCTTCGGGTGCTGCCAGTGGTAGCAGCAAGCAGGTATGTGAATGCGTGGAGTGATGGATACCACACTCATTAAGACACCCCCGAGCACATGCACTGCCTCGCCGTCATGTGGGCGCCGCTGCTGCCCCTCAACACTGGGCTGTTGGCTCTTTCTTCGGGTGCTGCCAGTGGTAGCAGCAAGCAGGTATGTGAATGTGTGGAGTGATGGATACCACACTCATCAAGACCTCCCAACACCGGGCTGCTGGCTCCCTCCTCTGCTGCTGCTGGTGGCAACAGCACGCAGGTAGGTGCGCATTCAGAGGAGAGAGAGAGAGGCTCATAGGTCATGTGCCCGCTGGCACTCCCCAGAGCACATGAACTGCCTGGCTGTCATGCGGGCGCCACTGCTGCCTCCCAAATTGCATTCTACCCAGGCGTCCATTCTACCCAGGCGTCCATTCTACCCAGGCGTCCATTCTGCCCAGGCGTCCATTCTACCCAGGCGTCCATTCTACCCAGGCGTCCATTCTACCCAGGCGTCCATTCTACCCAGGCGTCCATTCTACCCAGGCGTCCTTCCGAATCAGTGCCACGGGCGTGGTGTTGGAGCAGCAGCAGTCAGCCCAGGTGGTGAAGAAGCTGAAGCTGGTGGGCACGCCCGTGAAGATCAGTCATGTTCCACCCCTTTTCACCACATTCCACCGCATTCTATCACGTTCTACCCCGTTGTATCGCATTCTACCACATTCTACCCAGGCGTCCTTCCGAATCAGCGCCACGGGCGTGGTGTTGGAGCAGCAGCAGTCAGCGCAGGTGGTGAAAAAGCTCAAGCTGGTGGGCACACCCGTGAAGATCCCTCATGCCTCACCCGCTGTACCCCGTTCCACCGCATTACACCCCGTTCTACCCAATTCCACCACCTTTTTACCCAGGCGTCCTTCCGCATTAGCGCCACAGGAGTGGTGTTGGAGCAGCAGCAGTCAGCGCAGGTGGTGAAAAAGCTCAAGCTGGTGGGCACACCCGTGAAGATCCCTCATGCCTCACCCGCTGTACCCCGTTCCACCGCATTACACCCCGTTCTACCCCATTCCACCACCTTTTTACCCAGGCGTCCTTCCGCATTAGCGCCACAGGAGTGGTGTTGGAGCAGCAGCAGTCAGCGCAGGTGGTGAAGAAGCTGAAGCTGGTGGGCACGCCCGTGAAGATCTTCCGTCACACCGCGTTCATCAAGGACATGTTCTCCTCCCAGCTCGAGGTGGCGCGATTCGAGGGGGCGGCTGTGCGGACCGTGTCGGGCATTCGCGGGCAGATCAAGAAGGTGCGTGCACTGTCGGTCGCGTTGTCACCCATCCTTGAAAGGTGAGGATCTTCTGTCACACCGCATTCATCAAGGACATGTTCTCCTCCCAGCTTGAAGTGGCGAGATTTGAAGGGGCAGCAGTGCGGACCGTCTCAGGCATCAGAGGGCAAATCAAGAAGGTACATCCTGGTCTGAATGGGTAATTCTCGGTTATGGGAGAGAGGTGGGTGGGCATGCCCGTAAAGATCTTCCGTCACGCCGCATTCATCAAGGACATGTTCTCCTCCCAGCTTGAAGTGGCACGGTTCGAGGGGGTGGCAGTCCGTACGGTATCCGGCATTCGCGGGCAGATCAAGAAGGTGCGTGTGGTGTGGGTGTGGTTCAACCGGCCATCACACCGCATTCATCAAGGACGTGTTCTCCTCCCAGCTCGAGGTGGCAAGAGTCGAAGGGGCAGCTGTTCGCACGGTGTCCGGCATTCACGGGCAGATCAAGAAGGTGCGCACTGTTGCACTAGTTGAAACCTGTTTCCTGTGGGTAACGGCAGGGGGGAATGGGGTGGTGGGTGTAAGTACAGGAAACCCTAGACTGGAAGAAGCTCTAGCTGGTTCTCCCCCTCCCCTCTTCCCTCTCTCCTCCTCCCCCTCCCCCACCCCTCTCCCCTCCGCAACCTCCCCCACCCTTTCTCCTTTCCCCCCCACCAGGCTCTGAAGCACGGGCAGGGACCTGAAGGACAGGCTCTGAAGCACGGGCAGGGACCTGAAGGACAGGCTCTGAAGCACAGGCAGGGACCTGAAGGACAGGCTCTGAAGCACGGGCAGGGGCCGGAGAACAGCGTGCGATGTGCCTTTGAGGACAAGATCCTGATGAGCGACATTGTCTTCCTGCGCGCCTGGGTCAAAGTCACTGTGCCCAAGCCACGCTGCTGTGGGGTGTCAATGGCATGGCCGTGTATCAAGGTCACTCAGTGCCCCTCTCCTACCTCACTCTTCTACTTCCGCCTCCCCTTTTTCCCCTCTGCCCCGCCCCCTGCTCCCCCCTCCCCCCTCCCCCTCCCCCCCACCCCCCCAACACCAGGCTCTAAAACACGGGCAAGGCCCAGAAGGCAGTGTGAGGTGCGCCTTTGAGGACAAGATTCTGATGAGCGACATTGTCTTCCTGCGCGCCTGGGTCAAGGTCACCGTGCCCAAGCTATACAACCCTGTCTGCACGCTGCTCCAATCAGCAAGCGCCACGTGGCAAGGCATGAAGACCGTGGCGGAGCTCAGGCGGGAGCAGCAGCTGCCCATCCCCGTTAACAAGGACTCCCTTTACAAGGTACTTTGCTCTTCACAAATGCTCCTGTAGTACAAGGTAGTGCAGTTCCTTTTGCATAAGATTCCAAAAATCTGTATTTTTCTCGAAGGAGAATATGCTGCTCATTCAGGGCAGTTTTGGAATGTTTCAAGAGTAATCGAAAAACATTCCGCTTGCATTCTGCTCGCTACCCCCCTCAACATCCGCAACCCCCTCTTCTTGTCTCCTAACCCCCTCTCATCTCGCTCAACCCCTCACAACGCATAGAAAGGCGCCCGCACTCCTTTAACCCCCTCAAGATGCTTCCACACATTCTGCCCTCAACCCCCCATCAACTCCTGTAACCCCCTCTCATCTCTCTCAACCCCTCACAGCCCATCGAGAGGCGCCCGCGCTCCTTCAACCCTCTCAAGATTCCCGCGAAGCTGCAGGCTGCTCTGCCCTTCTCTTCCAAGCCTAAGGACGAGGCTCGGCGCACAACACCGAGCCTGGAGCAGCAGCGGCCGGCAGTGGTGATGGAGCCTCAGGAGAGGCGGCTGCACACTATGGTGCAGCAGCTCAACACCATCAAGAACCAAAAGGTACAGTAGTACGGTAACACATTAACACGGTAAGTATGTTATCGTCATGTTCTATACGGATGGTGATGGTATCGTGGTGGTAGTCTGTATGGTTGTTTTCTTTTATTATTATTTAGTTTCCATTTTTTTGTTGTGCACTATTATATTTCCTGTGCAGGTGAAGAAGCGGAGGGAGACGACGCGCAAGAAGCGAGCGGAGTATGAGAAGCGCAAGGCAGCAGACGAGGAGGAGCAGAAGTACAGGCGTCGTGAGGAGAAGAGGGAGAAGTACAGGAAGGAGGCAAAGAGGAAGTTTGGGGGTGGTAGGGGTGGGGATGATGATGGGGGGCAGCCTGGAAAGAGGGGTCGCGGGCTGCAAGCCGACTAATGTGTTTGTAAGGCCAGCATTGACCTTATTAGGTAAAGGTCGCTGTGTTCGAACTTTGATATGTTTGTGTGGGAAATTTTGTTTCTATCTTATTTGCTGATTCAAATCGTCAATCAGCCTACTATGCAAATGCAGCACTCAACAATTAAAGGATTTGAACGATGATGCTGATTATCATAGGTCAACACCATCGACTGCACAATACGTCCACGTGTGGTAAGTAACGAGGATGAGCGATTTCTCCATCAGCTGCGTTGGGTGGGTTCTTTCCGCCTCTCTGTTGCGCTGGCTCCCTCCGCTGGTTTGGCATCTGAGTGCTTGGCTCTGCTGGCTCGGAATTTTCCTGAACGGCCGCGATTCGCCGCACTTCCGGGGATGTGTCACATCCAGCTTGTGCTATTCGCTCACCTTCGTTGAGTGCAGCTAATCTTGCCACGTATCCTGGTTACCCTGCTGACCATAGCTGGTTACCGTTATTTCCTCCACGTGACGCTCAGCTGGCTGTTTCGTATTGGCGACTCTTCCTCAGTTGCGGCGAGCTTACGAAGCAAGGTTGGGTGCAGTTCCGCCCGTGATTGCCGCTCGCGTCAGCGAAAGCAAGATGGAACACAAATGCGGACAGGTGGGACGCGTTTCGACGACAGCGCATTTTTGCGGAGGCAACGCAGCGAAGCCAGGTGCAATTTCGCCGGGGCAGGAAGCTGGGGGAGGCCGTCTGTGAGTGAACGAACGACTCGCATCCTCAAATTTCCATCGCCACCGAAAACACGCAGCGCCTTGCTCTTCAGGGTCTAAGGATAAAAGGCGCTGGAACGCGTTCCAGAAACCTCACTACTACCAAGCTCACTCCCTCAAACAACCACTATCTCAGCTGTACATTGCCGGCGCTTTTCTCAAGTAGCGCATTTTCCGTACTGCTTCTCGCTCTCTCTTTCAAACGCGCAAGCCACATAGTTGAGGGAATTTCTTTGCTTCTATACCAAGGCTTAATTTGACCGTCGGCGGCCAGTCTATGGCCGTAGCCCGCGTGTACAGTCTGTTTGCTTCATCCCACGACAACAAGAACCAGCGATCGAGTTCGCCCTTCTCCAAGCGATTCGACCACTCCGTGCGCCCGCTCTCCGAACTTCGGTGCCGCTTAGAAGACCTCATACCGGACCAACGCGACCGCGTACGCAACTTAAAGACCAATTATGGCTCCGTGTCGCTCGGCGAAACGACCATCGACATGGCGCTTGGCGGAATGCGTGGAATTAAAGGCCTAATCTGGGAGCCTTCCATCCTCGACGCAGATCTTGGAATTAAATACCGCGGCCTGTCTATCCCCGACTGCCAGCGCCTCCTCCCCTCCGCGATACCCGGCGGCGAGCCGCTTCCCGAGGCGCTCTTATGGCTCCTCATCACGGGGGAGGTTCCGACGTCGCTTCAGGCGGCGTCTATCACGGAGGAGCTGAGGCTGCGCGCGGCGAATGTGCCAGATCACGTGTTCACGGTGCTTCGTTCCCTCCCGAAGCATCTCCACCCAATGTCGCAGCTGTCTATTGGTGTAACGGCTCTTCAGTCCACCAGCGAGTTTGCCAAGGCTTATTCTTCCGGCTCCGTGCACAAGACTCGTTACTGGGAGCCCGTGTACGAGGACACGATGAACCTTATAGCGGGGATACCGGTGATCGCGGCGTTTATCTACCGCCGAGTGTTCAAGGATGGGCGTATGATACCGGCTGACCCCACCCTCGATTACGCCGCGAATTTTGCGCACATGCTTGGATTCGACGACCCTGGGTTTTACGAGCTCATGCGCCTTTATTTGACGATTCACGCGGATCATGAGGGCGGGAATGTCAGCGCGCACACCACGCATCTCGTCGGCACGGCTCTTTCCGATCCGTACCTGGCGTATGCTGCGGGGCTGAATGGTCTGGCGGGCCCGCTGCACGGGCTGGCCAATCAGGAAGTGCTGAATTGGCTTCACGAGGTTCGCGAAGAGCTCGGCGAAACCCCGACGAAGGAGCAGCTGGAGGGGTTCGTTTGGAAGACGCTCAAGGCGGGGAAAGTGGTGCCCGGTTTCGGACACGCGGTGCTACGGGTTACCGATCCGCGATACATTTCGCAGAGGGAGTTCGCACAAAAGCATCTGCCCGATGATCCCATGTTCCACCTGGTTTCTGACCTGTTCGATGTCGTTCCGGGTGTGCTGACGCAGACGGGGAAAGTCAGGAACCCGTGGCCTAACGTCGACGCGCACAGTGGAATTTTACTCGCGCATTACGGGCTTAACGAGTCGAACTTCTATACGGTGCTGTTCGGTGTGTCCCGCGCGATGGGCGTGCTGTCGCAGCTGATTTGGGACCGCGCCTTGGGATTGCCGATCGAGCGCCCCAAGAGCGTGACGATCAAGTGGCTGGAGGAGCACGGCGAAGCGGCGAAAGCTCGCGAGGCGGCGAAGGCTCGCGACCTGTCGGAGATGGTGGAATTAGTAGAGACTGCCTCAAGGCTGTAATAATAATTTAGGGGCTTTGATAATATCGGAGCTGTGATTGCACGGGGAAGCGATCATTGTGGCCAGCCCTCAAGCTTTGCGACATCGGCTGCCACCTCTCCTTGCGCACAACCACTCTCAAGAACTTTCGTCCGGACCTCTCCTTTCGTTTTGTGTTAGCTTTCGATTTCCTTACTTTTCTTCTTTCGTTTGCCTTTCACCAGTTCCTTGGGACGCCCTGAATTGTGTTGTACAATAAAGCCAGGGTGGCTCCTGGTAGCTAGTCCCAGCAAGCACTGAAGCACTGAAGCTGTGCTAGTTCCTTCTCCATTGTTGCTGGTTCTCCATTGTAATGTCGTTTAGCTTATTGTAAATGGAACGCATTTGCGGCTGATACAGGATCACTAGCTGTTTACCTTCGTGAAAAGGGAGGTATGGGCATGCTTCAAGTGACGGCGGGGACGAAGGCAGATAGGAGGGAGGGAGCCCCGAAGAAGGGGGGAGGAAGTTGGGGGATTGAAAGGTTTGCGACGGATGCTGGAGATTTGCAAAATGCAAATCGCACATTGCATTTCCGTAGGTGAACACGAGGGTTGCGCGAATGACCACATTGGGAGCGAAGGGCTTCCCCGCTACTTTTGCTTTGGCGAAGCGAAAGTTTTCGCTACATATTTCAGAAATGCGGGTGGGAGTCATTTGCCTAGCAGGCTAAAGGATCCACATTTGGTGCCTTGATGCATGTGCGGTGTGTTTCGTATCGGTTCCTACAGTTTCTAGAGCGTCTGGGTAGGGTGACTAGCAAAAAGGGAAGCCACGCCCGCGTTAATTTTCATAGCTGTACAGTTCATCCGTCATGGTGCACAACGATTCCAGCTGGTTTAGAGCGGTTAGACATTTGAACCATTCTAAACCGTGACGAAACAAGAGGAACCGCTCAGAATGAACTGTACTGAAACTGTAAACGAACACGCTGACCCCGCCCTAATATTCAGTTCAGTCTGTGCCAGCGAGACAATTACTACAATCGAGTGACTCTTACTGAGTGCTCTCTTTCGTTACTCTGTGAACAAATCATGGCAGACGCTATGGACATAGACGCCGACTCGACCCGCAATGCAACGGCGATGTGTCCACCAGATCCCGCGGCACCAAACGCGGACGATTTGTCGTCTCCGCAAACAGCGACGGCGCGCGAGCAACGAGAGCCACAGGAGGCGGACGACGCGGCAGATACAGGATGTCCGGAGCGCGAGAGCCCGAGCCGCAGCAGCGAAGAAGACCTGGTCGTGTCGCTGACGCGGCGCGGGGAGGAAGGGACACAGCGATTGGTCGAAGCCGCGGAAGGCGTGCTGTCCACGCTGAACCTCGTCATGTGCAACGGCGCCTTCTGGGAAGCTTCTTCCGAAACAGCAGGCGCTGGCAGTGCAAGCTCTGAGCAGCAGCTGCATCAGCAAGAGCAGCAGCAGCGGCGGACCTCGGGATTGCCGCCGGATGCGGCAGCAGCCGCCATTGAAATGGCTCACCTTCGCTATAAGAACATCTCGTCAGAGCTCCGGTCCCTGCTTCTGCGGCTGCAGGAAGAGATGGAGAAAGGGACAAAGCAGGCCGGCCGGCCAGGGAACGACAGGGAAGGAACTCAACAGGGCCCTGACCCAGGGCTTTCTGCACCTGATGCTGCACATGACCACGCAGCACCTGAAGAAGCTCCTGAAGCGGCACCTGAGGCGCTTGCAGCACACGAGTCGCCGTCAGTAGAGGAGTTGACTGCACGAGCAGCGACCCTGAGAAAGGTGCGTTCACTGACATAACACTGAGGAGTTGACTGAGAATTAAGCAAATAAAATTAATCAAATTAGCAGAAGAACCTTAAGGGACGTGTGTGAGGGCATCTGAAGAGGCAGCTAAACGCAGTGGTGGATGGTGGGTGGTGGGTGATGGGGAATTGATGGTGGGTGGTGCGGGATGGTTGATGAGTGAAGGATGATGGGCGATGGGTGATGGACCATGTACGATGCTACCTTTCCTGTACATTTTCTCCTCTCCCCTCTCCCACTCTCTCCCCTCCCACAAAACAGCAAATACAGAGGTGTAACGCGCGGCTGAGAGCAGCAACGGAGGCTCTGAGGGGGGTAACATGTGTCTCAGTCACTCACCAACCCCTCTTCTCTTCCCCACTTTGCTCGTGCTTCACGTGACTTTGAACCACTCTCCCCTTCCACAACAGCAAATCAAGAGGTGTAACATGCGACTGAGAGCAGCAATGGAGGCCCTGAGGGGGATATCAGACAATGGCACTCACACACCCCCCTCTGCTGTTCCCCTCTGTGCACCTCCTGCATCGTATGAAATCCCAAATCGCTCTCCCCTTCCACAACAGCAAATCAAGAGGTGTAACGTGCGACTGAGGGCAGCAATGGAGGCCCTGAGGGGGATTCTGGATGACGTCACTCTGTTTCAGGCACCCCAGCTGCTTCTGCTCTCGCAATCCTGATTGTCGAGCAAGTGCCTACCAGTATCATTCCTCAAGTTCAGCCTTCTATGAATCCCTGCCTGCTTCTTTTGAGCCAGTTGGCAGTGGTGTATATGTAGTGTATAATGATGATCATAAGTATTCAACCACAGGTGAACAGACACATGCCAGTTACATAAAGCTGCAGTATAGTCAAGTGACTCTCTTCTTGTTATTGCAGATCATTTACCGTATGTTAAATGACTCTCTTTCTCTCCATCATGAAGCCAAAGAGCCCCTCAAATACATCACCTACTCTTCTTCCTCTCGCCGTTTCCCATCAGCGCCTCTTTCTCCTCACCAGCCACCTCCTTTCGCGCCGCCGCCGCTCCCAAATCCGATCCCGCCCGCTTCTTCTTACCCTTGGATTTCCGCCACTTGAGATAAATCTGATAGCTCAACCCGGCAAAGACCATCCCCACACCCGCCCACTGCTGCCCTGTAAGCGGATTTCCATTCCACACGGCCGAGATCAAAATACTCATGAATTTCCGAGTCGTGGTGATGGTCGTGTTGACCAGCGCGCCAAACTTGTTGATGGTCAGAAAAATAAAGTTCTGCCCGACGGCGCCGCAGAGGCAGAAGAGGAACACGTCCACGGCAGCTTCGGGGTGAGTGCGGCAAAAGTCGATGGCTGCCATGCCGCCGCCGCCCGGCCAGGCAAACATGTAGATTGCCATGTAGAGTGTGCCCCATATGTTCATGCCCAGCATCAGATGGTACGTGGCAGTGAATGGATACCTGGAAAGGGGTTTGGGGCAACAGGGGCGTGTGGTGCAGTATAAGGTGATCGAAGCACGAGGGAATTGAGGCTCGGACATGCTTTCCCAGTCATGAGAGGTCTCCAACTCAGGCAGCTTCGGGTTGAAGAAGCAGAGGGTGTAGTAGTAGCATTGGGGCTCGTGACTTTTGAGTTCACTCAGAAGTAGCCTTGGGCATCAAGAATCAACTCACTTGGCGGTGATGGAGTCCTGAGTGGCGTTGGTGAACCCATCCAGCCCCAGGTTGAGGAAGCAAAGGATCTAGTAGCATTGGGGCTCGTAAGTAGCCTCAGGTAACATAGCTTCAAGAATCAACTCACTTGGCGGTGATGGAGTCCTGAGTGGCGTTGGTGAACCCATCCAGCCCCAGGTTGAGGAAGCAAAGGATCTAGTAGCATTGGGGCTCGTAAGTAGCCTCAGGTAACATAGCTTCAAGAATCAACTCACTTGGCGGTGATGGAGTCCTGAGTGGCGTTGGTGAACCCATCCAGCCCCAGGTTGAGGAAGCAAAGGATCTAGTAGCATTGGGGCTCGTAAGTAGCCTCAGGTAACATAGCTTCAAGAATCAACTCACTTGGCGGTGATGGAGTCCTGAGTGGCGTTGGTGAACCCATCCAGCCCCAGGTTGAGGAAGCAAAGGATCTAGTAGCATTGGGGCTCGTAAGTAGCCTCAGGTAACATAGCTTCAAGAATCAACTCACTTGGCGGTGATGGAGTCCTGAGTGGCGTTGGTGAACCCATCCAGCCCCAGGTTGAGGAAGCAAAGGATCTAGTAGCATTGGGGCTCGTAAGTAGCCTCAGGTAACATAGCTTCAAGAATCAACTCACTTGGCGGTGATGGAGTCCTGAGTGGCGTTGGTGAACCCATCCAGCCCCAGGTTGAGGAAGCAAAGGATCTAGTAGCATTGGGGCTCGTAAGTAGCCTCAGGTAACATAGCTTCAAGAATCAACTCACTTGGCGGTGATGGAGTCCTGAGTGGCGTTGGTGAACCCATCCAGCCCCAGGTTGAGGAAGCAAAGGATCTAGTAGCATTGGGGCTCGTAAGTAGCCTCAGGTAACATAGCTTCAAGAATCAACTCACTTGGCGGTGATGGAGTCCTGAGTGGCGTTGGTGAACCCATCCAGCCCCAGGTTGAGGAAGCAAAGGATCTAGTAGCATTGGGGCTCGTAAGTAGCCTCAGGTAACATAGCTTCAAGAATCAACTCACTTGGCGGTGATGGAGTCCTGAGTGGCGTTGGTGAACCCATCCAGCCCCAGGTTGAGGAAGCAAAGGATCTAGTAGCATTGGGGCTCGTAAGTAGCCTCAGGTAACATAGCTTCAAGAATCAACTCACTTGGCGGTGATGGAGTCCTGAGTGGCGTTGGTGAACCCATCCAGCCCCAGGTTGAGGAAGCAAAGGATCTAGTAGCATTGGGGCTCGTAAGTAGCCTCAGGTAACATAGCTTCAAGAATCAACTCACTTGGCGGTGATGGAGTCCTGAGTGGCGTTGGTGAACCCATCCAGCCCCAGGTTGAGGAAGCAAAGGATCTAGTAGCATTGGGGCTCGTAAGTAGCCTCAGGTAACATAGCTTCAAGAATCAACTCACTTGGCGGTGATGGAGTCCTGAGTGGCGTTGGTGAACCCATCCAGCCCCAGGTTGAGGAAGCAAAGGATCTAGTAGCATTGGGGCTCGTAAGTAGCCTCAGGTAACATAGCTTCAAGAATCAACTCACTTGGCGGTGATGGAGTCCTGAGTGGCGTTGGTGAACCCATCCAGCCCCAGGTTGAGGAAGCAAAGGATCTAGTAGCATTGGGGCTCGTAAGTAGCCTCAGGTAACATAGCTTCAAGAATCAACTCACTTGGCGGTGATGGAGTCCTGAGTGGCGTTGGTGAACCCATCCAGCCCCAGGTTGAGGAAGCAAAGGATCTAGTAGCATTGGGGCTCGTAAGTAGCCTCAGGTAACATAGCTTCAAGAATCAACTCACTTGGCGGTGATGGAGTCCTGAGTGGCGTTGGTGAACCCATCCAGCCCCAGGTTGAGGAAGCAAAGGATCTAGTAGCATTGGGGCTCGTAAGTAGCCTCAGGTAACATAGCTTCAAGAATCAACTCACTTGGCGGTGATGGAGTCCTGAGTGGCGTTGGTGAACCCATCCAGCCCCAGGTTGAGGAAGCAAAGGATCTAGTAGCATTGGGGCTCGTAAGTAGCCTCAGGTAACATAGCTTCAAGAATCAACTCACTTGGCGGTGATGGAGTCCTGAGTGGCGTTGGTGAACCCATCCAGCCCCAGGTTGAGGAAGCAAAGGATCTAGTAGCATTGGGGCTCGTAAGTAGCCTCAGGTAACATAGCTTCAAGAATCAACTCACTTGGCGGTGATGGAGTCCTGAGTGGCGTTGGTGAACCCATCCAGCCCCAGGTTGAGGAAGCAAAGGATCTAGTAGCATTGGGGCTCGTAAGTAGCCTCAGGTAACATAGCTTCAAGAATCAACTCACTTGGCGGTGATGGAGTCCTGAGTGGCGTTGGTGAACCCATCCAGCCCCAGGTTGAGGAAGCAAAGGATCTAGTAGCATTGGGGCTCGTAAGTAGCCTCAGGTAACATAGCTTCAAGAATCAACTCACTTGGCGGTGATGGAGTCCTGAGTGGCGTTGGTGAACCCATCCAGCCCCAGGTTGAGGAAGCAAAGGATCTAGTAGCATTGGGGCTCGTAAGTAGCCTCAGGTAACATAGCTTCAAGAATCAACTCACTTGGCGGTGATGGAGTCCTGAGTGGCGTTGGTGAACCCATCCAGCCCCAGGTTGAGGAAGCAAAGGATCTAGTAGCATTGGGGCTCGTAAGTAGCCTCAGGTAACATAGCTTCAAGAATCAACTCACTTGGCGGTGATGGAGTCCTGAGTGGCGTTGGTGAACCCATCCAGCCCCAGGTTGAGGAAGCAAAGGATCTAGTAGCATTGGGGCTCGTAAGTAGCCTCAGGTAACATAGCTTCAAGAATCAACTCACTTGGCGGTGATGGAGTCCTGAGTGGCGTTGGTGAACCCATCCAGCCCCAGGTTGAGGAAGCAAAGGATCTAGTAGCATTGGGGCTCGTAAGTAGCCTCAGGTAACATAGCTTCAAGAATCAACTCACTTGGTGGCGGTGATGGAATCCTGAGTGGCATTGGTAAACCCATCCAGCCCCAGGTTGAGGAAGCAAAGGATCTAGTAGCATTGGGGCTCGTAAGTAGCCTCAGGTAACATAGCTTCAAGAATCAACTCACTTGGCGGTGATGGAGTCCTGAGTGGCGTTGGTGAACCCATCCAGCCCCAGGTTGAGGAAGCAAAGGATCTAGTAGCATTGGGGCTCGTAAGTAGCCTCAGGTAACATAGCTTCAAGAATCAACTCACTTGGTGGCGGTGATGGAATCCTGAGTGGCATTGGTAAACCCATCCAGCCCCAGGTTGAGGAAGCAAATGATCTAGTAGCATTGGGGCTCGTAAGTAGCCTCAGGTAGCATAGCTTCAAGAATCAACTCACTTGGCAGTGATGGAATCCTGAGTGGCGTTGGTGAACCCATCCAGCCCCAGGTTGAGGAAGCAAAGGATCTAGTAGCATTGGGGCTCGTAAGTAGCCTCAGGTAACATAGCTTCAAGAATCAACTCACTTGGCGGTGATGGAGTCCTGAGTGGCATTGGTGAACCCATCCAGCCCCAGGTTGAGGAAGCAAAGGATCTAGTAGCATTGGGGCTCGTAAGTAGCCTCAGGTAACATAGCTTCAAGAATCAACTCACTTGGCGGTGATGGAGTCCTGAGTGGCGTTGGTGAACCCATCCAGCCCCAGGTTGAGGAAGCAAAGGATCTAGTAGCATTGGGGCTCGTAAGTAGCCTCAGGTAACATAGCTTCAAGAATCAACTCACTTGGTGGCGGTGATGGAATCCTGAGTGGCATTGGTAAACCCATCCAGCCCCAGGTTGAGGAAGCAAATGATCTAGTAGCATTGGGGCTCGTAAGTAGCCTCAGGTAGCATAGCTTCAAGAATCAACTCACTTGGCAGTGATGGAATCCTGAGTGGCGTTGGTGAACCCATCCAGCCCCAGGTTGAGGAAGCAAAGGATCTAGTAGCATTGGGGCTCGTAAGTAGCCTCAGGTAACATAGCTTCAAGAATCAACTCACTTGGCGGTGATGGAGTCCTGAGTGGCATTGGTGAACCCATCCAGCCCCAGGTTGAGGAAGCAAAGGATCTAGTAGCATTGGGGCTCGTAAGTAGCCTCAGGTAGCATAGCTTCAAGAATCAACTCACTTGGCAGTGATGGAATCCTGAGTGGCGTTGGTGAATCCGTCCAGCCCAAGGTTGAGGAAGCAAAGGATCTAGTAGCATTGGGGCTCGTAAGTAGCCTCAGGTAACATAGCTTCAAGAATCAACTCACTTGGTGGCGGTGATGGAATCCTGAGTGGCATTGGTAAACCCATCCAGCCCCAGGTTGAGGAAGCAAATGATCTAGTAGCATTGGGGCTCGTAAGTAGCCTCAGGTAGCATAGCTTCAAGAATCAACTCACTTGGCAGTGATGGAATCCTGAGTGGCGTTGGTGAACCCATCCAGCCCCAGGTTGAGGAAGCAAAGGATCTAGTAGCATTGGGGCTCGTAAGTAGCCTCAGGTAACATAGCTTCAAGAATCAACTCACTTGGCGGTGATGGAGTCCTGAGTGGCATTGGTGAACCCATCCAGCCCCAGGTTGAGGAAGCAAAGGATCTAGTAGCATTGGGGCTCGTAAGTAGCCTCAGGTAACATAGCTTCAAGAATCAACTCACTTGGCGGTGATGGAGTCCTGAGTGGCGTTGGTGAACCCATCCAGCCCCAGGTTGAGGAAGCAAAGGATCTAGTAGCATTGGGGCTCGTAAGTAGCCTCAGGTAACATAGCTTCAAGAATCAACTCACTTGGCGGTGATGGAGTCCTGAGTGGCATTGGTGAACCCATCCAGCCCCAGGTTGAGGAAGCAAAGGATCTAGTAGCATTGGGGCTCGTAAGTAGCCTCAGGTAACATAGCTTCAAGAATCAACTCACTTGGCGGTGATGGAGTCCTGAGTGGCGTTGGTGAACCCATCCAGCCCCAGGTTGAGGAAGCAAAGGATCTAGTAGCATTGGGGCTCGTAAGTAGCCTCAGGTAACATAGCTTCAAGAATCAACTCACTTGGCGGTGATGGAGTCCTGAGTGGCATTGGTGAACCCATCCAGCCCCAGGTTGAGGAAGCAAAGGATCTAGTAGCATTGGGGCTCGTAAGTAGCCTCAGGTAACATAGCTTCAAGAATCAACTCACTTGGCGGTGATGGAGTCCTGAGTGGCGTTGGTGAACCCATCCAGCCCCAGGTTGAGGAAGCAAAGGATCTAGTAGCATTGGGGCTCGTAAGTAGCCTCAGGTAACATAGCTTCAAGAATCAACTCACTTGGTGGCGGTGATGGAATCCTGAGTGGCATTGGTAAACCCATCCAGCCCCAGGTTGAGGAAGCAAATGATCTAGTAGCATTGGGGCTCGTAAGTAGCCTCAGGTAGCATAGCTTCAAGAATCAACTCACTTGGCAGTGATGGAATCCTGAGTGGCGTTGGTGAATCCGTCCAGCCCAAGGTTGAGGAAGCAGAGCGTGTAGCCCAGAGGTGCGTTGGGGCTGGCGAGCTTGCTCATCGCCTTGCTGGAGCTCTGTGGGAGATGAGGGAGGGAGGAGTGTGTCAGGGAGGGGGGGTGGAGTGGGGAAGCAGGGCAGCGAAGATATACAAAGGGAAGGTGGGGAAGCGGAGGGTGTAGCCCAGAGGTGCGTTGGGACTGGCGAGCTTGCTCATCGCCTTGCTGGAGCTCTGTGGGAGAGGCATGAGAGGCAGGGAAGAGGAAAGGCAGAGCAGGGAAGGGGGATAAAGTGAAGGTTGAGGAAGCAGAGGGTGTGACCCAAGCGTGCATTGGGACTGGCGAGCTTGCTCATCGCCTTGCTGGAGCTCTGTGGGGAGAGTGGAGTAGGGAGGGGAGTGCGAAGGGAATTGAGTTGGGACAGAAGAGGAAGCAAGAAGCGGGTGTAGACCAAGTCGCTCGCTTGGACCAAGTCGCTCGCTTGGACCAAGTCGCTCGCTTGGACCAAGTCGCTCGCTTGGACCGAGTCGCTCGCTTGGACCGAGTCGCTCGCTTGGACCGAGTCGCTCGCTTGGACCGAGTCGTTCGCTTGGACCGAGTCGCTCGCTTGGACCGAGTCGCTCGCCAGGACCGAGTCGCTCACCCGGACCAAGTCGCGCACCCGGACCAAGTCGCACACCCGGACCAAGTCGCGCACCCGGACCAAGTCGCGCACCCGGACCAAGTCGCGCACCCGAATCAAGTCGCGCACCCGGACCAAGACGCGCACCCGGACCAAGTCGCGCACCCGGACCAATTCGCGCACTTGGACCATGTCGCTCACTTGGACCAAGTCATGCACCTGGACCAAGTCAATCTATGGAAACAACCCACCTTAAAGAGGGCGAACATGGAAACTCCCCCCGCGACAAGCAGAGTGCAGATGTACTCTGGAATGGTGTAGCGCACCCCGTAGATGATGGCGCCTGCTAGCATCACTGGGAGTGTGTGGGAGAGTGCGTTGGAGTGGGCGGGTATGGGGGCAAAGGTAGGTGTGCAGTTGAGTGGGGACGAGCTTAAAAAGGATCAGCAGGAGGAGAGGAGACTCAGATATACGCCGGGAGAAAGGGAGGCAGCAACGCATTCTGTAGGTAATGCACCTCCCGGCAGCACTGGGCGTGACATGACAAGGAATGCGAGTCAACAGGACATGGCCTTGCAACTTGCATTGACACGTATGCCTTGAATTGCCGACTTGTGTCTTCATCGGCAGAACATTTGGATCAATTGAATCAGAAAGGAACGCATGTCGCGATATCATATGACCACGCATATACATGTACACATAAGGTACCATACATACACATATACGCACATAGTAATACATGAATATGCAGAAAACACCCACAAAGTGGTGGGCACATACCAGGAATCATCTTGGATGACTTGGCCAGGACCTGATACAAGAGATGATTGCGTTTCTTTAGGCGCCTAAAAAGCTGTCTCAGCTTACAAGGTGGTGTGGGGGGTTGGATCATACCTGGAATCATCTTGGATGACTTGGCCAGGACCTGAGGAACGGGATGATAGAGGGTTGCAAAAAGAGTTACAGGAAGAACGCAGTGAGTGAATCAAGAAAGGGAAATCTATACACGGGGCACGAGGGTGGGAGCAGAACAGGTGTGGGAGCGGCACAAGGGTGGTAGGACACGTATTTTTTTATTGACTCAATATAGTCGCGCAGGGGAAAGCAGAAATGAGATGTATAGGAGATGTATTTGTGCGAAATGAGGCAAAGCAGGGGTCAGGGGATGGTAGCAGCACACCCGGGAATGGTAAACGCTACACTGTGGACAGGGTGACGTGGCGCACCTGGGCAGGGTAGGAGATGTATTTAAGGGCAATGAAAACGGCACAGGTAACACACCTGGGCAGGGTAGGAGATGTATTTAAGGGCAATGAGGCCGCACGCCGGGCCGATGGTGTTGGTGACCCCCGGCAGCCAGTAGGACAGCAGCGGCGGCTGTACTGTCATGTTGGTGCCCAGAATGTTGAGCACTGATGGGGTTAACGAGGGGGAGGGGTGAAGAGGGGATTGAGAGGCGAGTGAGAGGAAAGTGAGAGGAAAGTGAGAGGAGAGTGAGAGGAGAGTGAGAGAGTGAGAGGCGAGTGAGCGGCGAGTGAGAGGCGAGTGAGAGGCGAGTGAGCGGCGAGTGAGAAACGAGTGAGAGGCTAGTGAGAAACGAGTGAGAGGCTAGTGAGAAACGAGTGAGAGGCTAGTGAGAGGCGAGTGAGAGGCGAGCAGAAAAGGACGTTGATTAGGAAGAAGAGGGAGGTGGGTACGCACTGAGGAAGGCGACGACGGAGCAGACGAGGCTCTGCGCGAGGTTGAGGAACGCCAGGTGCTCGAACCGCCTGTTGTCCGGCGCGAACCGCTTCGTGGAGCTGCATGGAGTGAGTGAGGGAGTGAGAGGGAAGGAAGGAGACGTTGCGAATTGCGAACAGCGATCCGCGGAAAAACTAATTCTTTACTTATTCTTGAAGGAATGAACCAAGAAATACTCATGATTGGATTGAGTAAGCCTCGGAATGAACACATCACTCTCGAAATTGACTGGGCTTTGGGTCGCAATGCGCAATTGGTCTCGTGCTGAAACTCGCTATGCGAAATTACTGTCTTCTTCGCAAACGGCGGTAACGACGAATTCTCGGGAATCTCGATGGTGATAGCAGCAATCCGTGACGAAACCACGGGATCAGCGGTCATTGTGCAATTCTGCAATATCGAACGGCTAAAAACTTTCAGAATCAGCCGTCCTGAAGAATCGAGCGGCTAGAAACTACCAGAATCAGTCGTCTGTCAACATCAAACGGCTAAGGAGTGTCAAGTTGATAGAGGACAATTACAGATTCTCCTGCACGACGCCTTGCGTGAGGTACGCCGCCCAGATGCCGGTGACGCAGACGGCGAGAAGCACGGCGCGTTTCCACGCGGCGGAGGACCCATGGCCCAAATGGCCGGCGGCAGCCATGACTGATCAATGAATTCAGTGATACTTTAATGATCGTTGAGGTAGTGACAAGGTTGCCGATGGTGTTCGAACTGACACGAGGTAAAAAGAACTATTAATCTTTCTCATCATTCCAAGCATGTCTGGATGGTGTAGTCGGTTATCACGCCAGTCTCACACACTGGAGGTCTCCGGTTCGATTCCGGGTTCAGACAGCATTTTTGCCTTTGCCTTGCGAAATGGTCAACAGCGACTCTTCATACCGATTTCCCACAGCAGGACAGATCTTGTTTCAGCTTCAAATGATGCACACAAAACTCTCTCCTTACGGTAATGGCTCTGCACACAGGCATCTGCATCTCCATAGCTTTCATAAAAATATTCCTCCGATATTTATACGCATGCACGATATGAACAGATGATTCAGCCCTTAGTAGCTTCAAAATCAGGCAGCAGCAGAGGCCACGTAATCAATCGCTTCCTTGCAGATGCAGGTCATGCTGGCTTCAGGACCATACACCTGTAAACATGCTCTCATGGAGTACATGGGAGGAGAAGCAAGGGCAGCCGATGGGGGAAATGTGGTGAGAAGGGTTGCTTGCACATAAAAGGGCCTGATCAGATTGCAAGCACATGCAGATGAGTCTCGGCAAAAGTGGGAACACTTCAGTTCTCCCCTTGCTTTTTGCTTCACGCATCAGGATGCGGATCTCAAATATCCGTGCCCAGCCGTCACATCTTCAAGACCCTACCGGAAGCTGGGTCCCTTGCATCTGAGACATACCGTAAAGGCATTCATGCTCGATACGCACCTGGATGGGAATGCCAATCTCGGTGCCAAGCTCGCGCATCTTCTCAAGCCCCTTGCGGATGTAGAACCCTGTTCTTAGCGACATCTCAAATCACTCAATCCTTGCTCCACACGCACCTGAATGGGGATGCCAATCTCGGTGCCGAGTTCACGCATCTTCTCAAGCCCCTTGAGGTAGTTGGGCCCTCCACGCCGCACAAAGATGCGCACCTTGGCATCCTTGATCTGCCGCTCCTGGTGAAAGAAGATGGATGGGGGGAATATGGGGTGTGGGCATGGTGAGTGAGGGACATGTACACATGAAGATGTGCACTTTGGCATCCTGGATCTGCCGCTCCTGGTGGAGGGATGATGGATGGGGGGAATATGGGGCGTGGGCATGGTGAGTGAGTGAGGGACACGCACACATGAAGATGCGCACCTCGGCGTCCTTGATCTGCCGCTCCTGGTGGAGAGGAGAGACTAGGGAGGGCTAAGCGTGGTGAGAGCAAGACACGGAATGGGCACACCGAGGAAGAGACACACACATGAGGATGCACAATTTGGCGTCCTTGATCTGCCGCTCCTGGTGGAGAGGAGAGACAAGGGAGGGATATGGGTAGGGCCATGTTGAGTGAGAGACACACACAAAGATACGCATATGCGCGTCCTTGATCTGCCGCTCCTGGCTGTAGGGACAAGGCACAGCGGGGTGTAGGGTATGGGTCTGAATGGTGCGTTTTAACTCACCTGTGAGAATTCTGAAAGCCACGCAAAACGCAACTTTCCATCTGTGATCCATGAGGCCACGCAGCCTACCTTCTCTCGGAGCGTACGTGTATTATGTGTTTTGAGTAGACTCAAAACATATCGTTCCACCCATGACGCCTGGCAGCTTACCTTCTCTCGGAGCGCCCGAATGATGCCGGAAAACGTCTTGGCCACGTCTGTGAAGTTGGCGATGCCTCCACCAATCAGCAGCGCACGTGGACGGCCATCGGGATTGGCTGTGGCGCACTGAAGATGGGAAGGGAGGGAAGGGGGAGGACGTGTGGATTCGGTTGTGCCTCTACCAGTGAGCAGCATGCTTGGATGGCCATCGGTAAGGTGGCAAGAAAATCGCTTCAGCATATCAAGAAACATGAACCAAGATGGCATGCTGATTAAGTTTGCAGAAACTGTGAGGGACCCACGTCAATCAAGATGCGAGCATACTGCAGCGTCTCCTCCTCGTTTGGCGCTCCACTGTACTCTGCATAGTTGCCCAGCTCCTGTGCGTAGCCCAAGTCCCCCACCTGGACACCAAAGAGAGGAACAGCCCGGATGAATTCGGGGACAGAAGGAAGGAAAGACATATGCACAAGACAAGCTTTGGAGGAGTGGATGAAAGAAACGGCAGAAGAAAATAGCATCAGCATATTTAATAGGCGCGTCAAAACAGTTGACAGAGGGGGGCGGGTGTGTACAGTGTCGGCGTAGATGACTGAAGCCCCTCCTCCTGCCACCATGGTCCAAATGAACCCTTGATGATTTTTTACTCAACTCAAAACACAGAAATGAGAATGGGAGAGTGGCGTACAGTGTCGGCATAGATGACGGAAGCCCCTCCCCCTGCCACCATGGTCCAGATGCGGCCCTTGGGGTTCAGAATGGTGAGCTTGAGCGAGGCCCCCGTCTGATGGGGGGAGACGGCCGAGTTGAGAGAACAGAGAAGACGAGGGAAGGGAGAAGTGGGGGGAACAGAGGAGATGGGGGAGGAAAGGAGAAGAACAGCGAAGATGGGAAGGGAGAAACAACGGAGCCGGGAAGGCTGGGATGGCTTGAGATGGCATGGCACATTGACAGACCCCATACGTCATTGACAGCCCTCACCCATAATCACACTGACAGCCCCCTCCATAGTCACGCTGACGCCTCCTCCCCTCCTTCCCCACCATGCGATAGACGGACACGCTGACGGGCCCTTGAATAGTAACACCAACAGGCCCCATGGGAGCACAAGCAGTACACGGGGAATTTCCCCACGCTCACCTTCTCATCCATCTCGTGAATCCTCTCCTCCGAAGGAGACATGGTGCGGCCAAAGGGGAGAGGGAACTCCACGTCGCCCCACCTGCGTTCGGGTGCAGTGGAGAGGGAATGGGGAGACAGAAATGATTCATTTTAACTCAAAAGGCACGTTGAAGTCAACTCAGAACTCATGAAAGAGGGCACTCATTCGTACATACTTCTGGAAGTGCTTGAACTGTGCCGTGTCGTCCAGCTCGCCACGCATGTCCAGAGGAAAGGGCTCCCCGTTGACGACAATGAACGGGTTCATCTCAATCAGCGTGAAGTCCAAGTCTGGTGGAGAGGGGGGGGAGGGGGGGGGGGAAAATGGAAATGAGGGTTGGGGGAAGGTGCACAGGACGATTGGCTTTACATTGATGGCTTCCTGTCGGCAAAACTGGTGATATCCACGTCCAGTCAAGAGTATGGGGCAGATCGACAGGGTGAGGAATAAAAAACGAGTGGAGCATGAGAGGACGGTATCACCTTTGAAGACAGCAAAGACACCCTTGATGAACTTCTCCATGCTTTCTCGGACCTGCAGAGAGGCCAGGAGACGCATAGCAGACGCATGGATTGGATGAGGGATTAGATTGAGAGCTGAGAAGCGGAGTAATTTCTCCTGCTATGGAGTCAAGGGCAAGGAGGGAGTGAAGGTGGGCATGAAGGGGAAGAACGGACGGGCATGAAAGGGAACAACGGACAAAGGGAAATAGCTATGGAACGGAATGGACTAAAAGGAAAAGGCGGGCGCAACTGAAGAGGGATAGGCAGGAACGGAAGGAGAGAGAGCGGTTCCACGCACCTCGAGGGGCAGAGTCGCAATGAGCGGCGCACAGAGCTCTGATGTGAGCTCTGACTCTGTGGGCACAAAGATGGTCTTCACCTGCCAGCCCGACACAGAAAGTCACAGGACAAACACCGCATGGCATGACACACACCACGTGGCATAATGGCACACACACGCGGCGGTGCACTCCGTGATAGCACCCGCCACAAGAGCATGCCCCATGATGGCACATGCCATGACGGCACATGCCATGACGGCACATGCCATGACAGCACATGCCATGACAGCATACCCCAAAACGGCACACGCCATAACATCACACGTCAGATATGCACACATAACAAAGGTACAACACGTGTTAATGCTCTGGAAAACGAACTCCTGAGCAGTGCTTTATTCGTATCCTAGTTACTCCCATCGTCCTTCCTTCCCATGCTCCACATCTCATCGCAGTTCTCCTCTATTTCAACTCCCTTCCTCACGGCTCCCCCCCATCTCACTTCATCCCCAATCCAACCCCCTTTTCCCTGGTCGCCCCCATCGTACCTTGTCCCAGTTCTCCTCGATATTGACGCCGCCGCATTCGGAGAAGCACACGTCGCAACCCAGGCGCTTGGAGGTAATGGAAAGGTAGTACTCCTCCTTGTGCGGGATGAACGGCTCCACTATGAACGTCGTGATGGGGCCCTTGGACTGCCCCATCTCCACCTGTTGGAGGCACAGCGAGAGACACAGAGAGAGGAGGTGACAGAGAGGTGATGCTAATTATATACCCATTCGTTGCAACGACAAACATCGCAGGAGCGAAGCAAGCTCAATGTCGCTCAAACGCACAGAGAACAGGCTCTTACCTCCTTGCCGAGCTTGCTCTTAACGAACGCCTCCACTCCTGCGAAGTCCAGGTCAAGAGCCACCTGCAAGAGTGGGGGTGCGAGAAAGAAAAAAAAGCATATGGACGAGGGGTGGTGGAAACGGAAACGGGAGCTGGTCGCCAAGATCAAGGGACAGCGAATGGTTCACTGGGATGTTCTAGCCTCGCGTGAAGACTTCTGAGTCGCTTCAAAATGTTTAGAAGACAATGGCAAAACTCCCCAACAGTAAAAGGCTTACCAGCAAACATGGCTCACCAGGCCGCTCTTGCCTCGCTTGCCGAACAGCATGTCCGGCTTCACCACCATGCGGGTGCTGTTCATCCATGGCTGCTCGTTCGCGAGCTTCGCGAAATCCGTCTCCGATGTGATCTATTGACATCGAATAGGTTGGACATCGCAAAGAAAATCCAAGCGAAGCAGTTTTAGTTGGATGAAAGTTCACTTTAAAAAATGCTTGGAGTGAAACGAGAAGAAGAGATGTGTCTCGGTGGCAACTGCGGTTCACGCGGAACGTCCGCACAGATGCGAGGAGAATAATTCTCCCACCTGGACAGAGTTGATAGTCAGATCGATTCCCGCGAGGCGCTTCAGGTGCTCCTTCAGGAGGCGTTTGGAGTCGTACTCTCGGATCTTTTTCCGGGCCATATTTAATTCTGCATAATAAAAGGCGAGACGAAACAAATGAGCAAAGGATGGGAATGGCTAAAGCGTGGACAGGACAACTACAACTTCCCAAATGGCGTAGTTCAACAGGGGAGTCAGCTCGACGGATGCAATCACTAATACACGTAAAAACATCCATTTCCTACCTTAATGATAGAACAGCAAGGCAGCACCAGCACTGATGTGAAAAATCCAGATGAGTCGGGAAGAGCAAGCTACCGAATCAGATGCACCAGTCTACTACTCCTTCCTGATCCAAGCAAATGAGGCAGAGCTGAGCTGAATGCTTCTGATGCCTGAGCTCGAATCTCAATCTAGTGAAATCCGAAACCAGCTCCTCCTCGCACCTCTCACAAGTCTCAAACTCAACCAACTTCGGGGGAGGGGACGTATTTATCTGACGTAATGCGGTGTGGTGTGTCACTGATTCGGAACGAACGAAAACAAGAGTGTGCGAGGTTTGCTAGGGGACCTCCTAGTTTGAGTTCCGGCGACGACACTTTGGTAATTTTGCGAAGCGAATCGAGGATTTTCGCATGAGCTCAGCACGACACAGACCCGCGAAAAAAACGCTGAAACTTAACTCCTGCCTCCGCAGATGCGGTCACATTTGGCGGGTTTCCCGAGGGCGACAGCGGCGGACATAAAGATTGTGGAACGGAGTTCTCAAGAACTGCCACTGGCTTTCAATGAATTCCCACGAAAAATAGCAGGCAGTTCTGGCATTCTCCCATACTGTACTCCCTCCTGCCTAGAGGCGCGGATTCGCCGCGGAACTGGCTCTGCGCAAAGGTAGAGGGGGAGTGAGGTGGGGCAGTTCGAGTTGTTGCTGACGTTACTTGGGCCCCGATCACCTGTCACGTCGTCCCGTGGCAGCACGCAGTTGGTGCTGGCCCCTCACTCTCACACAAGTGGTCCCACCACCACCCAGCAGTCAACTAATTGCAAAACACTTTTCATTATATAGACATACATTTCCATAATACCGAACAAAACACCACCACATTGCATAGCTCAACACCAAGGCATACTGCCTTCTATAGTTTACTTGGAATCACCTGCCAGCCTCTTGATGTCCTCAATATTGTATACCCCTGCAACCGAGTCATCAACGACGGCTCGCACCGCTACAGCTGCAAGATCAGCAACATCTACAGGAGGCGCTAAAAGCAGGTCGGAGGCTGGAAGAGGGGAAAGTAGCTTTGTGATATCCTTAGTGGCTGACAGCAGCTTCTCCAACGGCTGGCCAATCAGATCGAGCGGAACCTCCACACCCCCTGCTACCCGCCTTTTTCCGTAGATAAATCCCGGCCTCAGCACAACTCCTGGCGCGTCGGGTGAGGGGAAAGGTTTGACAATAACATGATTGGCTTTGGGTAACAGCAACGGATAACGATTACAAGCTGGAGGAAAGAGAACGGAAAGGGAACCTGTCAAGGTTGAGTGAGCCCGCACATAAACAGGGGGTTGGGTTTGAAGATATGCACAGGAAAGCGAGAAGAGAGCAAGAAGAACCACACCTGTGTTGGGGAACGCATCAAGAACCGCCGTCTCGGCTCTTTTCTTGCCATTAAAATATCCATTCTCCTTGGCAAAATCGGGCAGGTTGTAATCGTGCACCGACACAAACACAAACTTGCGCACGCCACAGTCTTTAGCTGCGTCAACCGCAACCACTGTAGCATCTCCGTTGATCCGCTCCATCTGCTCGTCTGTGCCGAACCCCCCGATGCAGGACACCACTACAGTCACATCCGTTAGAAGCACAGGCCAGTTGGCGGAGAACACGTCGCCAGTCTCCCATGTGACACTGTTAACCCACGTCTCGTTGGAGACGGAGGGTCGGCCGGACCTGAAGGAGGTTCGAACGTCACACATGGTTGAGGCAAAATGGGGCATGAGGGGGGTTGAGACAGAGGGAAGGGGTGGTCACCTTGTCAGGAAGAGAATCCTGGGAATGTCTGATCGTGGTGGCAGAAACAGCTGACATTCAAACAAAGAACTCCATCACCAGAGACATGCATCTGCTCGGGCTGACCATGTCAGTTCCCCTGTTAGCTGCTGTTTGCTTGCTGTTGACGGCACAGATGCTGTTACCGAAGACCTTCAAATCCAAGTGCTTTCAGATTACGATATTCGCACCTGCTCAGGCTGACCACGTCAATGCCTCTGTCAGCCGCTGCTTTTGCCACAGCGGAGCCTACAAATCCACTCCCACCAAGAACCAGCACCTGGGAGAATCCGGAGGGGAGGTGGGGAGAGTCGAGGTGAGTGGGACATTTTAAGTTGAGTTAGCATGAACCGCTATCACCAAGCACTAGCACCCAGGGGGATTCCAAGGGGGAAACTCGATGCAGGTGAGACGTTTCAAGTTGATCAATGAAAACCACTCCCACTAAGCACCAGCATCTGAGAAATCCGAAACGTAGGAGTTTGAGGCCGAGACATCCACAGGTACTGGGATTCAATCAACGGACTAAGGATTTTAGGTGTTGCTCGCCCCAACGCTCTTGGCATTGACCACACTTCCGCCCTTGCCATTGCCCGCCCTGCCGCTCTCGGCATTGGCTGGATTTCACCGTTCAACTGTCTTGCTCCCGCTCCTTCTCATCCCCCCACCTTCTGAATCTCTCACATTCGCGTTTACTCATGCTCGTATTCGCTCACCTTCTCGTTCTTAATCTCGGCCTCTACGTCGATCGCCGAATTTCCCGCTTCTGCCGCCGCTGCAGCGATTTTCCGCCGAGCAGTTCGCTTGTGTGCCTTCGATATAGTCACAGGTGATCTGCGCGTACGAGCAGGACACAAGTGGACGCCTCGCAAGGTAGCACGAACGAACGTAAGAACAATGGTAAGAATTAAAAGACCTCTTGAGTGTCACTGTAAATGCGTTGCATAAGGTGAAAAGGACCCACAGTAAGGCGTTACGAGTTGCCTCCACGACGTGCCTCGACGAAGAGGGTCCGTGGCTGGTAAATCGCACGAAGCCATCGCGACGGAGAGATACGGTAGGAGGAGGACACTGCTGTGAAACGGCAACGAATTTCGCTGACGCGGACGGGATCAACAAGGAAGCAGAAAACGCCATTGAGAAAGACAAGCCGCGACGCAAGGCGGATTTCCCGTCGAGCACGAATGACTAGTAGTGAATGAGTGATTAGTGCAGGAAAGAGTGCTACTTTCTAGAAAGAAACGTACAAATGCACTCGTTATTTGCAGAAACGTCACCGTTTCAAATTGTTCAGTTCACTTCATCAGTGTAAGCCTAAATGGATTTTCTACATAATCATTTTGTATTCAAAGCATAACAGAATTATTTCTACCAGCAATTATCAATGACAGACTAAAAACAACGTGACACCTCTCCTCGTGGGCCAAGCAGCAATTTTCTGAACATTTGCAAAACAAATGGGAGTGCTAAAGGTACATGTCAAAACCTAAGCATATGGCTTGTCCTTCACAGCCCACTCAAAGATCTGCTCATATTGCTGCGCCGCCCTGTTCCACGACATGTCCTGAGTCATGCCCCTCTGAATTAGGCCTTGCCACGAGTCTTTGTGCTCACGGTACGTCTGAATGGCCATCCACAGTGCCTGTGTGCATGACAAGGAAGCAGAAAAAGTCACATTAGTGGGAGTTGGCCGAATTAACTGGAAGGCTAGTCCTTACGAGGGGAAAACAGCAGGGAGAGCTTTTTCTAACTGTTCGTTCCAACCACCCATCCCAGTTGTCCACCCTAACTGTCATCCCAACCGTCCATCCCAGACATCCATCCCAACCATCGATCACAGACACCCATCCCAACCATCCATCCCAGCCATCCATTCCAACTGCCATCCCAACCGTCCATTCCAAGCACACAAAACAAATGTTATAGGCACGTACCCCCATCATGGCTTCCTGGGTGAGAGGTGAGAATGACCACCCTGTGCCGGCGCCTGCACCCCCGTTGGCAAACGGGTTGAAATCCTCCACCGTGTCCCTCAGCCCGCCCGTCATGCTTCGAATCAAAGCTAAACAATCTCAACCGTTCATCTACCATCCATCGCAACCATCCATCCCAACCATCCACGCCAACCACAAAAACAGGACAATTTTGAAACGTACCCCCATCATGGCTTCCTGGGTGAGAGGTGAGAAGGACCACCCCGTGCCGGCGCCTGCACCCCCGTTGGCAAACGGGTTGAAATCCTCCACCGTGTCCCTCAGCCCGCCCGTTGCGTGCACCACTGGCACCGTTCCGTACCGCATTGCATACAGCTGGTTCAGCCCGCACGGCTCGAAGCGCGACGGCATGAGGAGGATGTCGCAGCTAGCATGGCAGTGGGGGGGTGGGGGAGGGGAGAGAGGGGGGGAGAGGGGAGGGGTTGGGGGGAGGAAGAGAGGAGAGGGTCGGGAGGGTAAGTTCCTGCACGGCTCAAAGCGTGACTGACGGCATGAGGAAAATGTCGCAACTGGCATGGCAGAGGGGTGGGGGGGTGGGGGAAGGGTGGGGGGAGGAGGGGAGCAGGGAAGAGAGGAGAGGGTCGGGAGGGTAAGTTCCTGCACGGCTCAAAGCGCGACGGCATGAGAAGGATGTCGCAACTGGCATGGCAGCGGGGCGTAGGGGGATGGGGGAAGAGGAGAGGGGGGGTGGGGGAAGAGGAGAGGGGGGGTGGGGGAAGGGAAGGGGAAGAGAGGAGAGGGGGGGGGGAGGAAAAGTTCCCGCATGGCTCAATGCGCGACAGCACGAGGAGAATGTCAGCTGGCATGGCAAGCAGGCAGGAAATGAGGGAGCAGACGGGGAAGGCGCAGAGCGGGGAGGGGGGATGGAAGGGGGAAACGTGGAGAGGGAAAGCTTAGGAAAAAGCGCAACGACATGAGGAGGATGTCACAGCTGGCATGGCAGGCAGGCGAAGGAGATGCGGGGGGGGGAGGGAGAGGGGTGGGGGGGAGAGGAGGGGGGGGGGGAGAGGAGAATGGAGAAGGGAGGAAGGGGAGAGAGAGAGAAGTCAGGGAGCAAGAGGGAGGTGAAGGGAGGTGATGCGATGTAAGAAGTTCATTTCAAACATCCCTGCACCTATCCCAGCCTTACCCAGCAGTGATGCGGTGCGCCATGGGCACAGAGAAGCCCACCCAGCCTCGGAACTTGTCGGGGTAGGCGCTCTCCGCCCACTTCATCCATGCCTCCAGGTCCGGCTCTCCACTGCCCAGCATCACCTGGAAGCGGAAGGGTGGAAGGAAGGATGGATGGGCATCAGAAGTGAGTCGAGATTTCATGGTTACTCCACCCTCATCACAACTTGTCGGGGTAAGCACTCTCCGCCCACTTCATCCATGCCTCCAGGTCCGGCTCTCCACTGCCCAGCATCACCTGGGAGAGGAAGGGGACGCAGGGAGCGGAAGGGGACGCAGGGAGAGGAGGGGCGAGCAGGGAGAGGAGGGGCGAGCAGGGATGGAGGAAGAAAAAAGGATGAGTGGGAGAATAATGTGCGTGACTTTATTGAGAAACCCAAACCCCCTTGGGAACTTATCGAGCAAAGCACCCTCGACCCACTTCATCCACACACACGAAACTTCCACCTTTGTGCCATTATGCCATTACGACCCCGCAAACCCCCACTCCCATCCCCGCACAACGCCCCATCAGCATGTGCACTCACAAATTGCACGTTGTCTGTCATCAGCTCAGGCAGCGCTGCTTGGATCACGTCCGGCCCCTTTGAGTCAATATAAACCCCCAGCACCGACTCCCATCACCACACAACGCCCCATCAGCATGTGCACTCACGAATTGCACGTTCTCTGTCATCAGCTCTGGCAGCGCCACCTGAATCACGTTCGGCCTCTTCGTGTCATTACAACCGCGCAACCCCCAACCCCCACTCCCATCCCCACACACACAACGCCCCATCAGCCCATGCACTCACGAATTGCACGTTGTCGGTCATAAGCTCAGGCAGCGCTGCTTGAATCACGTCCGGCCCCTTCTGCCAGTCCAGACGCCCAATGAACCCAATCTGATGGAGAGAAATAGAGATCCAAGGGGGAGAACGGGGAAGAGGGGCAAGCAAGAAGTGGTTCACGACGCTGCAATGTTTGACTAGCGTGGTAAAAGTGATGTTTTGAGAGGCAGCACATGGCAGCACTGCCATGTGCATACAGTGCCTTTCCTAGAAGGAGGTTCAGTTCTCCAAAACAGTGAGTTGTTTGAATAGCACAACTCACCAGGGGCACCTCAGGCCGCACGGCCAGCCCCAGCTCCTTCTGCAGCGCTGCCTTGCACTCCGCCTTGCCCTCTAAGTCCTCTGCTGTGAACTGTGAGGGAATGTGCTTGTCCGTGGCTGGGTTCCAGTCAACGGTGTCTATGCCATTCGTCACTCCTGCAAGGGGAGCAAGGGCGGAGAAGCAAGGGGAAGGCGGTGTGGTGAGTGACTTGAGGTCCTCTGCTGGGAACTGCGAGGGGATGTGCTTGTCCGTGGCTGGGTTCCAATCCACTGTGTCTATGCCGTTGGTCACTCCTGTTGCGGGAGAGAACAAGAGGAGGGGGGAAAAGGGGGGTGGGGTGGGGTGGGGCTGCTGTGAACTGTGAACGAATGTGCTTGTCCGTGGAAGGGGTCCAGTATATGCAATTCATCACTCCTGTGGGGGGGAGCACGTAGGGAGACAGGGAGGAGGTTGAGAGGAGGCAGGGACAGGGGTGAGTGTCAGGAGCGTGAATGCAAAGACTGCTGAGGAAAGATTAGCAGTGTGATGGGGAGTGTGAGGGAGCAGCGCCAAAGAGCAGTGCTAGGAAGAGTGTGAGGGAGCAGCGCCAAAGAGCAGTGTTAGGAAGAGTGTGAGGGAGCAGTGTGACGGAGAGTGTGTGTGAGATATTAGTGTGAGGGAGGGAGATGTACCCACCATTCAGCACGATGCTTCTTCCACGCAGCAGTCCATCTAGGCCCCATCCGCCCTCCCCTGTCGTGATCTCCCACGCATAACCCTGCAGCACGGAAGGAAAGGAGAACCCAAGTGTGAGCCAAAAACAAGGGTTTCCAGATGTGCACTCTTTACCGAATTGGGGGGCAAGTGGGTGGCAGAAAGGGGGAAATGGGGGTATAGTGGAGGCTGGAACTGGGAAGGAGAGAAAGAAGGTAGGGGGTGTGAGAGAGAAGAGTGGTGCTCACCCACGAGAAAAAAGGGAGGGGAGGGGAAGGGGTGGGAGTAAGGGACGGGAGGATAGAAAAGTGGAGCCCACCCACCCACACAAACACCCACGCACCTGGCTGACGGTGAGAACGCGGTCGGCAGTGAGAACGCGGTCCGCTTGAGGATGTTCACTGCCTCGCCCTTGTCCAGAGCGTGCTTCCTTGCCCACTCGACCAATCACCCACGCACCCACCCACCCACGCACCCACCTACCCACGCACCCACCCACCCACACACCCACCCACCCACACACCCACCTACCCACGCACCCACCCACCCACGGACCCTCCCACCCACACACCCACCTACCCACGCACCCACCCACCCACGCACCCACCCTCCCATCCATCTATCCACGCACCTGGCTAACAGTGAGCACGCGGTCGGCAGTCACAATGGCCCCCTTGAGGATGTTCACTGCCTCGCCCTTGTCCAGAGCGTGCTTCCGCGCCCACTCGGGGAACACCCACTCCAGCGCCCCGTACCACTCCCCGGGCACGCCCAGGCTGCCAAAGGTGTATGCGGGCTCCACGCCCTGGTGGGCCAGGTTGTGAATGGCAATGATGGTGCGCGCGTCCTTGTACACGCCGTAGCGGCGGTATTTAGAGGCCACAAGGCTGGAGAATTAAAGGGTTGAAAGGAAACAGGGCGATGGAGAAAGGGGAAGGAGAAGGGGAGGAATGAGGGATAGAGGACGGGAGAATTGGGTCGAGAGCGGGAGGCACGCCCAGGCTGCAGAAGGTGTATGCGGGCTCAACGCCCTGGTGGGCCAGGTTGTGAATGGCAATGATGGTGCGCGCATCCTTGTAGACTCCATAACGACGGTACTTAGATGCCTAGATGCCACAAGGCTGAGTGTATGCATGGGGTGCAGGGGATGGGGTGATGGAGAAAGGGAAGGGAGACGGGGAGGAATGAGGGGCAAAAATAAGGGGCAGGGGCGGGGAGGGCAGCAGGCCCGGGGCACGCCCCGTACCACTCCCCTGGCACGCCCAGGCTGCCAAAGGTGTAAGCGGGCTCCACGCCCTGGTGGGCCAGGTTGTGAATGGCAATGATGGTGCGCGCGTCCTTGTAGACTCCATAGCGGCGGTACTTGGATGCCACAAGGCTGTGTGTATGCAT
Organism: Closterium sp. Naga37s-1; assembly: GCA_947471745.1. NCBI lineage: Eukaryota > Viridiplantae > Streptophyta > Zygnematophyceae > Desmidiales > Closteriaceae > Closterium > Closterium sp. Naga37s-1. The sequence goes on along the minus strand of CANJKZ010000783.1, from coordinate 1,826,433 downwards.
GGGCAGGAATGGGCATGGGACACAGTGGGTAGAGGGCAAGGGGCATCGGGTGAGGCAATGCGGGCTCGACACCCTGGTGGGCCAGGTTGTGGATGGCGATGATGGTGCACGCGTCCTTGTACACGCCGTAGCGGCGGTATTTAGAGGCCACGAGGCTGTGGGGATTCAGCGGGGTTATGTATGGGGAGCCACGGGAGAGAGGGAGATGCAGAGGAAGGGAAAAAGGCAGATACTAAATTGGAGTGACTTTTGAGAATTCTCAAAAGTAACCCCGCGGATGCGCTACGGGCACTTGGCATGCGATAAGGCCACCTAACATGCTTTATTCCCCCCACCATCAGTCACTCACACAGGCACGAGTCCAGCATGCCAGTCGTTGGCCACAAACACCACCTTCTCCCCATACGTGAATTCCTGATCAGGCACTCAATACATCCAGCATTCACCACTTCCCCTCCCCCACCAGTGCCAGCCACTCACACAGGCACGAGCCCGGCATGCCAGTCGTTGGCGACAAACACCACCTTCTCCCCGTACGTGAACCCTCCAAACGGCAGCACCAGAGGCGCCTCACATGCCGCATGGCACAGCAGCGCGAACCGGAACTGTAGGTGAGGGGGCAGGGGGAAGAGAGGAATGGGCGTTGACGGGGTAAGTGATTGGGAGATTAAGGTGCGGAGTGAGGTGTGGAGGTTTGGAGGTGGAGATGAGAAAGGGTAAAGGATGTTTGGGGAAGGGTGAAGGGAATTCAGAGGAGGAAAATTTGATAACATATGCGCCTACCCTAAGATCCTCCCATCCCATTTCACCGCACCCAAAGCACTCCCATCCCATCCCAACGCACCTCACTGCACCAAACCACTTGAACCACCTCATCACTTTCCACCGCACACCACACCTCGCCCTCACCTGATTGTCGCCGAACGCCCCTCTGGAGTCGCCATAGGGCGTGCCTGGGCGGTGGTAGGACGGGTGGTCCACAAACACCTGCCATGTTGCCACGTGGCACAAGGGGATTCGAGGAGAAAGGGACAATGTATCGTCAATAACTTGAGCCTTATCAAGGCGACCTCTGTTATGCTATTCGGGGAAACTTAAATACTCTACTCCATAAGTAGCAAAACAGGAAAATGCACCACCACAGAGGAACCGCCCACCCAGAAGAACAGCCCAAGAACGCCCACCCCAAGAACGTCCAACCCCAAACTAAAACGGCCACCCAAAAATAACACCTCGTGTCTAGAAACTCACGAAGTCAACCCCATCGCGGAACTCATGGAAGAAGGCGACCTCGTGCCCCTCTCAGGGACTCGGACCCGAACATGCACACCCTCACAGCACACACCCAAGCACACCCTCACAGCACACACCCAAGAGCGGTCTGGACACTCACGAAGTCAACCCCATCACGGAACTCGTGGAAGAAGGCCACCTCGTGCTCGCCCTCGAAGAGGAAGCACTTGATGCGGCACTGATGGAGAATACACGGGTTGAGAGGGGTGGAAAGGGGTGGAGTGGAGACGGGTGGACACGGGTCGGGTGAAGAATGGAACCTTGTGCTCTCCCTCGGAAAAAAAAAAACTTAATACGGCACTGATGGCACACACGGGTATATGCACGAGTATAGAGGGGTGGAGAGGGATGTCAGGGGCAAAGCGTAGAGCTTGTTGGTGACGCCAGTAAAAGTACCATGACGCCATTCTTCATTCGTTTTAAACTAGTACTCGCTGTGCATACAGGCAAATAAGGTGTTACCTGGCAATCGAACGCGCCAGCATAGAACTTGTCTTGTCCGTGACGCCATCATGTACGCTGTCGCCAGTCATTCAATTCATTCATTCGTTCAGTCATACAAATGTTCGCTGTGCATGAAGCTGGTTACCACGTTACCTGGCAATCGAACGCGCCAGCGTAGAGCTTGTCCGTGACGCCATTCATGTAACGAGGCGCCACCACCATCACACGGTGGCCACGTGCCGCCAGAGCCAATGGGAGCGAGCCCGTGACGTCAGCAAGGCCTCCTGTCTTGGAGTAGGGCGCCACTTCGGATGCCACGAAGACAATGCTGATTGGGTGAACGGGGAGAGAGGAGGGAGGATGCGAAAGGCGGTGGGCAGGTGGGAGAAGGGGCGTGAGGGGGGGGGGAGGGGGGGGTGGTAAGGGAATGGAGGATGAGGGGCCGGGAGAGAGAAAGAAAGAAGAATGATTTGCTGGGGGTGGGGAAGTGGGGCGGTGGTGCGCGGAAGGGAAGTGCAGCTGAACATGACAATACGGAGATGGGGCTCTGAACAATCTTGTACTTTCGCAAAAAAAAAAAACAATCAGACCCGTGCACCAACAATACCCTAATGCGCACGTACCCCAATAACTTCGTAATCGAGCGCATCAACATGGCCCACTTTGCGTTTGTTGCAGACGAACGGGAAGCCCTTGTCGAAGCAACGAGAACTTTAACGACCCAAGCATTCATTGATGCAGAATTCAGACATAATAAGCATAAATAGGTACGTGTTGCTGACGAACGGGAAGCCCTTTCGCGAGTTCCACTACTATAAGCACACGTAAACCTCCTGCACTTCGCCATGAGCCTTTCCGCTCACCTGATGGGGTTCTCAGTCTTCTTGATTGGCCCATCGCTCCCCTCCGCCGTGTGCTTGGCGCTCTCCCTGTCCCTCTCCAGCTCCGCGTTCCGCTGCGACGCCGTCGCTGCGTCGCCCGGCGACTCTGCGACGGCAAGGAGAAGGAGAAAGGACGGCCATGCGAGAAATAATGGAGGGCAACACGAGGGAGCAAGGAACGCAACGGAAGGAAAAAGGCCGGTAATGAGACGGAAGAAGGGCGGCAACGCGATGGAGGAAGGACATCAATAGAAGTGTTGCAAGGACGACACGCGAGGAGCCTACATTGGAAGAGAACCTGAAAGTTGACTATCATCCAACCTTCGGAAAGAACAAAACATCTCGTCGTGACGTCAGTCTTAAGACGTACTGAAGCGCGATGCCATGCCACCTACCGGCAGATGCGGCGACTGGCGTGGTCTTCTCTTCAGCAGGAGCAGCAGGAGATGGAGACGGGGGAGGAGGCGCCACAGCGGGAGCACCAGCCGTCGCAGGCGACGCAGACGACGCAGCGATTACCGCTGCGACGTCTGGCGGCGGAGCAGACGGAGCCACAGCACCCGCTCGCGGCCGAGTGACGTCAACTCCCGCCTTGCGCTCCCCCGCGACTTGGACCGCTTGCGCCGTCGCCGCCGCCGTCGCCTCCTCGACCCTCTTCTTGAGAATCTCATTCTCCTCCGCGATTCGCCTCAGCGTCGCCTCGAGATCTTCAGGATCCGTCGACACAAGGACGTAATCTTCAGGATAGTCGTTTGAAACGGTCCACGGGCCCGCATCCTCGTTTTGACCGGACGACGCGGGAGGCTGTGCTGATGCTTTTAGGGAAAAGGGTCTTGAGTTGTGACGGTTGGTTTTGGAGCCGTTAGCGAAGGAAGTGGAGCGAGAGTAGTTGCGCGCGACGTGCGACGGTTTCGCAACGACCGAACGAAGTTGTGACGAGATAGAAACGCTCGCAGCGTTTGCTAATGACGCCATGCTGAGCAGATTCACGGTCGGCACCGATAGAGATAAAGATTTTTCTTATCTCTCAATCAGCAGATACAGTTCGTCGCCAATTAAGTCTTAATGCAGCACCGGCGGCGAAGGAAAGCAAGCCAGCAAACTGAAGAACAGCTTCTCAGAAATGCTACTATACCGCAGAGAACAAAGAAATACAGGACATGGGAATGCTGCTCCCCCTAGACCACCTTGTGAAAATAAAAATCAGATATTGTGGAGAGGGGGAAATGTGAGGACGGAGGGAGGAACGGAAATTCGTGAGGTCAGGGAACTTCCCTAGAGATTTGCGAGGCGCTCTGACTCTGAACTCTGGGAACTGTGCTGCAGAGCAGGCTGAATGCTCCTGCCAAAATCTTGAGCTTATCGCGTGGCGTCCCATTCGCTAATTGCTGTGTGGAGTGGGATTGAAGGAACTCTCGGGATATTTCGTGCGGTGCGCGACGGAAACTTGTGGTCTTGGGACGATAGCCATCGAGTCCTGGAGATCAATCATGCGATGGTTGACACGTCACAAAAATCGACACACCTGGCAAGGTAAAAATGTCCACATCAGATGGGCTGGGCACCTGTGGTTCCAATCGTCGCTGAGTTCAAATTCAGGGTGAAACCTGTGGCGAAGACATGGCACATCCACATTTCCAGAATGGCTTTAGGTAACCAGGAGTTACTGGTACAAGAAACAAAATATTCGTAAGGTCAACACATGGTTGCCTGTTTGAAAAAACAGAACATACAAAGACTAGTAAATGAAGAATACAGGATAACGTTCTGTACAAGATATACCGTAACCTACAGCTGCAGTCTAAGCTCTGGCTCAGAAGCAACTGACCTAGATTGGAACTGCCCAGACTGGTCATCAAGCTGCTGCTTCTGCTGCTCCCAAACAGGCATTTGCTTATTAGCTTGAAGCTCTGCAAGCTCCTTGTTTTTCTGGGCCTGAGCCAGAAGTTGAAATGCCTGTTGCTGGTCCTGTGGTGAAAGCCAGCCCTGTGGAAACCGGTTGTCTGGAGTGCTCTGCTGTGCTGGAGTACTCTGTTGCCGCTGGCTCTCTTGCTGCTGCTGAGCACCATTTTGAGTCGGCTGCTTCTGCAAAAGAGATGCTTGATGCTGCCGGAGTAGCAATTGCTGCCGCTGTTGCTGCAAACGTTGCTGCTGCTGCTGTTGCTGTTGATGCAGCAGCTGCTGTTGCTGTTCCTGCCTCTGCTGCTGCAATCGCTGCTGCTGCTGCAAAAGCAACAATTGTTTTTGCCTCTGCTGCTGATGCTGCTGCTCAGCTAGCTTCAGTTGCTGCTGCTGCTGACGCTGCTGCTGAAGACTTGGTGGAGACCGTGGATCTAGCTGCTTTGTCATGGCACTCATCATGCTTGCCATGTTGGCAAATGAACCAGTTGCGGCAGCCATGCTACCATCAGCAACGGGTAAACCAGCAGATGCAGAGGCAGAAGCATGGTTTGACGCAGCTGCAGCTGCTGCACTGAATGCAGCAGATGAGAACGACGACCCAGCCGAATTGCTGTGAAGGCCATGATGAGCCTTCAGTGTATCCAGGGCAGCCATCATGCTCCGAGCAGCTGATGAGGAACCAGGTCTCAACGAGGATGTTGATGGATTAGTCCCTTGTTGCTGCTGCAGGACGTCAGCAAGTGTTGCGGGCGTAAGAGCATTGAGAGATCCATACGCAGTCGCGTTCGCTGCTTGCTGTTGCTGGGATGAAAATTCAGCAAGCCATGCATTGCCTGGAAGACCACCCGGCCATGATCCTTTTGAGACAGAGGCAGCCAGGGCTTGTGCAGCTTGGTTGGAGGTTGCTACAGCTTGGGCTCCACTGCCATCTCCAACAGAAGCACCCTTGCTTGAATTGAGAGGGCTCCCCAGAAGACCATCAATCTTTCCAGCCTCAAGAGCCGCCCAGAGGGGGCTATTTTTCAAGCCATTCTGAGAAAACACTGCATGATGGCCTTCTACCATTTTGTTCAGATGGTCTGCAGCGTTCTTGTCTCCAGGGTCAGACGATGAGGTTGAACCAGCTCTTACTGGGGATGACAACCCACCAAGCCGTTGCAGCGAATTCAGACCCTGCTTCCCAAAAGCAGCTGCAGTGATTGCAGGAGCACCAGGTGATGAGGTGGACGCATTCTGAGACCACAGGGCATTCAAAGCTCCCATAAGGGCCGAACCAAGGGGCTTTGTGGGAGTTTCGACATCAGCAGAGCCTTGAGGTGCATGCATGAGCGACTGCAGAGCCTGAGCAGAGAGGACTGACTGGCCTTGTCTGGCAGAGTTCGCAGCCTGCAGAGCAGCAACAGCTGAAGCACGCATTGCCAAAACGCTGCTGCGATCAACGTGATCAGCAGCACCTGCACATGAATTCAGCAGCGTCTGGATCGCTGCATTGCTCAGACTAAGCCCAGCTTCAGAGGGGCTTCCTGTAGAAACCCCACGCAGCCCGCTTAAGGCCTCCTGTGCAGATATCGGTGAAACTACAGCTGCTGTAGGTGGAGGCGAAGAGAATCCTGCTCCAGGTCTGCTTGCACCGTTAAACCAGTGTGGCATGTGGAGCATGCCTGACGATCGGCCAATGTCTTTGGGCCCATGGACAGACTCCGAGGTTGAAGACACAGGAGCCCCATCGCTAACGGATTTTGAGTGGGCGGTCTCAATGGGAGCTGCCGCAGCTGCCTCAGAACAAACCTGCAACTTAGTCAGTGATCCAGGATGTGGAGAGGCAGACTTCCTCAGACCTTTGGCGGGCCTTGCAGAAGTCTTAGCTGCTGTCCTCACAGGTTGCTTCGAGGCTTGCTTTACATCATCCACGGAAACGTCAGGGACCCCCTCCTTCTGGCCCTTCAACACCCTCCTTGCCGACTCGCCCTCAGGATTCAATGACTGCAATGACTGCAAGGGGTCATCCAGGCCAATCCATCCTCTACCAAAAGGAACTTCCGAAGGAAGGGTCTGCTTGACTTTCTCTGCAGCGACTTCCCAAACCAACGAGCCAAGGGGCGACGCAAATCGCGCTAAGCTGTGGGCGTACGCGAGAGGGTCTTGATCAGCCTGCAAATATGGAAACAGCAATCGATCAATTTCAACAGGCTATTTAGTGAAAACGACAACTGAGAGCGAATTCAAAGTGCTTACAGAATAGCACAGGGCGAAGCTCTCGGGCACTGCACTTCTGCTCGTCTGACAAGACCTTGACTGTCTCCAGGAGCGGAAGGATAGGTGCTTCCCGCCACTTGGGGATGTTGCTCTGCGGCAGACCTTGTAGTTCTTCAACCGGGACACTGGAAAAGCAAGTCAGGAAAGCGTTAGCAGCATAAATTGAACAGCCCCAGAATTCAACAGGAAATAGCAACTCCAACTGACCTTTGTTACCAGAATCATCGCCTCCTAGGTAACTTGATTTCGGTTGGCTCTGGCTATTCAATAGCTCCCCTTTCTCCATGCCTTTCCCCAATATCCTCTGTGCAGGCTTAGTCTGCGCAATGTCCTCTGACAGTGATACCTCCGATCGTTCATCCATCCCAAACACCAGACGATCTTGCTTGTCATCCACCAACGGAACGGCATCCTTTCTCTGGCCCAAAAATCTACGACCTTCAAGGGGAAAACAAACAGACGTCAGCAGACAGCCTGAAAGGAAGATGAAGCTGTAAATTGTAGTTAGCTTACCGGACTGAGTGTCCTTCTGCGCAGGATCAGATAGAGGAATCCTTTTAGGACGACCGGGTTGACCTCTTCCCCTTCCACGACCTCGAAATCCCCTTCCAAATCCAGATCTTGGGTAAATCTCGTTGGAACCTGCTGCTGGAAAAATCTTCTGAGCCATTCCTTGCATAGCTTTAGCCTGCTTGTAATAAATGGTCCCCTCGGCGTTATAGATCATGGCATTCTTCCAGATCAAGGACACGTCATCCTGAAAGAAGGAAACACGAGACGGTGAATACATACAACCATACGACCTCACCAAAAAGTCGCCTATCCAACAACAATGAAACTACGGGACCTATACACAAGTACCTCGAATTGGCGCCATGACGTATAAAGTTTCTTTGCAACCCTTCCCCTCACGGTGCTGAAATCCATGGGGTGAGAAATGACGTCAAAATAGTCCGGAACCTGTTTGGGAGGAAAACGATCCGTAGTGTAAAAAAAAAAACATGATATCAGTAAAGAAAAGAGCAAAACAAATGAGGAAAATGACAGAATAAAACAGACTGATATTGTACCTCAGCAGGATTCACTGGAACAGAGAACACCCCATACAAGTCCTTCCTGCAACAAAAGAGCGACGTGGGGTTCCATGAGACACAAGAAAACAAAGGGCCTCGTCGTTCCTAATGAAGCAGAACCGTCAACTGGACTGTCGCAGAACCACTCACTTTTGCAGTTTGTCCAGAATCTCACAAAGCGCTTTCTCTGGCAGCGGATTTTTTCCATCTGGATTCACAAGTGAAAACTCCAGAAGTCAGCAAAAAAACTACCAAAAAAACGCACAGAAGCATGCTGCAACTGAACATTAAATTACCTTTGAGTGGTAAGGAGGATCTATTTTCATTGCCTGAAATTGTCTGCTCCGCCGGTCTCGAGTCCGTTATTCCGCTGTCGGATAGCTGCATTTATCACGAAATTCCATCAACACCCGAACACGCACAAGGAAGAAGGCTCAGAATCTAATAAAGTGAAGCTGACCTGTCGCTTTCGCTTCGACGAAAAAATTGGATGCGCTACCGTTTCATCAGCAGGTGGTGATGCCCCTTTTGAATCGGGTTTTGGCGGTGACGGGATTACTAGACTATGCTCTTCGCTTATAGCCTTCGTTCGTTGTCTCTTAGGATTGGGGACTGAGGGGTCTGTTGAAGTCTCCTGCGCCTTCCAAGTCCGAGACGGAGAGGCCTCCAAGGACGATCGCTTGTGTATTTTCAAAACAACTCGAAGATTGTTGTCATCCATGGTCGATTAAGATGTCGCATATATGACGCCGATGTACTGCCCAAAAACACCACATGCGTGCATGTAACCCAAAGATAGGATCAACGGGAGTTGTTGACACAATACACATCGTTTCCATGGCGACCAACTAGCATGAGGAACCCTAAAAACTCGTATATCTGGCTGGAAAATCGGATGCGCCCTTGGAAGTGGAGGACAATGCACGGATCACCGAAACGCCCAGAACTCGGTATCTTATAAGAACGGAAACAAGCCGCACGTCCAAACGACTTTCGACGGCTCCCTATCCAGGACGACCCACAAGGAAGAGACCAGACAAGGAAGACAGACTGCATGGCATAGTCAAAGGTACAGCGGATAGGGCTATGGTGGGGTGGTGGTGTGCGTACCAGGCGTGATTCGCGCCAACGCTGGGGAGGGGAGATGGGGAGGAACGGACGGACGGAGGGACACTGGTTGAGGGTAAAGGGACGCTGGCTCGTAAGGTTCCACTTGGGTGGGTCTTGGAGTCCCAAGTTTGGTGAGGTCGAAACCCTAGCTGGTTCGTTTTCTCTGCCCGCGATTCGTTACAGTGTTTTGACGTCCGTCGAGGGATGCGGCGGAAACAGTTTCCAGACGTCAGCTTGGATGGTTGGTGTGTGAGGTGTCCTGTGAATCCTCCCACATGCAGCCACCCATTGTCAGAGACATGTGTACAAAAGTTAGTGGATGCGTAATCAGAATGTCCAATCACAAAGTCATGACCCCACGTCCCGTTGGGCAAGCATCGCTGGAAAGTGGGAAACCCAAGACAGATACAGCAACCCAAAAACTTCATCCTCATAACCCCTAGCGACCGAAGGCATGTTTCTGTTTGGCTCTGCTGCTGGGGTAACATTTCTGTGCTGCCCAGCCAGCTTTCCCATCTTGGCACTTATTCCGTCTGCTGCCCCCTCATCCAACCTCATTCACCTCCACTCGTCCCTTCACTGTGGGTGCGGTTGGTCAGCCAGTTCCGTTTTCCGTTCTGACCTAAACGCTAACGCTCCAGCAGTGACTGACGGACGGAAGCGACTGACTGCTTGGTTGCGTGCTACGGTCACCAGTCGCTATCTTCGAACGAACCAGCCAATAGCCAAGCCTGTTTGGAATCGTGTCGCCTGGCTGCAACCCGAGTCGCTCGCTGTTCAGAAACCAGCCAGCACCCTTTCCGAGAATGTGGAGCACGTGCATAAATGTTTTTCGACACTACCTAGGTTGTTTTTGTGTGGTTCACAATTACTAACTTTCGACATCCTGTGTTTTCAAGCTGTAAATAACTAATAACTTCTACGGTCTACCTAGCCATTTCGCGTGTCTTATGATTCTCCCAGGCTGCTCGGGTTCACAACGTATTGACAGAATAGGTTGGCGTCAGCTGCCATGGGTTGCTCATTTTCAAAGCCCGCGGTAAAAGGCGATTCTAGCAAGAAGCAGGTCAAGCGGTCTACGTCCTCGAAGAAACCGAAACCGCTCCCAGTTGCGATACCTTCCGACACGTCTGGCTGCTTCAGCCTGCCAATTCACCTTGCACCGAAATTGCAAGCGAAGCCAGGGGAAAAGCCACGAATACGAGCAGACATAATTTCTCAGTGCTTGTGCTCAGGCGCAGAAGCCTTGAAGGTAGACGAAAACGATGTTACCGAGGAGCAGGAGGCCAATGATAAGGCCAGTCACGAGGCTAAGGAGAAGACGAATGAGAAGCCATCGTCAGCCAGCGTGACGGCAGCTGTGGACGATTTAGCCTTAGAATCGGCAGCGGACCAGTCCACTGAAGCAGATGCGTGCGACGCCACTGTCTCCGTGGCTATACTATCCACGGCGCAGGAATGCGGACACAGTACAGCCAACGCAGCGGAATCAGAAACTGGCAAATTTGCTCCCTCTGCTGAATTGCGAGCTCCATCGGCTCTGTGTCCCAATCACGATAAAGTGGAAAGTTCAGTACCGGTGGTGAATTCTCACGACGTCAATGGTGAAGCTGAGCCTAGAGAAGGCTCGCAATGCCAAACGAGCGAGGCGGTCATTGAGGGAAACGGAACGACGAGTTCAGAATCACCCGGTGAGGCAAATTTGGCCTCACGTGAGGCAGATTCGGCGGCACCGGAAGCAGATTCGGCTGGACGGGAGTCAGATACAGCCGCACGTGAGCCGTTTAAGAAGCACAGGAAGTTGAGCGTTGAGCTGCCTCCTCTGGTGACGGACGAGGATGTGATGCCGGACGGAAATGACGTTGCTGAGCTGATTGACGTGCAGACGATCATGATGGACCTGGAGGATGAGGACGAGGAGGAGGAAGAGGACGGGGAAGAGGAGGAGGAAGAGGAGGAAAAGCACCAGCAGCCGCAGTCGCAGCAGCAGGCGCAGAATCTGCAGCAGCACGAGGAGCAGGAGGAGCAGCAACAAGAACTGGAGGAGCAAACAGATCAACCCGAATACAGGACTGACGAGGCATCGGAGGCTGAGCAGGGAAATGCTCAACAGAGAAAACCTTCAGGTGCTGCTCAGTCTGGGGATCATCCTTCACTGACGGCGACTGACCCCTACGCTGGCGCTTCCGAAGTCGAAGCTACGAGCAGGTCCACATCTGTAGACCGTGGTGCTTCTAGTGTGGCCGAGGGAGCGGTAACGAGTGTACATTCCGGGAGAATTGACGATAAGGAGGTGGAGGACGTGTTGAGAATGCTGGAGGAGGAGGCCGGAGTCATAGCAGCGGATGCGCCGGCTGGTGGTGAGCTTGACAATGCAGACAGGGTTGTCGGAACTGAACGTACTGACAAACCTGACAGGGTTGTGGAAACTAACTCTCGTGAGACGGTTGAGGTTGAGACTGTGAGTACGGGCTTGGCTGTCCAACCAGAGCATGTGGGACCAACGGAGAGCAAAGTGGGGGAGTTGGGGAGCAGTGGGCAGGCAGAGGAGGGGAGAGACAGCAGCAAAGAGCCGGCAGGAGTGGGGGAATGGGGAGGGCTTGACTCCATGTTTGACCCGGATGTGCTGGCAAGCTTCGAAGAGGACTTGAGGAGGGAGTGGGAGTACAGGGTCTCCCTGGCGGAGCTGGTGGAGCAGGAGGAGGAGGAGCTGGACAGAGAGGCGCGGCAGCAGCAGGCGGATGCGAAAGAGGTGCAGAATGAGCAGCCGGACCAGGAGCCACGGTCACGACAGTGTGACCGGGAAGAGCAGCATGAGCTGGTGAAGGGAGGCTTGCAGGATACGAAAAGGGAGGGGTTGAATGATGAGGTAGGGGAGCAAGAGCGTATGCAGCAGAGGAAGGACAAACAGGAGCAGGAGCAGCAGCAGGAGGAGCGACAGCTGGGGTCAGCGAGAAGAAATCCTGCAGTTGGGTTTCCAAAGAGGACTATATCAGGCATGAGCGTGACTTCAGACGGAGGTATCATCATCGATGGGTTTGAGGACTTTCTTATGGAGGCAGATGAAGAAGAGGCGGCTTTCCTGCAACAGCAGCAGGGTGGTTTTAAACCGGACAACGATCAAGCCCGAGCACAGGTCCATCAATCTCCCAGGGTGGGAAGCGAAACAGACGATGGGTTGGGATGGGTGGGTGATACGCAGGAAGTGGGATTTGATGAGAATTCTCTGTTTGATCCGGAGCTCCTTGCCACCATGGAGGCAGTTTTCCACAGGCATGATCCCGCTGACTGGCGCCGCCTCACCCCTTTGTCCAGCCCCATGCGCCAAGGACCCAACTCTCCCGCACCCAATTCCCCTGCGCCCAACTCGCCTGGAGCTTCCCTCTTTGCTCCTGGCTCGCCTGCCGCTGCAGTCGACGCCATGGCTGCCGCTGTGGGGAGAATGCGAATTCCTGCTCGGGCAGGGCAGAGTCCTCGGCGGGGCAAGCCGCCGTTGCAGAGTCCGAGGGCTCGGCTGACCAGCCCTCGGCCCCAGGCTCCTAGCCCACGCAGGTCGTTCAGCAGCATGAGTCCTCGCAGGGGGGTGATGGGTGAAACCGCGCGCAGGGTATCAACGGGTGAGATTCCTCATGGTGCTGTGGGGAGGGACGGGCAAAGGGCGGGGAGTGTTGGAGGTTCGGGCCGGGGCTGGTTGACTCCAGGGCTGGTGAAGTCCGGGAGTGGAGGTGTGGTGGGCTTGGTCAGTATGGTGAGTGTTGAAGGGGGTAGAACAGAAGTATTTGGGCGTGGTTTGCAAGGGGAGGGAGAAAACGACACAGGCGGTTCGGGCAGGGTGATCGATGGTGTGACTCAGACTGTAACCCCGGCTGGGATGGATGGTCCAGTAGACTCAGGTGTCGTTGAGAGAGTCGATGCAAGCCAAGGCAGCGTTTCTAGGGGCCATGAGCCGAGTGCTGGGTGCTCTGCTGAGGCTGGATCCAGAGCTGAGGGACCAGGAGCTGAAGCAGCTGATGTGGCAATAACTGGCACAGGCGATAGAGATGTGGCTTCGTCTTCGGTGGAAAGGGGCCGCTTGACACAATCTGGAGGCTCTGGGGTGGTGGCTGAAGCTGATACTGTGTGTGCTGTTATGAAGGCGCCTAACGGGAGTGGGAGGATGTTGCTCGAGAGCTTTCCAGTGAATTGCCCACCGGGAGGGGATGGCAAGGTGGTTTTGTACATGACAACGCTGCGGGCAGTGAGCCAAACTTTTGAAGATTGTATGCAAGTGCGACTCGTTCTCAGGGTGAGTAACAACATGCTCTTTTGTTTTCTCCTCACTTTCCCTTTCTTTCTAATACCACACTCTTTCCCCGTCGTTCTTCCCCCATTGCTGCAGGCTCTTGGAGTCATGTTTGAGGAACGAGATGTGTCCATGCGGGTTCACTTCCGTCAGGAGTTGAAAACCCTAATGGGAAGCGCATCCTTGTCAGTACCGCATCTCTTTGTCCGTGGCCGCTATATCGGAGGAGCTAATGATGTTCAGCAGCTTCATGATCAAGGCCTCCTTGTATCAATCCTAGAAGGACTCCCAATCAACATGTCACCTAGAGGCAGGTCTGCAAGTAGACACTAGGTTGTGTTTGCCTCCTGTTAGCAAAATATTGGCTGGTTGCAGCCACTAAGTGCATATCATTCACCCTTTTTGTGGGAGGATACGAAAATATATCTCACATATATTAAAAACCCATATAGAAGCCTCTGCACCGCCCATCCCTAGATGGTTGTCAGAAACTCGACTCTTGAATTTTGCCGCCATTTTCATTTCAGCCGATGCGACCGACTGTGCCAGTTCCCCCTCTCTGTCGCCATTCCCTCCGTCTGACCTCTTGGAGAAGTCACGGTTGCATCCGCCAACGCAAATTCCCCTCTAACAGAGTCTGTCGGACTCACTGAACTCCGCGCTGCAACCAATAAGCGCTCTGATCATACAAATTTCAATCCCAATGGTGCAATCCATCGGTGCCTGGCCCCCGTTTTCCAGCTAGCCGTTGAAGAATCTGTCCGGACAAACCTTTGACAGTGAATGTGAATGGGACGAAATATGCCACCAGAGGTTCCGCCCAGGCAGGCGTGATCCTGCTGCTGTAACTTGGTCCTTGCGCCTCGGCCAAACTGTCGCTCTTAGCTGCAGCATTAGTACTCCACAAGAGGGCAGCGCCCTCTACTGACGGTTCTTAGGTGAACTGAGGCCCATACTTGGCACATTGCAATCTGGTGCTTGTTCCTTCGAGCATGGTTTCTGCTATCGCGCAGACGAATGCATAGTTGCAGATTATATCAGCAAAGCTGGATTCCCCCGACATGAACGCGAGAGATGGTGTTGGTTCGCTCAATCATAGAGCGGTTGGCACCACAGAGCGAGACCTTGGAACGGACGCCTACGACGATAGTCCAACCTCGTTATTAGAAATCCTAAGCTTACGGTGGCGAATGTTCCTTATGTTCCCTGGTAGCTGGCTGGGTATTAGTGAGACTCCTCTTCTGCATCTTAAGAAACAGCTGTCGGAGATGTCTGAGCACTCACCGCTTTATCCTAAGCGGCTGTCATTCACACACGATATGTCACAGAGCCCACGAAGCATCAGTCAATGGATGAGCTCGCCGTCGAATCAGTCGCTTTTATGGGCTATCCTCGTTAGCTTCCTTCTCTTCTCCATCGCCTTCATTGTATTCCATCCCCATCCCGATGCTGACAAGCTGTCTCGCGAGCCGAGAACCATCGAAATTATGGTATGGATACCATCTTATGCCATGTCTTCTCTACCTCACGACACGTTGTTGATGGGTATGGTTGCTAACTTGCTCTTATCTTCTTATTACAGAACGTGGACCTTTCATCAAACAGGAAATTTCGTGCCGCTCGCATAAGCTATGATGCTTCTCAGGTGAGAGAAGTCAGTGGACCAACGTGCCTTTTTTTCGCGTATCAAGTGTTTGTGGTGTTAAGTCCGTCCTTCTCAACTTCGTACACCATCGAATGTCCCGTGTACAGGCATGGACTATTGTAGAAGGTCAGCTAACGGCCATTCTTGAAGAACACTCCCCTGACGATGACCCTGTGGCCTTAGAGGCTCAACAGTTTCAAGCTATCGCCAGTATGACGGAAGAATGAAGACGGAAGGAGAAACAAAATGGGGGGACGATGATTTTGTAGCCTTGACTGCGTGCGGCCTGAACTAATTAGCTGTCAGTGCTCCTGACATGCACTGTCTGACACCTTGGAAACTGTATGGTCACACTAAGAATGACCATCTGTTGTGCTCACTTCTTGCCGTGTGCTCAACTTAGAGCCACTGTGATGTCCATTGTTATAAGCACCTGACCATGCTGCATTGGTCTTCTCCTGTCAGTCTTCAGGTGCCTGTGTTCAACCCATTTCCGTCAGTTATGGGAGCTGCTCGTTCTATCTCCGTTTCACATGGCTTGCTGTCATGCAGCTTGGCATCAATGTGATTGCAGTGGTGATGGGATATGATACCTACCGGTAGTTTATCACCATGCTGGCGGTCCCTGCATGACAGACAAGAGTGAAAGCCCCAGACCCCTTGATTTGATAACCGTACAGGGTAGACCCACCACAACAAATGGTACGGTACTTGGGATATTTCTAGTGAATTTGGGGCCATGGTATATCAAAAACCAAACCAGGAAATGGCACGGAGGGTAGCACTACGAGCTCTTCGCCCTGACTCTAAAACAAGTGATTCACGATGCAATCTTATGGCCTGAGGATGTGTTCACACAAGAGCCCGAACTCCTTACAGGGCTGCACAACTTCGCTTGTGCCCATGCTGTTATTTCCCTGGCCTGGTCAGACTTGGTCCACAACACAAGTACCGTGAGGTACAACTTAGAGATTATCCAGACCAGAACATTGGAGAAACGTAAGCTGCCTGTGCAAACACCAACTTTACGCCACTCAGATGGCACAGCATGCGGCTTGAGTTAAATCAACCCTCGAGATATGAACAAGCTAAACTTCCACAGTTGGCTCTATATTGGTTGGGGATGATCACTTCTCGATCAATCAGATGGCAGCACTAGTCGTAGTTGTTGCGATCAGAAGTTGATCGTAGCCAGGATCACCTCAGGAAGGTTCGCACACTACTGATTTGGTGGCGGTGGGCCCTTGACCTCAATAGCAGAGTGAATATAAAATGCTTGAGATAATTAAGGGCGTATTCCTACGGCCTCCTATCAAGGCCACCTCCTATCAAGATTGTACCTTTTGCCTGGTGAAAGTAGCGAGAGATTTTGGGTTTAGGGAATTTTTCAGTGTGAGCTTGATAAGAGGTTAGCTTGATAGGAGGATACGAATACGCCCTAAGACATGCAAGTACAGAGTACAGGGGAATACCAATCGACCTAGCTAGCCATGTAATCTAAAGGGTACATTCTGTCAGAATCCCAGCCACTAGACCACTGGGATAAAAGGGCTTATTTGTATAGCGGGTGAGTGCGCCCATAACCCCCCAGGTCGACGTGCCTGTAACCCTTCCCTAGGATCAATCAGGGATCACCAGTGGACTTCTGACACATTCCCTTATTACAGCGAATTCCAACCGTGCGACTCCAGACAGTTACGAAACTGTACGGGCAGAATCCTTGTCACTGCTGTTGCCTGATGCTGTATGCCCGACGGTCCATATGATTTCGTAACTGTACGGCCTTTCGCGTCACTTCCGCCCTTTCATATTCAGTCCCGGTAGTGCGTGCTTCGTTTGCTGCGGTGAGGAGTGCACGAGAATGTTCTAGTAATTGTTGGAACAACTAGCTAGGTGAGGAATGAATGGATTAGGTAAGAGGGAGGGGGTACAAGGATGTCGAGAGAGTTGGGTTGTACCCTCTAAGGTGTGACCCCTACACAACCTAGAGTACCGGTAACATGAACAAACAATATGTTTTGACACACCCCCATAGGTGAAGTAGGGGATAGCCAAACCGAACAGTGGTCACAAGACCAGTCAAGCAAGAGAACAAGCAAGGCAAAGCCCAGGGTGGATCTCAAGGACACCACACAATCTGAGCACAAGCAGGCGGCCACAAGGCCAGTTCACATGCAGATTTATAAATAGCAAGGCAGTACACTGATCACAACCTAGCATGAGTAAACATGCAAGTATAAATATATATAGCAGTGTACAACAAGAGCAAGTCAAGCAACCAACAGGTGAGGCAGAGTGGGCACAAGCCCAAGAGCAGTGCAGAAACGCTGATGATCACCAGCCCCAAGGGCCTTGGTGAAGACATCAGCAGTGTTGGCCCGAGAGGCCACGTAAGCAAGGCGCAGCTGACCACGCTGCTGCAGCTCACGCGCAAGGAAGTAGCGAAGAGCAATGTGCTTCGTTCTGTGCTCCAGTCTCTACTTACGACACAAGGCAAGCATTGCTTTGTTGTCGACGTACAGAACTGGAGGAGAACGAGGCCGCTCCCCCAAGTCGGTCAGCAGGTAGGTCAGCCAGCGTAGCTCCTGTGCAGCCATGGCCCCAGCGTAAATCTCGGCCTCGCAGCTGGAGCCAAGCACAGACGAAGAACGAGTGGACCTCCACGAGACAGAACCAGAGCCAAGACTGAAGGTGTAACCCTGTGACGAACGCTGAGTCGCCTGGTCATCGGCCCAAGAAGCGTCAGAGTGTCCAGTGAGCACTGAACTCCGTCCTCCAAGCACGAGCCCCATGCCCGATGTACTGCACAAGTAACGCAGTACCCTCTTCGCAGCATCCCAGTGCACCTTTCGGTGTCTACCAGGAGCCACGTAGCGAGCCAGAAGGCTGAGAGGGTACGCAAGGTCAGGTCGTGTGCACGTCATCAGGTACATGAGGCAACCCACAAGCTCTGGGTACGGACCACTCGGCTCTACGGACTCGTCCGAAGGTGGAGCTGAGAGCGAGTGGCCGGTAGACAGAGGAGTGGGCTGTGGCGAGGAGAACTGGAAGCCGAAGCGCTGAAGGACCTGGTGCACCATGTGTGACTGAGTCAGGGTGATGGTGCGCCGTGCTCTGTCCCGGGTGATCTGCAAGCCAAGATAGCTCCGCAGCTCACCTAGGTCAGTGCAAGTGTGTCTCTCCTGCAGCTCCACCTTCACTAGGGCCAGTGCCTCAGTGTCAGCAGTAGCAAAAACCAAGTCGTCGACGTACACGAGGATGTAGAACGGCGGCAGAGTAGTGTCGGTGCGTAGAAACAGCGACGGGTCAGCAGTCGAAGGAGCAAACCCAAGAGCCGCAAGTGTCGTCCTCAGTGTGTCGTGCCACTCGCGGGGCGCCTGACGCAAGCCGTACACTGGTCGCCGCAGGCTCCACTGGGTACCCTCAGGAAACGACCCAGTGAAGCCCTGTGGACGGCGCAACCAGATGGCCTCGTAAAGGCTACCCTGCAAGAAAGCTGTCGAGAAGTCGAGGGACTGCAGCTCGTAGTCACGCTGAGCTGCAACGTGTAGCAACACCCGAAGAGTGGTCATCTTCGGGGTGGGGGAGAAGGTCTGAAAAAAGTCGACCCCCTCACGCTGACTGAAGCCTCGAGCAACGTAACGTGCCTTGAAGGCAGGCGGAGAACCCGGCGGCCGCTTCACCCTGAAAATCCACATGCCACTGACGATGTTTGCCCCAGGTGGGGGAACCTCGTCGACGTAGGTGCCTGTGGACTTCCAGGAAGCCATCTCTGCGTCCATGGCTGTCTGCCACTGAGAGGAGTACTCACCCGAAATCGCCTCCCTGTAGGAGCGCGGGGTGGGGATGTCAAGTGCATCCGGGTCTCCCTCAGGGGCAAGCAGCATGGTCGCGTGATGGGGTGAAGCGGCAGCAAGGCACTCCAGCTCTTCCTGTCTGTCCTCAAGAACGTCACAGCCAAGGGCAGTGCAGCCAAGAGCAGTCTCACCCCCGACGGACGGAGGACAGGCAGGGACAGGGTCAGAGACAAGACTCGCAAGGTAGTCTAGGCGGTACACAGCAGCAAAGTCAACGAGCTCAGCTACTAGGGCAGACGCAGCAGGAGACGAGAACGTAGGGTCCGTCACAACCGTAGCAAGAAGGCGAGTAACAGTCGGACTGGACGCACGAGCAAGGTCAGACGGAGGGTCAGCAACGTCAGGCAAAGAGGACGCAGGAGGTAACGGTAGGACAACACGCTGAGGAACAGAGGAAGGATGGAGTGTCATATCGTGAGTGCCGGGGACAGCCGGAGCACGCTGACGATGAACACGAGGAACACGAGCACGGACAGCAGCTCTAGGCCCAGGCTCAAGGTCAAAGCTAGACTCAGGCTCTCGACGCTCAGGGGTGGAAGCACGAGTCTCAGGCTCTCGACGCTCAGTCAGGGACTCTAACACCGCAGTGTAAGGAGCAGGGGCAGGCAGTGGGGAGTGTGGTAGCAGCGGCGGCTGTGACTGGTCCGCCGGTGGACACAGCAACGGAGGAGTAGTACCTGCCACAGGGAAGCCAGTAGCACCTGGCTGAAGACTGAGAAGGTGGCGAAGAGCACCAGTAGCTCCACCAGGACCTCCAGCCCCAGCAGCTCCAGCGTCTCCACGACCTCCAGCACCAGCAGTACCTCCAGTACCTCCAGCACCAGCAGCTCCACGACCTCCAGCACCAGCAGCACCTCCAGTACCTCCAGCACCAGCAGCTCCACCAGGACCAGCAGCACCAGCAGCTCCCCGACCTCCAGCACCAGCAGGACCTCCAGGACCTCCAGCACCAGCAGCACCTCCAGTACCTCCAGCACCAGTAGCTCCAGGTCCTCTGGTAGGAGCTCCGACGACACCAACACCAGAAGGACTCACAGCACCCGCAGAGTCAGCACCCGAACTCGCAACATCCCCAGAGGCAGGACTCTCGGTCTCAGCACTCGCAGGCTCAGTACCCTCAGTCGCAGCACCCTCAGGCCCAGTACCCTCAGTCCCAGCACCCCCAGGCTCAGTAACCTCAGTCTCTGCTCCAGTGTCCACAGCAGCTGGCTGCAGAGGCGGCGAAGACGGCAGAGGTGGGAACCCGGGGGGTGTAGCCAGACGAGGAGAGCGGGCACCCCCGGACTCACCACCCCCAGCCCCAGCTCCAGTGGTCTCAGCTCCAGAGTCCACAGCAGCAGGCTGCGGAGGTGGCGAAGACGGCCGTGGCGGGAAACCCGGGGGGGTCTCCAAGCGAGGAGTGCGGCGAGTGGTCGCCGTGTCGTCAGCGACGGCGTCACCCCCCTCAGGTGAGTCAGAGGAGTCAGAAGAGATCTCAACTGGCTCATCCAAGGGGGGTGGGTCTACCTGGGACACACCTGAGGGAGCAGGACCCTGTGGGGGAAGGGGGTCTACCGGGGGGGGGACTGGTACCAGGAAGAGAGGTGCGAGAGGGACCGGGTGGGACGCGTGCGGGTGAAGTCGGTAGTAACAGACCGACTCGTCGAAGGTGACGTCATGAGAGGACAGAACACGACGCGAGGCAGGGTGGTAGAACTGCCAGGGTGGAGCGTTGGTGGGGAAGCCCAGGAAGACACAGCGGAGAGTGCGAGGGGAGAGCTTGCTTGCTTTGGTATCGCGAACAAGGGAGAGCGCGCCCCAGACCCGAAACGACGATGCATCACCAGGCTGTCCCGTCTAACGGAGTGTGGGCGAGGTCTCTGGAGCAGAGACACGGGGCCAGAGGTTGAGCTGATGCGCGGCGTATCGGACCGCAAACGGCCACAGGAAATGGGGAGCAGCCGCATGGATCATGGAGGTACGAGCAACCTCCATGATCAGGCCAATGCGACGCTCAGCGATCCCATTTTGCTGCGGAGAGGCCGGAAGCGTGAACGACTGGGCAATGCCCTCATCCTGGCAGAACGTCTCAAGGACGCCAAAGGAGAACTCACCACCCCTGTCAGAGTGCAGACGCAGGACTGGAAAGTCCCGCCGAAACCGCTCGCGCAGCTGGTGACGAGTAGCACGGATCCAGGGGATCAAGACACCACTGACATCCGCCTTGCGCCGCAAGGGGAAGACTGTGGTGTAGCGTGTGTAGTCGTCAACCACCAGCAGGAAGTAGCGCTCCTGGTCCGTTCCACCGATCGGGGCTGGGCCCCACACGTCCAGGTGGAGAGTCTGCAGAGGAGCAGTGGTCGGAGGAAACTCGGAGGAGTGAGGAGCGGCGCGCTGCCGCCCCTCGACGCAAGGAAGGCACGGCGGCGCAAGCGAGCGCGGGAGGGGGGGCAGGGTCGCAGGGAGGCCAGAGACCAGGAGCCGGGAGTGCATGCCGCGCAGACGCAGCTGCGACGGGTGGCCAAGACGGTGGTGCCAAAGCTGCGCAGGGTGGGTGAGGAGGCGACACGAGCAGGACGCAGCGAGCTGACCGGACGCAGCCACCTGACCAGACGCAACTACCTGTGCAGACGCTGTGGTGAGTGTGTACAGGTTCGACCCCGGCTGTCGTGTGAACGTAGCCAGGTGACGGCCTGTCTTGGCGCACGTGCAGATCGCCACACGCTGACCTCCAGGAGTAAAGGTGTCAACCCATACATCCTGAAGGACGGCGTTGCTCACCAGGTTCGTCGAGAACGAGGGGAGGTGGAGACCGGACAGAGAGCCAGAGGGGACAGCTGGGCACGGGAGGACAGTGGAGTGGCGTGCAACCACCGGGCCCCCAGAGGGGTCCGCCAGTGAGACTGGGACTGGGGTAGTGAGTGGGGTGACAGTGGTGCTGTCGCGAAAGAAGCAACGTGACGCACCAGAGTCAAGTGTGAAAGTGTGCAAGACCTCAGCAGTAGCAGCAGACTCACTAGCACCTGGGGCAGCAGCGACACTAGCACCTAGGGCAGCAGCAGACGCACTAGCACCTGGGGGAGCAGCATCACCACCAGCATCGCATGGCACACACGAGTAACACGCACCCTCAACACTATAATCAGAAACATACATAGCATAGAGAGCAGCATTGATCTTAGCAAAGTCAAGAGCAAACACATCTACCCCCTTCCCTATCAGCTGCAGCCAGTTCGGGACCTGCTGGTCCTCGGAGTACTCAGTCACCCAGGCGTCCTCAAGACGGCCGAAGCACTTGTACTCGGTGTGCGGCTTCCCGCAGACTGTGCCCTTCAGAAGCCCCGTGCGCCGGACATAAGGGCAGCGACCAGAGCCCCCACGCTGGAGAACCCACTCACGGAGCTGCTGGTCGGTGGGGTTGTCCGGGAGGCGCGGCAGCTGCTGACCACTCCCGTAGCCACGGGAGGGTCCACGAGCGCCACCACCCCTGCCAGACCCACCCCGACCTCCTCCACCGCCCCCGCTACCCCAACCGCCTCCCCCACCACCGCCGCCTCCTCCACCCTGTCCGCCTCCTCCACTGCCGCCACCCCCAGAGCCACCCCCAGAGCCTCCACCACCCCCGCCACCACCCCCGCCACCACCCCCGCCACCCCCTCCGCTGCTGCCACCACCACCACCCCTGCCCCCTCTGCCCTTGCTGTTGTTGCGCCGTCCACTGGGAGCAGACGCAGCGCCAACGTCCTCAGCACCAAGGAGGTCGACTGCTGCAGCGGTAGCAACTGAGGGGAGGAGAGGGGAGGGAGTACACCCTTCAAAGAAGGGGGAGCGGGGGGTGCCACGAGAGGCAGCGACAGCGACAGTGCTCTTCTCAACCTCGAGAAGGGCCTTCTCAAGCGAGTCAAGTGTGAGCTCAGTGGGGTCCATGGCTAGGAACTGGTCCCTGACAGTGCGAAAGGAGTCAGGGAGGCGAGTGATAAGAAAGTAGAGGGTGAAGTACTGCGGGGGGGGGGGGGGGGGTTCTTAGCGAGAAAGTCCGGCTTGAGAGCGGCACGGATGCGATCCTCACTAGAGCGGAGGTGGGTAAAGAGGTCAGAGACAGTGCGGAACTCAGCTAGATCGGGATGCAGGTACGGCAGCATGAGACGACCTACAGCAGCAGTAGCTGGGGAGGAGTAGCGAGAAACTACAGCGTCATAGAGATCCTTGGCCGTTTTCTGCCGGCTAAAGTGCGCGCGCTCAGTAACTGGCAGGTGGTTGCGGACAGCAAGGCGGGCAGCTGCATCACGCATGAGCCACTCAGACAGATCCTCTACAGCGTCGGCAGCAGGGGGTGGGAGCTTTCCCTCAGTGTGCAAAAACAGGGAAACACCATCCTTAGACTCGCTCTGCAGGAACAGCTGGAGATCGTCGAGCCAGACATCAAAGGTAATCGCGCGGCCCTCAGCATCGAACGTAAGAACTGACAGGTTAGCCATAGCAGCAGTAGCACTAGCTGTAGCAGCAGTGGTTGCAGCAGCAGCAGTAGTGACAGCTCGGGTTGGGCGGCGCGGCTCGGACAGGGTGGCGCGGCTCGGACAGGGCGGCGCGGCTCGGGCTCAGTGGCGGAGCAGCAGCGGCAAGCAGCAGCAGCCGGCGCTCAGTAGCAGCAGCAGCAGCAAGGAGGAGCAGCTGCAGCAAGTAGCAGCAGCAGCAGCAGCAAGGAGGAGCAGCTGCAGCAAGTAGCAGCAGCAGCAGCAAGGAGGGGCAGCTGCAGCAAGTAGCACGGGCTATAGCAGCAGGAGCTTTAGTAGCAGCAGCAGTAGTAAGTGCCGTAGTGGCAGTAGTAGCAGTAGCACTAGCTGTAGCAGCACTAGCTTCAGTAGCAGCAGCAGTGAGTAGCACTAGCTGTAGCAGCTGTAGCGTCAGTAGCAGCAGCAGTGACAGTTCAAGCAGCAGCAAGGAGGAGCAGCTGCAGCAAGTGGCACGGGCTGTAGCATCAGGAGCTTCAGCAGTAGCAGCAGTAGCACTAGCTGTAGCAGCAGTAGCTTCAGTCAGTAGCAGCTGTGACAGCTCGGGCTGGGCGGCGCGTAGTAGCAGTAGGCGCGCGTGGGCTGTGGGCGTGCAAACCAGGGGCGCGCAACAGGTGCGTGCGGGGCAACACTACGAGGAGCGCGCAGCAGGTGCGTGCTAGTGGCTGGCGGGCAGCGTGAGTGGCGCGCGCAGCAGCAGGAACGAGGGGGGACCGGGCGTAGGGGCTGACGGGTCGCGCGAGAGGCGCACGGGGCAGCTAGGGCGCGGTCAGGGGGGTCGCACGTGACTAGGAAGAAAAATCGCGACTATGGCAGAAAAAGGAACCGTCTCGCCTAGGGCACGTTTTCGCATTTCGCGTTTCTCCTAGGGGCGCGACTCGGGCAGCAGATCGAAATAGTAGTGGTGGGCCCTTTTAGAAATTCGGTCCTAAGGAGCATTGTGCTCTTAATACCATGTTGGAACAACTAGCTAGGTGAGGAATGAATGGATTAGGTAAGGGGGAGGGGGTACAAGGATGTCGAGAGAGTTGGGTTGTACCCTCTAAGGTGTGACCCCTACACAACCTAAAGTAACATGAACAAACAATATGTTTTGACAGTAATTACTATTCGTAACAGTAGCTATATCACCCCGTGTGCCCGAGGAGTGACATTGTGGGACCTTGCTCTATACTAAAACATCATTTGCCGAGGCTCCCTCCCTCAAGATTCCGGCTACCGTATATGACCCTGAATAGCACAGTGACAGTAGTCAAATTGATCCTAGCTTGGTCAATTCAGTTTTGTGGCAAAAGATATGAATTACGTGTTGGGTTCATGATGAATCTCGTATACCGAGCCCACCATGCATCGCAGTCTGATGTCTCTTCCCTTACTGTCAGAATAGTAGCTAGAGGCTAGGGTTTGTGAAGAGAGAGTTTGGCCAAGAGAAGGGCTTTGCATTGCATTGCACTATAGAATGCAGTACAAGTTGTAGGAAACGGGGGAGGTGGTGAAGGGAGGTAGACCACCTAAGACAAGATAGGTGATACTACACTAACTAAACATGCAATGCAATTATAAGAATTACAAATTCTGACACTTACATACATTGCACTTTTAGTTCTGAACCCAACATCACTGCCCTTGTCTGGTCCATTCCCCATGACCTCACTTGGATGAGTACACCATTTAGCCTAGATGCTTTATTTGTGAATGCCTTGTTATTCTGTTTGGAACTAGCAACCAATGTTGAGTATAGCACAAACCAGTAGTATCATCTGCATTTTTGGCAGTTGTCAGCAGCCAATCACCACCGCCAAGTACCACGCAGACATCCAGCCATCCCACTCATGGTGCCACATGTCACCATGGGTCGTCGCGTGGGGTGTCTATGGTTGTTGGGAACATGCTACTTTGGAAAGCATGGTTTGGTTCGGTCGTTCTTTATTAAAGATAGTTTTACATGGGTGAGGAGGTATTCAAAATCGCGACACAAAAAAGTGAATGTGAGGCAGATGACAATATGGCATGAGGAGGTGAGAAGACACATGAAAAGCATCGGATGCCTGTGAAGCAGGCAGGGATGGATGGGGCAGCGCTGAGAACATTTCTGGTCTGGTGCCGCGAGAAGTGGAGGCTGACCACCCTACCCAACCTACCCCTGTAAAACGTTGTCAAACGTGGAGAAACTGATTAAACCACACTCAAACGTACTTTCAGGACATGTCCTCGGGCACTTTTTTCCCAAGCTTTACAGCGACGCACGACACAGGCCAACGCAATGCACCCATACCATTTGCCTTGCTCTTCCTCTGGCACACCAGAACTGGGTCGATTCCGATTTCGGACCTGTTGCCTTGCCTGTCTCCCTGATAAGCTTCTAACTAACAGGTTCCGTATAGTCACCTGCTAGTACCTTGACTCTCGAGTAGGGTTAGCAAACAGCAACCGAAAATAGGCACAATTATGCATCCGTTGCGGCTGCCTCATTGACCTTATAGGACCTTGTCTATTGTATCAAAATGAGCTTATCTTAGGTCGTTAATGTTATTAGTACAGGCATGCATTCCAATGAGTACCCGTCGTCCACTTCTGCAACTTTGTTTTGTAACCCTAAAACGTACATAACATAGATTTGAACGAAATCTTCGTGGCATTCCAGTCGCACCGAAACCATTATGTCGATAACACGCCTAAACCGACGAAGCCGGTGTCGAGCGCTGTTGTTTTCGTCGGTGCGTGATACCATATTTGTGACATTGTGAATCATCTAATGATCATAACGTGGATGTTGGTGCCATTCGGCGTTCACTTTTCGGGCTTTCGTTTTTTTTTGCATCATTGTAGGTAAATCTCCTTCCTGACACTAATTTCTGTGGCTTTTCAGGGAGAATGAGAAGCACACCAGTCACAAGTTGAAGACCCCGTGTTGGTTAACCCCGAGCATTTGTTGAATTTGAAAAGATAACAAAACTTGAAGATGAGGCGAGAACCGGGTGACGGTGACGACAAGCCCAAGGCGAAGTCGAAACCCAAGGAGAAACCATCCCTCAAGTCCCAGTTGTCCGGCAATTTCCTCCGGAGCATTACGGAGCTCGTGATCCGGCACAAGGGGGATGAACCCAGCCAAGCCTCCACTTCAGGCTCGGCAGCAGGTTCGGAAGAGCAGGTCGGAGGCGAGAGCGGGGAGGGAGAAGCAAAAGAGCAGCAGCAGGAGCAGCCGCAGGAGAAGCCGCAGAGGGAGATGACCGAGGAGGAGCAGAAGCGCGAGAGGCGGAAGCAGGCAGCTGAACGGATTATGAACAGACTAAGTAAAGAACCACCTCCAGCACAGGGAATTCCAGGTCCCTTAGCGAACCCGGCTGCTCTGGGCAGGAGAATGTCATTGCCTTCGAAACCAGCGCATAGGGTCCGGAATGGAGCCGTTGCTGCTGGTTCTGTTGCTGGTTCTGCTGGTTCTGTTGCTAGTGTTGCTGCTGGTTCTGTTGCTGGTGTTGCTGCTGGTTCTGTTGCTGGTTCAGCTGCTGGTGGGGGCCGGAGGCACCCCCCACATGCTAGGCGAGCTCCAAGCGAGCGTGGGAAGAGAGGAGGTGTTGAGAGCGGTGCAGATGGCGGGAAAGGTGTTGGTGGTGGTGGGGATGGTACCAGTGCCGGTGGAAAGTGTGTTGAAAGTGTAGAAGGTCCGTCTGCTGGCTCGGATGCCGCTGCTGCTACCGGTGGTTCTGAGAATGTGAGTGGCGTTGCTGATTGTGCTGCGGATGTCTGTGTGGGAGGAAATGCGATAGGCAGCAGCAGCAGCAATGCAGCTCAAGACGATCAGCACCCAGAGCAGGCTCAGGAGCAGCAGCAGCAGGCTCAGGCCCAGCAACTTGATCCCGCCTCCTCCGACGCAGCTCCAGCCGCTCACCCGCGCACGGAGCCCCCGTCCCCGTCCCCCGCGTCCTCCGCTTTCACCCCCGTCTTTGCCCGCTGCCCTGCCAAGATCTGGAGCAACCCGGACGAGGAGGACAGCGCTGGGGAGCAGAGCGACGGCGGAGGGGGAGAAGGTGAGGGGAGCGTCGGGGGAACCACAGGCGGAGGAGGAAGCGGAGGAGGAGGAGGAGGCGGAGGCAGTGGGAATGGGGAGGAGGGAATCAGGGGTACGGGTGATACGTTGACGGATGGCGAGGGGGGAGCGGGAGAGGAGGAGGAGGAGGAGGACGAGCAGCCGACAGGGTTCCCGAAGCTGCTTCCGGGGAAGGCGGACGTGCTGGTTCTGACAGACGAGGGGGATGCGCTGCATGGGGAGATAGACACTGGCGAGCACCAAGGCACGAACCCGCTGGATATGACCAAGTTTAAGCGGCTTCTGTCGCAGGTGTATGGGCTGGATGAGGCGGATTTTCGGCCAAAGAACTGGGGGAAGGTGCTGGAAAATGAGGGGGGGTTTGGGGGTAGTGGGGAGGATGAGGATGAGGATGATGAGGATTTGAATAGGAGGGATCCGAGGTTGGAGGATCCGCAGTTGCAGGAGATTTTGACTCAAGAGCTGATGAAGTTTCTGCGGAGGAATATGCATGGAGGGAAGGAGGAGCAGGAGGAGGAGGACGGGGAGGAGGAGGAGGATTTGAGTCCAAAAGGGGATGATAGTGAGAGCAGCGGGTTTCACAAGGGACGGAGGCGAGAGCGGGACAGCAGTGATAGTGAGGATGACGATGATGAGGATGATGATGATGAGACGGTTGATAACGGTTGGGGGGATGATGCATTGGGACTGGCTTCACCAGCGAGGGATGATGATGATGACGATGATGGGTTTGATGATGATCGATCGAATAGTCGTCATTCAAGAACGAGGCATGGGTCTGATAGTGAGCAGGAAGGGGAAGAGGAGGAGGATGAAGAAGAAGGAGGAGGAGGAGGAGGAGGGAGGGGCCAGATGAGGCGAGACGGGGTTTCCCGCAGGGATTTGAGGAGTGGTGAGAGGCGAAGAGAGGGGAGAGGGGGAGAGCCGAGGAAGAGGGAGCAGAGGAGGAGTGAGCGGAGGAGGAGTAGGAGTGTTTCTGATAGTAGGAGCAGGAGCAGGAGCAGGAGCAGGGGGTCATTGGAGTCTGATCATGGGGGTGGAGGGAGAGGGAGGAGAGGGGGGAGGCGAAGAGGTAGAGCGGACGACTCTTGGAAAGAAAAGAACGGAGATGAGGATGAGGAAGAGGCTGGGGAGGAGGAAGAGGAGGAAGAGTTGAGGGGAAACCGGAGCATGCGTGGGAGGAAGGGGGATAGAATAGGGGTAATAGGGGAGGGGTCGGATGAGGATGAGAGGGGCAGGTGGGGCAGGAGGAGTCGGGGAGCTGACCTGGGTGATGAGAGCGGGAGGGAGGATTATAGCGAGGACGAGGATGCTTATAGCGAGGACGGAAGGGAAGAGCTTAGCGAGGATGGGAGGCGGGAAAGTGATTACGAGGGAAGTAGAAACGATGGGGTGAGAAGGCCGAGGAAGTTGGAGGGTGTTGGGGAAAGAGATGAGGGGGCTAGCAGGCATAGCAGGAGGCACAGGCATGGGAGCGGGAGTGGTAGTGATCGTGATGGAGAGCGTTACAGTGACATGGACAGTGATGGGCATGTGAGTAGTGACCATGAGGAAGACCAGGGTAGAGCGAGGGAGAGGGAGAAGGGTAGGGATAAGGGGGAGAAGAAGGTTAGAGATAGGGGACGGGGTAGGGGTGGGGATGGGGTTAAGAG